>JAIEZT010000198.1:10878614-10942638 GCA_019594935.1 Periophthalmus modestus
TGAGCTGGAATCGCGATGCCACCCGGGATCGTGTATCTGACAGCTCGAGAGTTGTATTCGCACCACCGAAAAACCTTCTTATCAATGGACCACTAAGTCACATCCGCTATCCAACCGTCGTATTCGCTTGATAGGTAAAATGGATACATACCTGACTGTTATGTTGCCCTGCCAGCTGTGTCTTCTCCAACCCACTCCAACAAACCTCCACCTCCTCCGTTCAACACCTGTACATCCCCTTGATTGCGCTCTCTTGTTCCACTCTACAAAAGCCCTGGCGTGTATGTGTTGTGTCTAACTGCCGTGACGAGCTGAATGGAGAGTGAGGTTGTAATGCAAAGAGTACCGGAGCCGCGCTCCACCGGGGGAGCTGCCACGTGCCTGTGGCCGGCTGCTGTGTGGCGAGGGCTGGCAGGGGACCCCACGTCTCTGCACTCACACATCTGCTTTCTCCTGCCAGCGGCATGCCAGCGCTGGGAGGACGCGAGCGACATGGAATTCTTTCTGACTAGAGCTTCTATGGTATTTAAGTAAGGTACAGTTTTTAAAGGGTTGGAATAAGCTACATGCTTTTTTTCTATGGAGGTGTCATGGATTTGCCTAGAAAGGTTATGGCGTAGTTAGTATAGCATGGCATATTTAAACTTATCTAAAGAGACAAAGAGTTACCAGTCAGATCTCTGGACAGGCGACTTCTAACGGTAAGAATGCACATTTTTTTTAAGGGATTTTGAGCAACCAATCAATACGACTTCATTTGTCTCAGAGGGGAAATTTAAGCAGACAGGACAGTAAAATACAGCAATAATAGAAAAGCTCAAACAAAAGTCTCTGTGCAGCTCAACTCAACAGGAAGCGTCATCAGATCCAGTGTCAGGGCACCGTTTTGAGGTGAGTATCGCCCTCAGGACAAAAGTGTCCCTCCTCTCTGTCCTGAACCTCTGCAGACACATCAGGAAAGCCTCTTCTAAGCCTCTCTGGTTGTTTGGGGCAGTTCATGAGACAGGACATTCCCTCTGGATAGTTTTTCTGCCAATTGGATGTTGATGTAGAAAGTCTGTTGCATTGTAAAAAAAAAAAAAAAAATTCTGGAGCATTTCAGAGCTACCTGGTTAGAATAGGATCGCCATGGATACAGGAAAAACAGCTTAAATCACACAATCTAACAGTCCTTAACTTAACTGTGCATGCTACACTTCTTAGTTGCTCAAAATCCCCAAAATATTAATTAAAAAATGTAAGATTAAAAACATTTCAAGTTTAAAATCTGCTCAGTGTGCCAGACAGTCAGCCACAAGAGCAGCCAACCACAATCATGGCAACCACGGAATTACTAACTAACGGTGCACTCAGTAACTTTTCTGTTGAATGGCCAACCACTGACTTGTTTCCCAATAAAATAACGATAAAAATGAACTGTTGCAAAATAGATCAGTTTAATGTCACATTGTGGAACTTTTCAGAGCAGTACCATCTAAATGAAGCCAGTTGACGGCACCCTATTCGAGAAAAGTAAAAAAATATATTATTAACTCCTATTCTATTTAACATTTAGTTTACCAGGATACTTAGTTCGGTGATAAAGTGCAACATAAAAACACTGAATGAGTACAAATACAAATAAGGGCATGCACATTGAATAAGTACAAATAAGAGCAGGCATAAAGTTAAAAAGATATGCTTGAGTGTCTTGCCAAAGGACACAACACCAGTATGCACAGTATGCCAGAGCGGAGACTGACCCTGTGACCTTCAGACTGGATGGCGTATTCTTGGCCCCTGTAACTGTGTACTTTTTCTTTAGCATTTTTGTGGCGAGAATACTATATCATATTTTTGTCATAGTAATTCACCTCGTGCAGTAAGATAATATCCATGTATTTGCGCCTTTGATGCTGATGACATGGGCGGTGTGTAGTTCGGAGTGGGTTACTTTGGTTTGGTTTGACATCGGAAGCTCCAGAAGGAACCAGAGCAACTATGGCAATGCTTTTGTATGTACATCTTTTGTTTTTAAGGTTCAGTTTCAAAGAGAAGATGTTTGATTTGGTTGTTGTGATGCTTCCACCAATCAGCATGAAGTATTCAACTGAAAATGTACAGAGCGCTACACATCCAAGAGCTCGAACACAAAATCCACGCAAATCCAGACTGATATCTCTCTGGATTTTTTATACAGATTGATATAAGTCTGGCCCCAATGCCGTCAATGTGTCTCGAGTAAAAACCAAACATAATCGTCCAATCAGATTCGTTTCTTCATGTGATGATGCATGTGAAACGAAGGAGCTCATTGGTCGCCCGTCATTTACAAACAAAATCACATTTCTCTCACCTCAGATTAGCAAAGTTTAGTTCTTCACTCATTAATTCTGCAGAAATCCGCCATTTTTTTCAGTATATACACGCTTGTTTTGATACCGATGGACCTCGCGCGTCCCTGATTGGCTAATCCACCTGTCAATCACGCCCATCTAAACTCAAATCATAAAATTTTGAAGACGCTTGGGTATTTATTATATATCTGAATTCGAAGATGACTAAAATACGAGACTGAATTCGCAAATCAAGCCCGACCAGCTAACTAGATTTTTTTATTTATTAATTGTATTTTCTGCGAGCGTCCGAGTGCGTAGCGATTTCCTCTGGCGGCGACTGTGGAGGTGCTGGTGTAATTACAGACTAATCACAAGTGCAGATTCAGAGCACAGTCTCATCAGCCCTTCATTAACGGGGCTGTTTGAAATGCCCGGCAGCGAGTATCCGAACGCCCCACACACGCGCCGGACCCAGGCCAAAAGCACACACAAAATGAAGGCACTTTATTATATGGTTATTAATGGTGCTCCGTATTAGCATTCAAATAAGGTTGTGTTCAAATGGGGTATTCCTAAATCAGTGTCTTGCTAATTGGTTAAAGGTGCAATGTGTAACTTCTCTGCTGGGGTATACCATTTGTCTCCATGGAGATATAGTTTTTTTTGGGATTAGGCATATCTCTCTCCACAGGTAGCACCATCAGGCCAAGTTACAGGTCAGATCTGCAGACAGGCGAGCCAATGTGTGTTTTAACTAGTATTTTTTGAGCATTTAATACACCTGTAATGCAGCGGTCCCCAACCACCAGGTCGGGGGCCGGTACTGGTCCCTTACACATTTGCTACCAGGTCGCACAAAAACAGTAAATAGTTCATCAGTGACCTCATCTTCTCCGACGTAACTTTCGCTCGTCCCTCATGACGCGCTAATAAGCTCGTCTGTAGATATATAATGAAAATCCTGATAAGAAATCGCCACTGAAATCCATTTGATATAACGGAGAGTTTATATATCTGTGCTGGATATGCTCCTCCGCGATGACGTATCACAGGGGTGTCAAACACATTTTCACTGAGGGCCACATCAGCAAAATGGCTGCTCTCAAAGGGCCAAATGTAACATAAATCTAACTACTTTTTTAACTTGTTAATCAACTGTTTCTGTATTTATTACTTATTCAAGCTACAAATATTGCATGTACATTTGCCTAGATGTAAAAATATGGCTGTGTAACTGCGTATCTCCTGATAAAATGACATTTCAAGACCATCATACCTTTTAATTTACCCTGCTGAGGGCCACATAAAGTGATGTGAAGGGCCACATTTGGCCCATGGGCCTTGAGTTTGACACATGTGATGTATAACTGTGACTCATCGCCCAAAAGCAGACCCACAAGCTCGCGAAAATGAGCCAAAAACAGAAGTCTTTGTAGAGCTTTTTTGCAAAGGGGAAAAGGCCAAACTGAGGAGCCAGAAGAGGAGCCTACGACCTCCAAGGAAAAGAAAGATAAATTTAACAGACAAAACCAGGAGTCCTGCTTAAAATATGGGTTTGTCGCTAAAGGTGACTCTCATTTCCATGGAGAAAAGTTACGCAGTGCTACATTAAATATATTTAGTAATTATTCAACTAGTCTATTATGTCCATGGGTTTCAAAATGATGAAAAATTTGCATTGTTGCCATAGCAATTAAACGGCCCATATCACGCTACTTTCTGATCTCTGTTATAATGTTGTTTTCTCATCAAAAACAGACCTGTTTTGTTTCATTCACATATGTTTAACTTACAAACTGCATATTTAGGCTGAGTTATTCTCTTAAACTCAAAACACTCTGTTCCACCTTGTGATGTCACGTGGTAATACAGGAAGTGCTCCACCTTGTTTCTAAACTCCGTACACATTCGCAACAGTCATTTGGATGTTTTGAACACCCTTGGAATTGCCAATTTCTGCTGAACAAATGGTAAAAAGTAGCTGTTAACTTGAAAACTACCACTTCATGACATCACAAGGTGGAACAGAGCATTTTGAGCTTTGGAGATGTGGACAGACGAATAATGCAGGATTACTCAAACACGTGTGAAGGAGACAAAACACAACTCTGGGTATGTTTTTGAGGCGGTAACAAGGCTCCAACATGGCTAAAAGCTCACAAGGATCCTTTGTGTGTGATATAGGACTTTAAACGCCTCACTTCTAATAGAAATGCAAAGCCACACCTACATTCTAAACATACAAACGCTCCTTAATGTTAATGCCCCCATTCCCCGCCTCTGTGTGAGCTCACTCTTCGGATATCTCCCATTTGTGTCGCGCCGGAATGATGATCCGAAAACGCTACCGGGACGTGCGACCTTTATTGAAAAATACCCTGTAGTTCCATATCCAAGATCGACGATAGCATTGTAGCTAGGTGGATAATTCTCCTCTCATAATTGCCGATAATGAGTATTAAGTTAGACAGATACATGCAAGGTTAGCGATCGGGGTGCCTATTTCAATTAGCGCTAAGTGAAAAGAAAAAAACAAAAACCTTACGGGATTCTTCGAAGCATCGAGGAGGATTAATACACTTGCATAGGGTCCATTTGGCGGGAGTGATTAAAAGCTAATTAGCTATTAGTTATTCGATTAGCCTTTTATCAAGCTAGTCATGGTCAGGGGGAGGGATAGCGGAAAAGTGGTCACCTTGGTTCTTGGTTGATGTAATTACAAAGCAGGCTTGAAGGAAAAGAGGAATGGAGAGAGCGAAAGAGAGGAGAGAGGGGGACGGAGGGGGGTATTTTGGCTACGTTCCTCGCGGTTGATCAAAAGGAACGGTAGATTACAAGGTTTTGGGGGAGAGTACATCCAGAGGTGGTTTGCAGTTAATGGAAGAAAAAAAGGAAGAAAAGTGATTGGCCTCCCCATGGAGACCAGAAGACTTGAGTGGACCAGGAATGCCAAAAACCTGTCATGAAAAAGAAAATCGTTTGGCGACTGTGGTTATGTGGTTTATACAAGCTAATTTTGGGCTATGGCATGGTACAAAAACCAAGCAAAAATGGTGTTAGACTTTCATTAATTATATTTGAAGCCAGGGTATTTTACTTCTATGGGGTTTTAGCTGCTAATACATAATATATTTAGCTCACCATGTTATATATAGTGGTCCCTCGTTTTTTTGCAGGGGTTACCTCCTAAAAATAACCCGCAATAGGCGAAATCAAAGTAGTCAGCTTTATTTTTTTACAATAATTGTATATGTTTTAAGGCTGTAAAACCCCTCACCACACACGTTACGCTTTTCTCAGACAGGCATTAACATTTTCTCACATTTCTCTTGTTTAAACACTCTCAAAGTTCCCTCTTCTTCGACGATTGCTTTAAAAAAAAGTATGTA
The DNA here is from genome assembly GCA_019594935.1 of Periophthalmus modestus. Classification (NCBI taxonomy): domain Eukaryota; kingdom Metazoa; phylum Chordata; class Actinopteri; order Gobiiformes; family Gobiidae; genus Periophthalmus; species Periophthalmus modestus. The sequence continues at coordinate 10,884,322 of JAIEZT010000198.1, forward strand.
AAACTGCACAAAAAAGACTGTGAAAGGTGAACCACGATATAGCGAGGGACAACTGTATTCACCGAAAACGACCTATTAACATGTTTTATAACTTTCCCTTTTGTTTTTGGCACTCTAAATTCCCCATCCCTTTGCTCCCCGTGTTAAGTCACCCCCCCTTCAGAGCGCTATCACAACACAATCGGCCCGCACCCCGTTAATGAAACTACCCAGGTTTGTGAAGTTGTAGTGTATTGTTTTGTATCATGCTTGGACTTGGAGTTGTACAGGTAACTATAAAGAAGGTTTGAAGAGATCACTAAATTACTCAGACCTGTATATGTGGATGATATAATCCCTTAATTTACGTAAAACTATGATAAATGTTGACCACAAGTTCTGTCCAACCAAACCAAGTTATATTGAGAAAAACATGAACATGCTGTCTGCACTTTAAGATGTTTTTCCGGCGTACTTTGGGATGTAAAGTCTAGGTTTGGAAAGGAATCGCAGTGGGTTGGGAATTTAATAGAATCATCCCTATCTGCTCGACTGGAGGTGTTGATTGACAGGTGCAACTGACAGGATTGTATAAACCTGCAGGTGAAATTACACGATCTATTTTTAGCCAATTGTTGTTTGGTAAAGTATTTCCCTCTCATAGGAAACGCGCAAATAAGTCGGCGTGATGAGAGCGAGTACCGATGTGTGAATATTATTATGAATTGTTTCCAAGCAGATGGTATTGCTTTGCCTGGAAAGTTCCATAGTACGGCATTAAACTAATCAGTGTTTCAATAGTGTTAATCAATTCATTTGTTATGTGTTATAGTACTACTACCATAATACCTGAAAAACTCTACTATTTTGATTATTTTTACTATGAGCAGACTCGCCTTTCCGCAGATCTGACCTGTAACTTGATTAAGTAGCTTCGATTGCTTGTCTCCGTGGATACAGATAAGTTTAATAGCATTTTTTTAACCTTTTAGACAAATGCTAATACCGTATTCGTAACAAAATACTGTAAGATTTCTGGGCGGAAGGTGCCGTTTCCATGGAGATGTTATTGCTTCGCCTGGAATGTTCCACAGTATGGCATTAAACTTACAGGCTACATCCTCCGCTTATGCAATCACAGCTGTGTTTATTGTTCCAAAATGTACGCATTCGTGCTGTGTGCAGGGTCACCTCTCCACGGATCTGACCTTGCCTATATAGCCTCATCTGCTCGTTCCCGTGGAGACAGCTGAGGTTCGGGCCAAAACTCTACATTTCAAGGAGAGCAAAAACATCTCCACGGAAACAAGCAAGTGACAAACGTCTCGCTGGAAAAGTTACATAGTTCTTTTAGTACTTTTAACATAATATAATATGCATTGTCTTTCTTTAGTAAATTATTTTCTACCAAGCAACTGTCCCACTGTCCTGCTCAAAATGCAAATGAGCAGTTGTCTCCATATAACCAGAGATGGGTAGAATTCAGTTACATTTACTTGAGTAACTTTTTTAAGAAATTGTACTTTTCAGAGTACTTTTCTAGCAGCATACTTTTACTCCCACTTGAGTTATATTTTTAATGAACAGTCACATTTTTATATAGCACTTTTCCACCTTCAAGGCCCTCAAAGCGCCTGTTACATTAGAGTCTATTTTTAGTTTTTTTTTTTTTTTTATTATTTTAAGCTATTTATCTATTATCTTGTTTTATTGCATGTACCATTTTCCTTCTGTTTTTTTAACTGTGTGGTGCAATACTGGAATTTCCCCACTGTGGGACTAATAAAGGCATAACTTATCTTATCAAGTAACCACTGTATCCAACCACTGTGGAAGCTGGAATCGCACCACCAACCCATCGAACCAATGATGTTTGTTGAGAGCAGGATGCGAACCACCAACCTTTGGATAAATGGACAAAATGCTCTACCAACTGAGCTACTGTCGCCCCAATATGACAGATTTGATTTCTTATCTTCAGATATGATTTTGTTTCTTTTTTTTTTTCAATTTTTGTGTCTATCCTTCAGAAATATCAGATTGTGTGCATTATGTAATGTTTTGACCTTCTAATTACATTAACTTGAAATTATAAATCAGATATTACTGCCCAACAGTTACTCTTAATTAAATAGTTTCATGGACCACTACTTTGTACAGGCCCAAAAGTCACTGACAGTTGAAAAAACTTCATAACTCTTTTGTTTCTAAATATTTTTCTTTTATTTTTTCAGAGCATTTAGAACGACCCTTCCAACATTAATATGAGCAAATACAGCACCGAGGAACGAACCCTCATTGTACTGTGGTACTTTGAGTCACATGGGTCAAATTCAGAAACCCAGCGGTGTTACCGTTAACATTTTAATACCAGAGATGCCCCAAGTGTAAATGCCATTAAAGGAATAATAAGTGTTTTTTCAAAGACAGGGGGCAGTGTGTGATCTCCACAGACCTGACTAGTCCTGATTTCTTCCTGTGGGACTATCTTAAAGAAAAGGTGTTTGTGAATAAACCTCAGACAAAAAACGACTTAAAACATAATATCGAGGATCAAATAAGGGGCCATAAGCCCAGAAATGATTTAAATGTTATGCAAAGTGTGTTGGATCAGGCTGTTCAGTGTGAAACCCAAAATGGTGGACACTCAAAATGCATTATTTGTTTAAATTATGTCATTTTTACTTCCCCTAGTTTAAGTAGTGATAAGTTCAAGTGTAAGTGAACAATTATAACTGTATATATTGTCAAAAATCTCAGAAGGTTCAGTTTATCTACTGCTAAAATTTGGTGAGTATAACTTGAGAATTACAGGAGCTACTGAAGATTTAAAAGTGTCAGAGACTTTTGGACCACCCTGTACTTCTACTTGAGTAAGATTATTTTGAAGTAGCTTCACTCGTACTTGAGTAGACATTTCGGCTGCTCTACCCGCCTCTTCATATGATCTCAATAAGTTTAACTAGGCACTCAATCTCTTTCTATTTTCTGAGTTAAACGTCCACTTGTTTCATATTGTTCGTCAAATGAATAGCACCGTGATTGAGCTTTCGCTGAAATCCAAAAAGAAAAAAAAATCTATATAAAAAGAAAACCGATTAGGTGCGTATTGTTGCTAACCCATTAAACAGACAACACACAAAGACTGCGGTGCCAATCTGCTTCTACCATTTATTACACTTAATTACATTCTTAAATAAAAACGATTCACCGAACAGTATTTCCTTGCATAGAGATATTACAATACCAATTTAAAAAAGGAATTATGATAAACAAACCGGTAACAAAAATAAAATCTCATTTCTCATTTGTCCATAATAAAGAACATTATCGACCCATACATCGTAATATACAAATAATAAGCATATTTTAAAACACTTTGTACAGCGAAAGAAAGGAGGAGAAAGAAAGCGCGGGGGGGAAGAATGCTGGTAGAAAAAGGGGTCCAAAATTTTGCGGTGAAATTTTTTTTTTTTGAAAAATCAGTGGAAAAATGCGCAAACAATGTGCTTTTGCATCTACTATACAGACGTCAGTGTTCAGTGTTCCAATACCGTGTAGTGTACAAGCAGGCATAAAAACGGCAGATATGCAAGTGGATTTTTAGTTTTTTTGTCGTTTTTTTTTTTTTAGATTTTTCCAAAAATCAAAAAAAAAAAAAAATCTGAGTGCAAAATACAGACGAGAGAACACACAGGCACAGCAGAATTGACAATCATTTCATTAAGATGACAACATACCGCATCCTCCGAGACGAAATTTTCTGACAAAAATTGAGAAAACAAAATTAAAAACATTCACATTTGAAATTCCAGTTTCCAAGTTCCCAGCAAAGAGACAATTTGTGATTTTTTTGTGTTTTTTTTTTTCTTTGTTCCAGTGACAATTCAAAAGACATTCGCAGTTTCAGTCCAAAAGTCGTGTTGAAATAGTGTGACAGAAATACACAGAAATGAGCACATTCCCACACATTCAAAAAACAGGAGTTTTTAATCCTGCTCGGAAAGAGAAAGTAGAGCTGCCGTTAAACTTAGACAAATTCCCTCTCCCAAGATGTAACATAGCAACGTTTCAACTGTTCATTTGTCGCTGACTTATATTCAGCCGTAATAAAAATGTTTCTATTGCCAAAAAAAGTGTAACAAAAGGTGAAGTGAGCGATGGGAGGTTGTTAAAAATGTGTGCACACATTTCCATTTAAGTGACTACTTCCTATATTGTAGATACAAACTGAAGACATCAAATATATAGAGCAGGCATGTCCAAACTGTGGCCCCGGGGCCAAATGCGGCCCTCAGATCAATTTTTCTTGGTCCTCAGGCTTCCAGGTGAATTGGCCCATATTACCTCAAACACTACTTTTGACTGTACATTTCTGAAAATCTACTTTAACAAGGCCATGTCAGATATTTAATGTTTCCCATTGAGGATGTAGCATGAATAAAGATCTAGTGGATTCTGAAGTATTCACTACTGGCCCAGTCTATGGCCCTCAGTCGGCCTTTATATGTGTTTTTATATGTGGCCCTTAATGAGAAAAATTTGGACACCCCTGATATAGAGGAACATGTGGAATTATGTATCAAAGAGAGAAAAAAAACTCTTAATATGTGTTATATTTTAGATCCAGATTCCTCAAAATAGCCAACCTTTTCTTTACTTTAATAGATTCTTTTGGAGGCAGGACAGTGGTGCCATCTATAGTCCAACTTTTTCAGGACTGTATCCCAGGTGTGTGAGAGTAAAAAGGCCCCCTCGTCCCGGTTCATAGTCCCGTGTTTAAATCAACTGACTGAACACGTCAGCAGCGAATTGTCAGATATGAAAACAAACTAAACTTTGGAAAAATAATCTATTGCTTTGCACACTTTGCTGCGCTGTTGACAAAAAAAGTCGTAAAAGGGCATTTTCAAGTCGCTAAAATATAAAACATGTTATTGTGAGTTATTCCACATTTTTTGTATGCTACATTCCATATGTGCTCATTCATAGTTTTGATGCCTTCAGTGAGAATCCACAGTGTAAATAGTCCTGAAATTAATAAAAGTTGCTAAATGAAGAAGTGCGTCCAAACTTTTGAACCGTCGTGTATGTTTTTATTTTGCTTTAGTTCACAATTTAGTCCTGTTAATTGCCCATAAGTTTAGATTTTAAAGAGGGGGTATTTTACTTCTATGGGGTATTACCTGCTAACACATACTATATTTAGACCAGCATGTTACCTGCTGTTTTGAAAATGCTATAGTCGCCGAAAACGACATATTAACATGTTTTATAAGTTTCACGTTTGGTTTTGATGCTCTGAGTCTGAGTCTCCCGTTCATTTGCTCTCTGCGCTAAGTCACTCTCCCTTCAGAGCACTATCCCATTACAGTCAGTGTACATTGCACTAATGAAACTATTGCTCATCACATCAGGTTTATAAAGTTGTTGTGTAGTTTTGTATCATGTTTTTGGATGTTTATGAAGAACGTGACGTAGGCTTGTGGGCGGAGCATTGGACAGAATCAGCTAAACGTAAAAAGGGTTCGAATAAGGCCTGGATGAGATCGCTAAATTACTGAAACATGCTTGGATGACATCTATCGTTACAACAGGGTAAAAAGCTGCATAATATCCCCTCTTTAAATGAATTAATCTTATGTATCGTCATTCTTTTTTAACATTTTGATTTGAAGTAGCTGGAACTTGTACCTAACATTTTCAATTCATTTTCGTGGGTTTGAATCACTTCTTTTACTGTGTCATAATTCGTTAAATAAATAAGTTAATAATAAATAATATTCCAATTAAATAAAACTCAAATTACCAGTTTAGTAGTCAAGTTAAGTTATTTACATAAGTGCAGCCATGTCGATATTTTTCGCCTTTGACCACTCAGCCATCCTACAGCTTGGGATGAGAACTCGCTGATAGTGTTTAAACCATAGACTGTATAAAGAAGTGGACTAAGTGAGTGTGACGTCGCCCATAGCGTTCGGCTCCAGTCAAATGAAGCTCATCGAGACGGTTATGTGGGCGAATTTGGAGCCGAGATCAATATTTGGAATTCCGACCGCGAGTATCATAGCAACCAAAGAGCCAATCCGGAGCGAAGCTGTTGAAGGTAACGCCCCTTCCTTCCTGCCCGCACCACTGGTTTAGCAGGGAGTGGGCACTTAGCAACGCTGTCAATCAAACCAGTTGCTAACGCCAATGTGAAGAAGGTGCCTGATTGGTCCGTTATTGATGTGCATATCTTGATTCACGGACAAAATAGCCAAATAAAAACCCTAGAATGACATAAAGTGGGTTAATTCGAAACATTTTAAGACCAAAATGACAAGCCTGACAGCAGCAGTTACAGAGAGAGGGGCGACAGTTTTTCAATAGAAACTGAATTAAAGCCAGAGTCGATAGAGCCGGAAACGCGCCCATGTTCGCTTCTTATTCGGAACGTGGCAGCTAGTGTGTTAGCTTTGTCCATTTATATATACAGTCTATGTTTTAAACCCATACATTACTCCATCATTGAATCTTCCATAGAGAGAGAAAAACAGGGACACACAATCCCTAATCACACATTCCATCCAAAAAAGGACGTTTATGAATATCAAATTTTGAATAGGCCTTTAACATGAGCAGATATTGGAATCCATATAACTTGTATTACGTTTCGCAAGTGACTCTGGCTTGTAAGCATATTAAAAAGTTCACATTGAAGCAACAACTGAGATCCATTCCATATCGTGTTGGGTAAGATTGAGCAAAGTCGCATTCAAAACTCAAATTAAAAACTTCGGCAAAAAACATCTCCTGACGATATTAAAATCCCCAAAAGTGAATCCCAACCTTTTTGTTCTCAGTCATGTTTTATTACACGTCGCCGAGCTGCCAAGTTGATTTGTGAATGCTCAAGATTTTCCCGGAATGAAATGTTGAAGTTATAAGTGGCGAGGAATGACGAGCAGATGAGATTGTGTGAAGTTGGCAGTCCAATCTGTTGGTACGGTATCGCAAATGCTACTTGTAATCCTTTACGTACTCGGGTATTACTGCGTAGGTTAACTAGTGTGACACAGAAAGCCTAAGTTATGATGTTTTTGTCAGTGGGTTGCCAAGTTTGAGGAAAAAAATATGTGAAGTCAGTGATGAGCAGTGCGATGTTCTTGAGAATGAGATTGGATTTTACTCGTCTAAAATGCTGGCTAGATTACAAGCATTTTGTCTGTACTATACATGATTGGTCGGTTGATTATTTCTACCAAAAAGTCCAAATTTTGTTGTTTTATTTGATCCAATTCACCAGATTAAAATGATTTGTGTATTATGTCATCATTCCAAAACCTTGCGCTTATTTCGGATGGCAATTAATGAACTATAGTTTTCCAAAATAACTAGGATTAGCTTGGAACAGTGATTTTGGCTAGTGCTAATGCCTTTTTTTTCTCATGAAATTTTGTATTTCCGAAGTAACGTATGAGTAATGAGTCTGAAATCATCCAACGCAAACGGAATTACCCAATATGCTAGCTTGTGATGATTTGCAACAAGCTAGCCTAGCATAACTCACAAATGTTGGCTGCTCCCATTGACTTCCACACATTCTTTTTCTTGTAGACCCATAACTCTATTCAAAAGTTCCCAGCACTTACAAAACAAACATCCACATTGATTAGATGTTAGCTTTCAAAATGACCGAATGCATGTTGCGATCGCGCTAAAGTTCCTGGTTCTATGCCTGGAAGAAGTTTGCTAGTTTGTTGTCCATGGAGAAGGCCCGATTTAGCCTTGAATTCTTGAGCTGCTATATTGGAAGTGTTCTCTTACGGCGTTGTGGATGGGACAAACTTTGTTAAAACCAGTGGCTAATTTATAGATGCCAATCCCTCTCAAATCCCAAGAGATCATTTCCGGCATCGGTAGTAGACACTTGTGTTTTTTGGCTGCATCCTTTTTCCAAGTTCTTCAAAATCTTTCAGAATCGTCTTTTTTGAACAAATTCTTTTTATCCTACAAACAATATAGGCTTTACATACATAGCGTAATGTGCTATTTCGCAGTCAGCTAGCTGCTTCCAACGACTTGTGCATTGTTGGCTGTCCACGCTTTGATTACGACTTTTTGGTGGATCCCCCTAGTGTTTACGCCGCGCCAAGACCACTCGTACAAAAAAATAGAAGTCAATTGTGCAACAGTTAGTGGCAGGAGATCCAAATAGCAAAGGAAAAAAACGGCCCTTGGTAGCCATCTTGAATCACTACGCTGATGTTCTGTCTAGGAGATGGAGTCCCAGAGTTGTATTAGTTAGCGTCATTGAGTTAGCTCGGTGTATGGATGGTTACGAAGCGATGCTAGCTCCCCCGAGCGTGATCCAAAATGTCTTCACTTTTTCTCGCATCGCGCCAAAACATCAAGTCTTAAGGAAAAATCCAGTGTCCATTCAAATTGATGCATCAGTGAAGAAGGGTTTATGAATATATCTAGATGAAACAATGTTGACATATGAATATTCCAGTGTAGGACTATATGGAAAATTAGTACATGGCAGCATTCTTGTTTCGGGAATTGTCATAGCTAGCTTGTTCAACTTACAGTCCCCTTAAGACCTTAAAACTGATTCATCGTTATTTGTTTTTGGCCAACTTTGACCGTTTGATGCTAAATTTCTAGCTTCCAATTGCTTGACGCACTTCTATAATTACTTTTCATGTCTATTGTACCTACTACGCATAAGCCACACATATTGCTATTTCGATCCATAATCCTACCAAACCACCCAAGGATACTTAAATCAACCAATCACAACTCTTGATTTGAAATAGGGCGGGCTTTAGGTAATTTCCTAGATATTAGCATATGCCGTGACTGACTTTTGATTGGTTTTAGCTATCCGATATGTAAAATATATTTAAAAAGCCATGAAAATGTTACAGTATCGAAGTACGCTGTAAACTTGGCTGAATACCAACCTCATAAGAACTCTTTTAGCCAATTTTAAGCTTGGAAATTTAACGCTAACCACTCTGCCAGGTCTCAAGGGGTACCTAAGTGAATGAACAATCCAATGACATCCGCCCGTGAGCAAAATTTACAAGTTTGGTGAGCGAATGTTGCGCATTGAAGGCTTGAAAAAGTTCCATTGGCAAATAGTCAAAGTTATCAGAGCTGCCAAGTGATCCACAAGTTGGGACAAGATGTTTATGTGGTCCAAGAAAAGACTATTCCAAGATCGTGTCCGTTTGGAATTCTGAAAAGTTACAAGATTGGTTCATTGTCTTGAATCTGTAATCCAATTCTCAAAAGTTGTTCCAAGATTGATGCTAGTTTTCCTTCCCGCTTTTTCCGACTCTCCGTCACTCCCCATATCTTCAGATGTGCCTCTTCATGTGTAGCGCCAAGTGATCCGACCTCGAGAAACACCTGCAAGACAAGAAAAATTACCCCGTTAGCGTGGAAAAAATAGCAGTCGCCAGTGATGCTAGCTGATGTTAGCTAGCTGAGTGCTGAAACGCTAATGCACACGTAATTAAAATATGTGTAACAATTTTATAATCAGCAATTTTCAGCGGTTGCTAATGACTTCAGCTGTGGAGTGAATGGCCAGAGTGCTTCCAGATGGGTGTTTGTGGAAACAGGGGAGGGGAGTAGCAAAAAACGTGGCGCAAAAATTATAGTTAAATTAATGAATGGAAAACGCTTGTAGGGTGGCGTGTAGCAGCTACTAGAAATACTTGTGAATCAAAGCGTTTTAATGAATGTTTTACAATGTTTGTTCTGCCATAAATTGGTGTAAATGTATGTTCTTCAGTGGTGCTTACAAGTATCATAAGACGCATAGTAATGGGTTTGGAAAACAACGAAATAGGGTCTTTCTACGTTCTTTAGAGATATTTCTCAAAGCTATTTATGATTATTTATACAGGGTGGCCCAAAAATCGCTGACAGTTGAAAAAAATTCATAACTCTTTTGTTTCTAAATATTTTTCTTTTATTTTTTCAGAGCATTTAGAACAACCCTTCCGACATTAATATGAGCAAATATAGCACCGAGGAACGAACCCTCATTGTACAGTGGTACTTTGAGTCACATGGGTCTAATTCAGAAACCCAGAGGTGTTACTGTCGACATTTTAATACCAGAGATGCCCCAAGTGTAAATGTCATTAAAGGAATAATAAGTGGTTTTCAAAGACATGGGGCAGTATGTGATCTCCACAGACCTGACTAGTCCCGATTTCCTCCTGTGGGTCTATCTTAAAGAAAAGGTGTTTGTGAATAAACCTCAGACAAAAAACGACTTAAAACGTAATATCGAGGATCAAATAAGAGCCATAAGCCCAGAAATGCTTTAAATGTTATGTAAAGTGTGTTGGATCAGGCTATTCAGAGTGAAACCCAAAATGGTGGACACTTAAAAACATTTTTTTATTTTTTTTTATTAGGTCATTTTTACTTCCCCTAGTTTAAGTAGTGATAAGTTCAAGTGTAAGTGAACAATTATAACTGTATATATTGCCAAAAATCTCAGAGGGTTCAGTTTATCTACTGCTAAAATTTCGTGAGTATAACTTAAGAATTACAGGGGTTATTGAAGATTTAAACGTGTCAGTGACTTTTGGGCCACCCTGTATCTTTACTGTATATGTTGATCCTGCAGTTAAAAAAGGTACAACAATCACAACTGAACCTGTGTTGCCAGAGCCTTCACCTACAGATAGAGGACACATGGAGGTTTCTCATTCTCAGTATATGGACAGGCCTCATGTGAAAGCTCAGAACCTCCAGAATTCACTCACTGAGCTGCAAAGGCTGCACTAGCACTGATTCATGATTGGCTGCAGGTGCTGGGGTTTAGGTAGTGACCATTCAGATCAGAGAGAGTCATTTTAGGTTTCGCCATTGGAACTGGCAACCCAAATGAGAGACTTGTGTGAGGCTCATTCTGCTTTCTGATTAGATAATAGTCTTGAGAACCAAAACACCAGATTATAACTGTGGAGACGCAGGGAGGGCATCTAACAAACAAGGAACATGTTTGTAGAGGTCTAAACTACAAGGGTTAGCTACTTTTACTCAAAATGAGACCCTATGGAGACATCGGAAGGGCATCTGACACACAAGGACATTTCAGAGCATGTTTATAGAGGTCTAAACTCCAGGGCTAGCAGCTTTTACACAGAATAACACACCATTATGTCCTCAGCCAAGCCCATTATAAAGTAACTACTACATAATCCACATTTACAGCTTCCTAGTTAAACTTCCAGACACTGAAATAAAACCACGGGCGAATATGTTTGCATTCACATCATTTCAACGATCCCTTTGACTTATTCATGTATCAAACAGCCCTATATATAAAAAAAATGTTCCATCATATTGTTTTAATTTGGCACTCATTTGTCGCGAGAGGACTAGTAAATCTCTTATCGTCTGCTTCAGTGACGGTGTAAAACGCTAACGAGGCAGTTAAACATGTCTGTGTGAGTTAGATGCGATCGTCTGCGTAGCCCAAAAGCCTGTTGGGTGCCATTGTCCCAGTCATTTTAAGCACACAGGGCCCGCAGCGGCTACACGTCGTTAGCCTTGTTTTAATGCTAATTTGCTAATGCTCTTAACGACAAGCAATCTGCCCGCCGTACCCTTAAATAAAAGACAACGTTTGGCAACAGATTTCGTTCGGGGTTTTGGTGGATCGCTGCAGGGCGGGCCGGCTGACGACGAGAGATGGTTTCAAATAAAAATTGTAGGGTTGAAGTTTAAACAGAAGTCGCATCAACTCAAAATGTGGGGCCATGATGTACAATGTAATATATGAGACAGATGGACAAATGCATATAAGAGAAAGTACTTATATTATACAAAATATTTCATTCATTTCATTATTTAAAATGGTAGTATGGAACTTTCTGGGAGTGGAAAGTCAACCGCATGATTCAGTGGAAAGTTAAAACCACACTTCAGAACATTCTCCATGGATATAGATATGTTATATGCCATACTGTGGAATATTATAGCCAAAGGAACCATATTTCCATGGAAACAAGATGAAAGAAACCCTCCTATAGACGAAGTAAGTCAGGTTTGTGGAGAGGCAAGCCCAATCACAGTAAGCATACATGCTCTTCTATGTCTTTCAATGCAATAAAAAACATCCATAATGAAGAAAAGCATAATTTTATTAAGACTATATTTTTTTTGGCAAAAAACTTGCATACTGGCACATTAATATCATATATTTGCTGTTATAACAATGCATTTTTTTTTTTTTTAAGTCATGTTAGGATTTTACAGTGTGTCAATTTTGAAACCACAAAGTAAATTAATCAATAGTGTTGCACAATAATTCTGTGAAAAAAAAAAAAAAAATCCACCAAAAAAATTGTGTTATTATAGTGTAATAATTCAGGGGGAAAAAACCCAAAAAAACTTATATCCACCAAAAAAATCTACAAAAAAATCATCAGTAGTTATAATAGTATAATAATTCAGTAAAAAAAATAAATAAATAAATAAAAAATACTTCCAAAAAAATCTACCAAAATATCCCCCAAAAAATCTACCAAAATAATATCAATAGAGTTATAATAGTATAATAACTCAGTAAAATAAATAAATAAAAATATATATACATATATATATATCAAAATATTCACCAAAAAATTCTACCAAATAAATCTATTTAAAAAAATCAACAAAACAAAACAAAAAAAAAAACAAAAAAAACAAAAAAAAACCAACCTTATTATAGTAGTAAATCTCTGTTTAGCTCAGTGTTCTTGGCCAATCATTTTCATCCCGACACTTGGCTGCAACAAGCCAGGGCAGAGCTGAACTCACTTCACAGCTGTTAACATTTCATTTTATTTTTATTCATTTATTTGTTTATTTTTTTGTTGACGAGACCTCCATCGAGACTCGGGATGAATCAGTATTTTTGGCCCAGACGTGAGCGATGGGGAGGGGAAGGGGGTGATCCGAGCAGGTTACCCCGCCACCACCGATCACACGTCAGCTGTCGTACTGCCACACCTGCATGTACACAAGTTGTTGGGGGGTTTTTTTAGATTTTTTTTTCCTTTCTTTTTTTTTTTTTTTTTTTTTCAGCTGGAGACAGATGGCAAAGTATGACTCTCGACTGGAGGGCACGACACCAGCTGGCACTCCGAAACTCCCCTTGGACCCCCCCTTCCCCCCTTCCCTCACCCTAAACCCTCCTCCTCCTCCTCCTCTTCCTCTCGTCTTCTATCTTCTGTGCTCCTCTCTCTCTTCCTTCATCACAGCGGGGCAGCGAGACTTCTTTTTTTTTGGAGATACATGACAGAGGTTGAGGCCGAAGGGGGATGAGCCAATAAACTAGTGGTAATTTGGAAGAAAAGTGAACTTAGTTTTAGACTTTAAGATTTTGTCAAGCAATTCTTTAACTACATCTAAAAATCGAGTCAAGTCAATGTTGAGGTTGGATTTTCCTTAAAAAAAAACAAATCTACAAATACAAAAAATATATATATTGAACATTTTTAAAGAAAGTGTGAGGACTGAGAAATGTTTATGCTTTTTTTGAGAGGTGCAATTGTTTTTATAATGTGATATCTTGTGAGTTCTGGCATTCTGAATCTCATTGGGATTTCCTGTTAAAATAAAAATATAAATAAAAAATATATATATTTTAAAAAAATTGAAAAAATAGGAGAAAAACTAATAATAACAACAACAACAACAATAATAATAATGATAATAATAATAATAATAATAATAATAATAATAATAATAATAATTCAATTAATATATAATATCAAATTGCACGGCTTCATAGACCTTCTCTCATAGGAACAGAATACCAGATTGGTTGATTGTTTTAATTGATTAAAACAACATTATTTAAAGCCACAGTATGTCACATTTTAGCGAGGAAAAAAAACAAACAAAACAAAAAACTTTAAATACATTTTTATTGTGTTTTTTATCCTTTTTTTTATTGCACTGAATAACGTGTCATTACTCTGAGCTGCCCTACTTGCATCTCCACAAACCTGACTCTTACTTGGCCATGGAAATGTCGTTCCTTTGTCTTTAATATTCCACAGTATGGCATAAAACTCATCTATGCCCATGGAGAATGTTCCGAAGTACGGCTTTAACTTATATTTCTAAGGATTCATGCAGGGCACCTCCAAAAAGTTACATACTATACCTTTAAAAGATATTTTCATCATAACTTGAACCATGTTGGCAAATGTTTAAAGCAGACATATTGTGCTTGTGTCTGCTATAGTTATAATCTATAACACCCCTGGACCATTGTTATAATTTGCACATTTTAAATAGCAATTTTGATTTAAAACGACTTAATAAAAGAAAACTGCGGTTGGAAAACTGCGGAAAATAAAATTGCACAACGAAGCAACAACAGATAAGTGGGCGTATACCGGTGGAGGTGGAAACGGGGTAGATCGGCAATATGGCGTTTTTGAAAATAAGTGATTAAAGATCGCTCAAACATGCACGAATTACTCCAAATCCAACTTCAGGTGACTAAACGTCGAAGGGAAACAACTATAACATGGTTTAAAGCTCTGAAAAAGCCAATTTTGCAGCGTAGGCCTGCATTTGAACCAAAGGGCAGGGTTAGCGGGGGTCTTTAAGGGGGGCGTCCGAGGTACAGTATTTCCAGTCTGTCCAGCTGGGGCCCTGATTAAGATGACATGTTTGAAATGGTCCAACAATGACCAAAGGCTGTCCAAAGTACCTCTGGTGACCGGGGACTCCTCCTTTTGTCTCCACTGGACAAAGAGCCACGCATCACTCAAGACGGCGCAAATTCAATAAAGACCGCCGCCTTAAATGGAGAATTAAAGGGGAGTCAATCTGTCTTGGTCCATATGGTGAGGTGGGAGATTTTTTATCCCCGTCGAGTGGCACAGGAAATAAGGAAGACATTAAGGGTAAATGGGTCGGTAATGGTGACGATTTTCAACTATTTTGTCATTAGGCGAGACCAAATTGAAAATGTATTAATTTGGCGTCGTAAATCATGTGTTAACAGCTGCTTCGCGTGAATTAAAAGGGGCAAACGTGTTGTAGTTGCGACGCTTAAAGGGCATGTCGTACTTGCTGTTATGATATGGCGTTAAAGGCGCTGTGCCATCCTATTCACGGCGGCGAGTTCGTATAGTGGAGCTAATGGCAACTAGCATGCTAATAGTACGCTTCCTGATTACCGGACAATAAAATGGCTTATATTTCGACGCAGACAGTACAAAACTGACTTATTTTGATTTCAAGAGGTGCTTATAAAATGTATCCGTGCTCAAATACATGGAAAAAAACGGTTTATATGATGAAACTAACAATAACTAGAATGCTAATAGTGCACTTCCTGTTTATCGGACAATAAAATGGCCTATATTTCAACGCAAACAGTACAAAACCGACTTCCTCAAGAGAAACCTCAAGAGATGCATATAAAATATATATAGGGGTTGTCATTCGTACTTTTATGATATGACATTAAAGGCGCAGTACTTGATTTTTACTGTCTTAAAAATGCGAAAAACACACAACTAGTTCATTTTAAACAGTTTGCGGCGGTCCAAAGTTATTCCTCACTTACCTTGCACTTTCCGAGCATCCTAATTATTCACTGCGGCGAGTTTATATGGTGACGCTAACAGCAGCTGGCATGCTAAAAGTGCACTTCCTGATTATCGGATGATAAAATGCTTTAAATTTCGGCGCAGACATTACACAGCTGACTTATTTTGGCCTCAAGAGCTGCTTATAAACTATATCTGTACTCAAACACATGGAAAAATGTTGTATATATGAGGACGCTAACAATAACTAGCATGCTTATGGTGCACTTCCTAATTATCAGACAAAAAAAACGCTTTATGTTTTGGTGCAGACAGTACACAGCGGATGTATTTTGACCTCAAGAGCTGCTTATAAACTATATCTGCGCTTAAATACATGGAAAAATTGTGTATATATGATGAAGCTAGAAGGGAACTAGAATGCTAATGGTGCACTTCCTGATTATATGACAAAAAACGCTTTATATTTCGATGCAGACAGTACACAGCGGACTTATTTTGAGCTGCTTGTAAAGCGTATCCGTGCTCTAACAGAGAAAAATTGGGTATAGATGATGATGCTAACAATAACTAGCATGCTAATGGTGCACTTCCTGATTATCGGACCAAAAAAAACACTTTATATTTCGATGCAGATGGTACATAGCGGACGTATTTTGACCTCAAGAGCTGCTTATGAATGATATCTGTCTTCAAATACATGGAAACATTGGGTACAGGGTCTTTAAGTGTAAATGGGTCGTTAATGATGACGATTTTCAATAATTTTGTCATTAGGGGGGAGACCAAATTGGAAACGTATTAATTTGACGTCGTAAATCTTGCGCTAACAGCAGTGTCGCGTGAATTAAAAGGGACATGCGTGTTGTAGCCGTGATGCTTAAAGGGAGTGTCTGTCTTGTAATGGGGCTTTTAGGTTGTGACGTTGACAGACAGTAATTCATTCACATGGAGATAATTGGGGTAACTAATTATTTTTGATGGATTTGCATATGTGCTACAGTGTCATTGCTTAATTTTCTTTTACAGATTTTTTTTTTTTTAAATGATATGATTACATAAAAGTGAAATAAAATTAGGCAGGTCATATTTCTGTCATTTAAAGGTACTGTATGTAAGATTTTGACTTTAAATTGTATAAACTTGAGCTGTGTGTCCCCAGAAATAAGGTAAATTGTTCAAATTAAATATAGCTTTTACTGAAACAACTGTAATGTGTCCTTTATGTGCAGGTTAAGGAACTGGCAACCTCGGAGTGCAGGCTACTTACATTTCCTTACAATAGTCCATCCATTAGTTTAAAATGTGTTTCCATAATAAGTAATAGAGCTTCAAATGTATTACTGGAATCAACAAATCATCTTAGCGATAGTATTTTAACCGAAAATTCAAAGTAAACTCAATATGGCTAGAAAAATTCACAGTTATTCGGCAAATCTCTACGTCACGCAATCAATTTGTGGGTGTAGAGGTGCCTTGCCCAGGGACACAAGGATAGTATGGATGACAGTAGATCAGTTCGTAGAGCGTTCGTCCATGAATCTGAAGCTAGGCAGCTCGAATCCCGCTCTCGTTGGTTGAGCGGTAAGATCCACTGACCCACAGGTTGGCGGTGCAATTCCAGCTCTCGCAGACGAATGCTGTGGTTGTGTCCTTGGGCAAGACACTTAACCAACCTCAGCCATAGTGTCTGCGAAAACTTGTGTATGAACCAACCAAAAATGACCAGAATGGAAAGATATATGACATAAAAAACACGCTTTATGGATATAACCTGAAATTTGGACTAGCTAAAATGTTCGCTAATAACTTGCGATTAATTCACATACTCGAAAAGTATTCAATAAACCCAATCCATACGAACACGCCGCCATCTGGTCTGGATAAAAAGAGCGTTTTTCAAATGTCATAGTGGATTGATAGAAAACGTAGCGAGCGATTGTAGCGAGCAGAACAGTGTCACTTTTATTATGGGTGAAATTAAACGCCGCCTAGACAGTGCAAAACATTGTCTCCCGAAATGCCACCTGGGTCCCTGAACGCAGCACGCCGAGATATTGCCGCGAGGTCCCTGAAGCAGCCGTGGAGGAGGCAGCGGTAATTAAAACACCGCTAAAGATTTTTTAAAAGTCAATAGCAGTCACTGGATGCTTGATGATTTTTGGCCCTCGCAAATTAAAATACAGAGAATTAATAAGACAAATTAGACCGAATCCACCTTAGTAATGGGATGAAGCTAGCGTCATTAGCTTAGCGGTGTAATTAAATGGTAAACAGAGGGATAGGAAGGAGGAAGGGAGGAGAAGTTAGTGAAGCTCTAACTCTTGTGTTTGGATGGTATTAAGTAGGGCACCTGGTGTAAAAAAAAAAAAAAAAAACGATGTCAAATCCGTTTTCAAATAATTCAAACACTTTTTAGTTGCTACACCTTTAAAGAACCCTTATTTCGCTGTTTTCTGATCTATGTTATAATGTTTTCTCGATCACAAACAGACCTGGAGCTGTTTTTTGTAAAGAAAAAACACAGAAAACACTCTGTTCCACCTTGTGATGTCATTAAGTGGTAACACAGGAAGTGCTCCACAGTGTTTTTAAACTCCATACACGTTCACGATCAGAATTTTGATCATATTAGCCTTGGAATTGCCAAACTTTGAAGCTACAGCTATTGTTTTAGCCTCATTTAAACTGCTTCGCTCCTCGGTGCACCAGCAGATATTATACTGACAGTCTCAACTGAACAAAAGTATTCAAAATATTCCAAAATTAAAGCAACAAAATAAGGTTTCCCTAAAGTAGTAAAGAGTAAAACTGTTCAAAAATAGATGCTAACATTAAAAGTACTGTACCACTAAATGACATCACAAAGTGGAACAGAGCATTTTGAGTTTTAGTGATGTAGACAGACAGGGGTGCGACTTGTACTCAGATGCGATTTTTATGTGAAATATGTTTTTTTCTTCATTATCATGCAGTTTGTTAGTTAGTTTTTAATAATTTTACTTCCTGGTTGGACACGGGCAGCAGATTTGACATATGTAGAGGTATTTCCACAGCTGTTACCTAGCAACCATAGCGTAAAAACTGGTCTAAATTGCGCAATAGTTATGATCCACGCATAAAAATAAGTGACAATATCTTTCTTTTGTTAAATCAGAGTTTGAACTGTCAGAAAAATGGTTTCCTTGTGCCTAAAGTGGAGTTTCAGTGTAGAGGTATCTGGTTTTAGAGCTCAACGCTACTTTTCTTCGCAACTTTTCCTCCAAATTTCTACTTAACTGATGTAAAACTATGATAAACCACAGGCACTATCCCACCAAAACATGAAAACCAGTCATACGCACTTTAATTTCCAAGCCCGACTCTCGATTCTTAACTATTCGTTCAGTCGTGGAAGCTACGGCGTTAGCTTAACGGTGTAATTAAATGGTAAACAGAAGGATTGGGAGGAGGAAGGGCGGAGAAGTTCGCGGAGATCCAAAGCCAATATGAAGTTGAAGGACGTCGGGAGGACAGGTCAGGGAGGATGAGACGGGAATTATCCAGGTTTAAGGGATGGGCTGTGCAATCACCGCCGGGCGTTCGGGATCATGGGAATGCCCAAAGCGATATTAGAAATCGGATCTGACTGGAGGTAAGAGGAGAAGGTGAATTTGTGAATTTTGTATTGGAAGTATTCAGATGTTAGATGTGATTGATGACATTGTACACTGCCCGGCCAAAAAAAAAGTCACCACCTGGATTTAACTAAGCAAATAGGTCCGAGGCTCCTGCAGTTGGTCAGGCCTAGGTTCAGTCTCAAAGAATGAGGTCTGCTGACTACCTGAATATACTGAATGACCAGGTTATTCCATCAATGGATTTTTATTCCAAGATGACAATTCCAGGATTCATCGAGCTCAAATTGTAAAAAAAAAGTGGTTCAGGAGCATGAGACATCATTTTCACACATGGATTGTCCACCACAGAGTCCAGACCTTAACCCCACTGAGAATCTTTGGGATGTGCTGGAGAAGCTTTGTGCAGCGTCAGACTCGACCGTCATCAATGCAAGATCGTGGAAAATGAATGCAACACTGGATGGAAATAAATCTCGTGACATTGCAGAAGCGAAATCGAAACAGTGCCACAGAGAAACCGCAACCAAAGTTAAAGGCGTTCCAACGAAATATTAGAGAGAGTGTGGGACCTTTTTTTTTTTTTTTTTGGTGGCGACTTTTTTTTTTTTTGGCCAGTTGGTGTACTTTGCCATGACATATCCAAAAGGCAAATGCACGAATGTTGAACCTAAACCCAAGAACTAGAAAAGTCACATTCACAGGACAGAAATGAACCTTTCCTGAATCTTTTAGAATGATTTTGACCAGTATCAGAACAAGTATAAGACACTTAGACTAGTTTACACCCATGGACCACTATGGAACCTACTGGACGACTGAGGGATTACACAGATACAAGGCCACATGGGAATAGAAAAGAAAGTACTACCGCTACTATTTAATGTTGAAAATCATATTCTATTGTCTAAAGAATGAGTTAGAGAGTTACCTGCCCCGAAACTGTATTAAATATTATGGGTCTGAATGTTACAATGTCATTTGAAACGTAGCAATAGCATTTTGTAGAAGGATTATTGCAGTAGTCGACCTGTCAAATGATAAATTCTTTTGTGCATTGAGAGATTTTACTCAACTATTTCAACTAAGTATTGGAAGTATTGGTAATAATCAGCTGTTTATTCGTTTTAGCGTGTTGATTTCTACCTTATTTCTTTTCATTTGTGTTTTAAAGTCTTTATATTCCCGACGATTACGATTATTAAAATATCACTACGAATATTTGTATGGTTTTGCTGCCTCTATTCCTTAATTAGTCTTAATAAAGCATGAACAAGTATTTAACAGAAACAGACAACACACTGTTCCACCTTGTGATGTCATTAAGTGGTAATACAGGAAGTGCTCCGCTGTGTTTTTAAACTCCATACACCTTCTCTAGAGTCATTTGGATGATTTCAGCCCTGGAATTGTCGATCTCTACTGAACTAAATGTAAACGGTTAACTTGAAAACTGCCACTTCATGACATCACGAGGTGGAACGGAGCATTTTGAGCTCTGGAGAAAACATAAATCAAGGTTTGCTGAGGTAACAACATTACAACACAGATTAAACTTACACTTCTATGAGGTATTAACAGCTAAAACGTTTCGAAAATGCCGTATTTACCGGCGCTTTCAGCTTTCCCTCCCCTTTGCTCTCCGTGCTAAGTCACACCCCCTTCAGAGCGCCATCACAACACGATCAGCGCACATCCCGCTAATAAAACTACCGCACATCGCACCGGGTTTGTGAAGTCGTAGCGTGTTGTTTTTGTGTACCGCTCTAACTGTAAATCGGGTTCGAATAGGGACCTGCAGAGATCGCTAGATTACTCAAACATGCTGGGGGTGACATCTTAACTTCCTCAGACGTGTTTTTGACGAGAACAATGTTATAACTTGGTAGAAAAAGTCGATTTTGCATAATACCATCTGTTTAATTAAGGAGTTAGGGTATTAATAGTCGCTAATTAACCCGAAACGAAATACTTATTGTGAATTAAATCTTTGTTCACGCTTTATTACTCCATGAACACGTATCACAAGATGTTACCATGATGCCTCCCATGCACCAAAATGGCCTCCCCCAAACTTAGCATTCCTCTCTCACGTCGCGGGCCGGCCTCAGCGGATTGTGCACTCTTGTTAGCGCGCTCCTTCTCATGCAAAGGAGCTGCTCGTGAATCAAGGCCAGAGCTTTAAGACGCAGAGAAACACTATTAATATGCTACACGGGGCTTTCGCGTCGGCGCCCCTTCTCCCAATCCCAAATAAAAGTGCGCCGGAACAGGTCGGGGACATTTGTAATCCTGCCAGCCACGCCAAAATTGGGTCAGTACCAAGCGCATACAGAGCCGGGTTAACTGCATAGTTTCGCTTTAGTAACAGAGGAAGCTAGTACTTTTCTAGCAGCATACTTTTACTCCTGCTTATTGAAGTAACAGTTTATACCGACGATATGACATGATTTGGACGTTCGTGTTGCTCGTGTCGCGATTTAGTTTTCTCATTTTGGTGTCTATCCTTTGAGATTTAAGTTACTCTTACTTTCATAGATTTCCTAAATACTTTTTTACTCTTACTCGAGTAATTTCTTGGACCACTACTTTGTATATAACAAGTAAATAACTGCTAATTACTCTTATTTGGCTACTCGACCCACTTTTGTTTAGTAATGTAGGCCAACATGCGAAACAAAGGTGGAAAAAGAGGTTTATGTAGTAGGAGTAGGAGTAGTAGTAGTGGTAGTGGTAGTGGTAGTAGTAGTAGTAGTAGTAGTAGTGGTAGTGAATGCAGGAAGTATTTGAATTCCTGTTTGCAATTTAATGGAAACATAGAAATTAATGTAGTTACAAGAATTACTGATGTACATAGCTATTATTCTTGTAGTAGTAGTGGTAGTAGTAGTGGTAGTAGTCGTAGTAGTAATAGCACATATAGGGCCACGTTACTCTAAAAGTTTTGCTTTAGTAGAAAACATACAAAACAACGGGTGGAAAAAATGTTTGTGTAGTGGTAGTAGTAGTGGGAGTAGTAGGAGTGGTAGTGGTAGTAGTAGTGGGAGTAGTAGGAGTGGTAGTGGTAGTAGTAGTGGGAGTAGTAGGAGTGGTAGTGGTAGTAGTAGTGAATGCAGGAAGTATGTGAATTACTGTTTAAACTTTAATTGAAACATTTTAAACACTTCAATGGAAATTAATGTAGTTATAAGAATTACTGATGTATGTAACCCGCATTTCCTAGAGCTTTTATTGTGAAGCCACTTCCCGTGCTGCAGCCCCTTTACCTTTAAGTTGCGGGGTCACGGCAGGTCAACTACCTGTCTCCTCCTCTGCTCCTCACTGTGGCTGTGGCGTGGCGCGGTCGGCATTTGAATACGCAGAGATCTCAAACTAAACTTACTTCCTAATTTCAACTCTCCTTTCCTCAACGCGCCGCTAGCGCACCTGTGCAAACTCCCCTAGATCTCTGCGTGTACATTGACATTGTCTACTCGCGCTTAGAGTTCGGTCAGGTTTTTTCGGACTGGAAAACAACCTGGATCATAATTCACATATTGATGGCGAGCTACCCAACTATGCGGTAGGACTAAATGGACTAATTAATCCTGCTGCTGATTATTATTATTTTTTCCCATTGGACCTCTATCTTTTCTTTGAACTTTGGATCAAAACCCGGACACTGAATATTGCATTTACCACATCACATCTTCACTGCATCACTGTCTGTTTTGTTTTATTATTTTTTGTACAATTTAATACAATTTTGCGTTAAAATTTCAATATTGGTTGTGTCTTTATTCACACCCCAGGCTCCACAAGAACAAATCTTCTGATGCTGCCGTAGTAATCATACTTACTTTACCGTGGTCGCAGTCAAACCTCCTAGCCTACAAGCGTTACAGTGTGGCGAGCTAGCCAGGAGCCTGGTTGTGTGAATAATCATTTCTTGTTGGTCTTTAATTTACTGTGATTTGGTTTTGTGTTTTAAAAAGGGTTGAAAATGGATTTCATTTCAAAATTAGGAGTTAATACTGCAAACTCTGTTTTTGTTGTGGGTGTGACCAATACACAAGCAGATGATGAGGTCATTGATTATTTACGTTCTTATGGTGACATAAAAATGGCGTTTACAGTTACAGATATTGACAGTCCATACTATAAAAACCTGATTGTTGAGTTCAAAACTGCATCAGCTTTTGCTAAGTTAAATCCAATCTTGCCGTATACATTCACATCACAAAATGTTGCGGACTACGAATGTCAAATAAAATCTCTTTCGGAAGAGTTTGATGCCACAGTCACAGGGAGGAGCCCTCCCACTGATTACCTCCAGGAGCTAAAACGCATGGCCCAACAAACTGGAAAACCTTTTGAAGAAATCCTGAAAGAGCCATGAACCAAATAAGTGAGCATTTGGCAGCATCTGGAGGAGGAGATGAAGATGATGATGATGATGATGACGAAAATGAGGATGATGAAGAGGATGAGGATGGAGAGAGTGGAAGAGAGGAGACAAAAGTTAACGTGCACTCAAAATTGCCCGGATTTAACACTCTATTATCTTCTCAAATGCCCAAATCTTCCTCCATTGGCCACCTAGGGGGCGCACCTTCACATCATCCTAGTGCCTCTGCTTCTCTGGGACCAAGGGTGTCACTCAGTGGGCGTGACCTGAATCCCCCTGAAATACAGAGAGTGGTTGTGGAGCACATTGTGAGAAAAGATGACATCAGTGTTCAATCTCTGTCCCCACTTCGACTCCGTACATTTTCTGGAAGGATCCCGAAACCCAGCAATGAGGCAGATTACGACTCTTGGCGCTCCCATATCGATCTCCTGCGTGCTGATCCCAACTTGTCACAACTGCATGTCACAAGGCGAATTCTGGAAAGTTTACTCCCTCCAGCTGCAGATCTTGTTAAAGGCTTGGGACCCAACTCATTACCCACCATGTTTATTCAAGTTCTGGATTCAGCTTTTGCCACAGTCCAAGATGGAGAAGAGCTCTTTGCACAGTTCCTCAATACACTTCAAGATCACGGAGAGCGACCCATCTCCTACTTGCAAAGGCTGCAACTGACACTGAACACGGTGGTGGCACGAGGCGGAATCCCAGCGGCAGACAATGACAAACATCTACTAAAGCAGTTTTGTAGAGGATGCTGGGATAATGCTGTTATCACCAAACTACAGTTGGAACAGAAACGAGACGATCCACCCACCTTCTCCGAGCTTTTATTTCTGCTCCGTACAGAAGAGGACAGACAGTTGGCCAAAGAGTCTCTAATGAAAAAACACATTTCATCTCAAAACACCGTGCCAACCTGCAGTCTCAAAGCGCCTGTTCCTGTTCCTGTGACCATCCAAACACAAACATAATTGAAGATCTTAAGAAACAAATGATAAAACTGCAAAGCCAGATGTCTGCCCTACTGGCCAAGCAAGCAGCTCCTGCAACCACAGATCAACGGCCGAGCAAACAGAAACCTAAAGCACTTGGATCCAACAAGCCCAAGCCATGGTTTTGTTTTAAGTGTGGCGAAGATGGACATATTGCCCCTGCATGCACAAACGCAGCCAATCCCAGCCTTGTTGACAATAAACGCAGACAACTAAGACAAAAGCAGCAGTCCTGGGAAGCCCAGAATCAAAAACCGTTAAACTAGATGCAGCTTCTTCTGGGGGGACAGGCAGAAGCTGCTATGATCATTGTCCCATGACTCAACATTCCCGGCCACACACCAACTGCCCACAGGTCTAATTGGAACAAGGAGTACTGGTCAAATCAAGATCAAAGACTCAGATTTCTACTGCCTGTTTGATACTGGATCTCAGGTCACTACCGTCACACACTCCTTCTACAATTCATATCTCTCCGACCACGAAATCAAGCCACTCACTGCACTGCTGGAAGTGGAAGGTGCCAATGGACAGGCTGTACCGTACTTGGGATACATAGAGATGAACATTACGTTCCCTGCTGAGTTTCTGGGAGAGACACTGGATGTGGACACTCTGGCATTGGTGGTGCCTGACCTGAAATCATCCCAGCCCTCGGTCCTCATTGGAACCAACACACTGGATGTGGTGTATGACAAGCACTCCCAGACAAACTCTCCTGCATTCAGTACAGCAGCCTATGGCTACAAAGCAGTGGTAAAGATCCTGGCACTTCGACACAAGCTATCGTATGACAACCATCACGGCATTGTAAAGCTGCAGACAAGCTGTCCACAGACCATCCCAGCTGGACAAACTGTTGTTCTGGACGCTTTAGCCATCGCTCCAGCCCCTGCAGGGTGAAAAAGCCGTAGTAGTCCAGCATCCGACGTCTTTTCTCCCTGCCTGTGGCCTGCTGATAAAGTCCTGTCTGGTCGATCTTCCTCCACTCCATCCCTGCTATCTGCCAGTAATCGTGACAAATGAGTCGGACCATGACATCATCATCCCAGTCCGAGCAGCTATCGCAGAGTTGAGTGCATTCCAGTCAGTCCTTCACAAAGAGCAGAGCGTCCACCAGCCTAAGCAGCCACTACAGTCACAAGAGCAATTAGAGTCCAAGTTAAATTACAACTTTGCCGATTCACCCATCTCACCAGAGTGGAAGCAACGAATCATTGCCAAGCTGAACAGCATACCTGAAGTCTTTGCCAAGAATGACCTTGATTTCGGCTGCACCAACAAAGTCCGACATCAAATCAAGCTCTCAGATCCTACACCTTTTAAGCAAAGACCAAGGCCCATCCACCCACAAGACCTGGATGCTGTCAGACAACATCTTCAAGAGCTTCTGGAATCTGGTGTAATAAGAGAATCGGACTCACCATTTGCTTCACCCATAGTAGTAGTGGTGCGCAAGAAGAACGGCAGCGTAAGACTCTGCATAGACTACAGAAAACTGAATGCTCAGACGATCAAAGACGCATATGCCCTGCCAAAGCTGGAAGACACATTCACTGCACTCTCTGGGTCTCAGTGGTTTTCGGTCCTAGATTTGAAGTCCGGCTACTATCAAATAGAGATGGAGGAGTCAGACAAATGCAAGACCGCTTTTGTATGCCCGGTAGGATTCTGGGAGTTTAACCGCATGCCACAGGGAGTCACAAATGCGCCAAGTACCTTTCAGCGTTTAATGGAAAAGTGCATGGGTGATCTGAATCTGAAGGAGGCACTCGTCTTCATTGATGACTTAATTGTGTTTGCGCCTACCTTGGAAGAGCACGAAGAGAGGCTGATGAAGGTGCTGCGCCGACTGAGAGAATTTGGCCTCAAACTGTCTGTGGAGAAATGTGTGTTTTTCCAAACGTCAGTACGGTATCTTGGGCATGTGGTGTCACGGAAAGGAGTCGAGACAGATCCTGACAAGATAACTGCATTAACATCCTGGCCAGTACCCAAGAATCTTAAGGACTTGCGCTCATTCCTTGGCTTTGCTGGTTATTACCGACGGTTTGTAAAGGACTACTCATCTATTGTCAAGCCACTGAATCAATTAACTTCAGGATACCCACCAAGCCAGAAAAAATGGAAAGCATCAATAAAGCCACAAAACTACATGAATCCAAAAGAGCCTTTCGGGGGCCGCTGGACCACTATATGCCAAAACGCCTTTGAGACGGTCATTCAAAAGCTCACTTCAGCTCCTATTCTTGCCTTTGCGGATCCCAGCAAACCATACATCCTCCATACAGATGCCAGCTGTACAGGACTTGGTGCTGTATTATATATCAAGAACAGGAAGGCAAGAACAGAGTGGTGGCCTATGCAAGCAGAGGTCTGTCCCGAAGTGAATCCAGGTACTCTGCACATAAGCTGGAATTCCTCGCACTCAAGTGGGCGGTGACTGAAAAGTTCAGTGATTATTTATATGGCACCCATTTCACAGTGGTCACTGACAGTAACCCCCTGACCTACCTGCTGACCTCTGCAAAGCTGGATGCAACGAGTTATCGATGGCTCTCCGCTCTGTCCACCTACACATTTAAGATCATCTACAGAGCAGGCAAGCACAATGCTGACGCAGATGGTCTCTCTCTCGCCGACCACATGCTGAGTTGCCGGACGACCACTTGTCTCAGAAGGAGCGTGAGCGGATCTTAAGATTCACCAACACAGCATCTTGAAGACCCTATGTCTGTGTTTGTATTGACCAGCATGTTGTCCATGCCATTTGTGACCGACAGCTCGTATACAGTTCCAGTGCCGTCAACCATGTTGCTGCTCTCGTCCAGACCCTTTCCAGTGCTCAGGACAGCCTGCCAGACAGCTTTATCGATGACTCACAATTTGCCTCACCGGTCATCCCCATGTTCACCCCTGCCGACATCGCGGCTAAGCAACGGACCGACCCAATCATACAGCACGTCATTGCACAGCTCGAAAGAGGAGAAACTCCACCTACCTCCCTACGGATTGAACTTCCAGACTTACCTTTACTCCTGCGAGAACTGACAAAAATGGAGCTCCACAACAATGTTCTTGTGAGGAGAAGGCAGATTGGGAGCGAGACAACCTATCAGCTCGTGTTGCCTGAAGAATGTCGGTCCGAAGTGCTCAAGCAACTGCATGACCAAATGGGACATCTAGGCATTGAGAGAACACTCGATCTTGCCAGATCTCGGTTTTACTGGCCTCGCATGTCTGCAGATGTCCAGAACAAGGTTAGGACCTGTGAAAGATGTGTCAAGCGGAAAGCTCAACCTGAAAAGGCAGCACCACTAGTCAACATAAAGACAACAAGACCTTTGGAACTGGTATGCATGGACTTTCTATCACTGGAGCCAGATCGCACCAAGACAAAAGATGTACTTGTAATTACTGACCACTTCACAAAGTACGCAGTCGCGGTTCCGACGCCCAATCAGAAAGCCAAAACTGTCGCCAAGTGTTTGTGGGACAATTTCCTGGTACACTATGGGATTCCTGAGAAGCTACATAGTGATCAAGGACCTGATTTTGAGTCTTGGACTATCAAAGAACTATGCGAGATGGCTGGCATCAGCAAAATACGCACCACCCCTTACCATCCTCGTGGAAATCCTGTAGAGCGCTTTAACCGCACGCTTCTGGACATGTTGGGTACTCTCAGCAATGAAGACAAGACTCACTGGAAAGATTATGTGAAACCATTAGTGCACGCCTACAATTGTACTCGGAGTGATGTCACTGGTTTCTCCCCATATGAACTTATGTTTGGACGCCAACCACGCCTACCAGTGGATTTAGCATTTGGCCTGCCATTGGGGAAGAAGACACAAGTTACACATTCTCAGTACGTTGAGCAGCTCAAAGCGCATCTTGAAGAGAGCTACAGAATTGCTGCTGAAAATTCAGAGAGGGTGATGCAGAGAAACAAAACAAGATTTGACAAGAATATCATTCCTTCAGAGTTGTCTGTTGGTGATCGTGTACTGGTGAGAAATGTGCGGATAAGAGGGAAGCACAAGCTTGCAGACCGATGGGAGTCAGAAGTATACGTTGTGACCAAGAGGGCTGGCAATCTTCCTGTTTACACCGTCAAACCTGAGACCAAAGATCGGCCCATCCGGACACTGCACAGAGACCTTCTCCTACCTTGTGGCTTTCTACCTACCTCAGTCAAGCCAGTCGAGAAGAAAAATTACTAAATTGTCAACTCCAGTAATTGCAGATGCTGGAGATCTTCCTGACGGTAACGATGATGAAGCCCTGTCAGAAGATGAACTGATGACTTCTGGTTTCTTTCCTTCCATCTCAGAGCCCATCAAATACACATCCGTGATTGACCTACCTACTTCAAGACCACCTGCACCTCCGGTCTCTCCTGTGATCCAGCCTGGCCAGCAATCACAGTCTGATACGGAGGAAAATGCCAGAACTGAAGTGTGGAACATAATGAGATGACAGATCAAGAACCAGAACAAGAACCAGACCTACCCGAACCAGACCTACCTGAACTTGATCCCGAACCTGCTGCAGCCCTGGCATCTGAAGAAAGCCTTCTTTCTGAACCTGAATCTCCAGAGGCTGACCCTGAACTGTCAAGTCCAGAAAATGACCCACCAGCTCAACGCCCAGTGAGAACACGCCACCCCCCAGACCGCCTGCAATACTCAAGACTTGGTCATCCTTTGCTGCACAGCATTCAATCCTTATTTCATGGTTTGAGCACAGCCTTCACCTACGCTTTTGAACTTGAAAATCCACCTGCCCTTGTCAGCAATCAAGTCGTCTGCCATCAGCCAGTCGCATGTACAGGGACGTCCATGAGTTCAGGGGGGGGAACGTGTAACCCGCATTTCCTAGAGCTTTTATTGTGAAGCCACTTCCCGTGCTGCAGCCCCTTTACCTTTAAGTTGCGGGGTCACGGCAGGTCAACTACCTGTCTCCTCCTCTGCTCCTCACTGTGGCTGTGGCGTGGCGCGGTCGGCATTTGAATACGCAGAGATCTCAAACTAAAACTTACTTCCTAATTTCAACTCTCCTTTCCTCAACGCGCCGCTAGCGCACCTGTGCAAAACTCCCCTAGATCTGCGTGTACATTGACATTGTCTACTCGCGCTTAGAGTTCGGTCAGGTTTTTTCGGACTGGAAAACAACCTGGATCATAATTCACATATTGATGGCGAGCTACCCAACTATGCGGTAGGACTAAATGGACTAATTAATCCTGCTGCTGATTATTATTATTTTTTCCCATTGGACCTCTATCTTTTCTTTGAACTTTGGATCAAAACCCGGACACTGAATATTGCATTTACCACATCACATCTTCACTGCATCACTGTCTGTTTTGTTTTATTATTTTTTGTACAATTTAATACAATTTTGCGTTAAAATTTCAATATTGGTTGTGTCTTTATTCACACCCCAGGCTCCACAAGAACAAATCTTCTGATGCTGCCGTAGTAATCATACTTACTTTACCGTGGTCGCAGTCAAACCTCCTAGCCTACAAGCGTTACATGTACATAGCTGTTATTCTTTAAGTAGTAGTAGTAGTCGAGGTAATAGTACTAGTAGTAGTAGTACTAATAGCGCATACAGAGCCATGTTAGCTAAAAGTTTTGCTTTAGTAGAAAACATACAAAACAATGGGTGGAAAAGGTGTTTGTGTGGAGGAGCGTCAAAAGGTTTAGAAAAGCGGAAAGTAAAAAAAAAGTTGTTTAAAGGTAAAGGATGTGTTTTGACAGAGCTGTAGAGCTGTCAGCAGCTGCACTTTCAAGGACGGAGACGGAGGCGGGAGAGACACTGCTGGAGAGGTGCAGGATTATTGTGGTGGAACAGGTAGTAGGAGTAGTAGTGGGGGTAGAAGTAGTAGTAGTAGTAGCAGTGGAAGTAGTAGTAGGAGTAGTAGTAGTGCTGGTAGAGGTAGTAATAGTGGTAGTAGTAAGGGTAGTAGCTAGTTGTAATAGTTTTAGTAGCAATAGTTGTAGCAGTAATGGTAGTAGTAGAAGTAATAATAGTTGCAGTAGTAGTAGTATAGGTAGTAGAGGTGCTGGTAGAGGTAGTAATAGTAGTAGTAGTAGGGGTGGTAGCTAGTTGCAATAGTTTCAGTAGCAAAGTTGTAGTGGTAATAGTAGAAGTAGTAATATTAATAGTAGTAGTAATAACAGTAGTAGTAGAAGTAGAGGTAGCAGTACTACAAGAAGTGAATGCAGGAAGTATGTGAATTGCTGTTTGAATTTTAATCAGAAACGGAGAAATTCATAAGGTGTACGTACAAAAATAACAGAAGCAGTAGTAGTAGTAGTAGTAGTAATGACAGAAAATGGAGGTGGGAGAGAAAGAATTGTCATTTTCGTATATTTAGTAGTACTAGTTGCACTACTACTATTAGGTTAGGAGCAGTCAGAATGACTGAAATGACAGAAATTTCAGGGCCCGGGGCCAAAAGCCTCAAAAGGGTCCCTTCTAATATAAGTTAATAGGTTGTAGATCAAGTTCTGGGCCCCTAAAACCCTGGGGCCTGGGACAACAGACCCCTTTGTTCCCCCGTCTACTCCCCTGGTAGTAGTAATAGAGGTAACAGTAATAGTAGTAGTAATAGTAGTCATTGTCATGGAACTTTTGCTTCATCATTATTTATTTTTCTAACCATACAAATAATGGTAGTAGTAGTAGTAGTAGTAGTAGTGGTAGTAGTAGTAGTAGTAGTAATTGTCGTGGAACCTTTGCCACATCATTTCTGTTTTCTGTGTACTAGTACTGTACTAGTAATACATCATGATGGTTGTTATTATTATCAACAACACAAAGTACATTTTAATTTCCCGTCATATTCCACATCACTCAGTCGTGGCTCTGAGGCTGAGGAACTGATTGAATAAAATAAATAGTTGCATTTAGAGCACAGTGAAAAGAGGGGGCGGGGCTAAAGACACGCAGATGTATGAGCGAGGGAGGTACAATTATTATTATGAGTCATACAACAGTAGTAATACAAATGGTTTTGAAAACGTCCCATCACGTTACATTACCCCCTCAGAGCAGGACACAGGGTAAGTGTCCTGTACTCCAGTCAGGCCCGTCCACAGACATTTCAGGGCCCGGGCCAAGAAGCCTCACATGGGCCCCCCTTGAATATAAATGAATAAGATGAAGGTCCAATTCTGGGACAACAGACCCCAGTAGTAGTGGTGGTAGTGGTAGTAGTGGTAGTAGTGGTAGTAGTAGTGGTGGTAGTGGTAGTGGTGGTAGTGGTAGTGGTGGTGGTAGTAGTTGGTAGTGGCAGTGGTGGTACTAATAGTAGTAGTATTAGTAATAGTAGTAGAAGTAATATTAGAAGTAGTATTAATATAAGTAGTAGTAATAGTAGTGGCAGTGGTGGTAGTGGTAGTAGTAGTAGGTGGTAGTGGCAGTGGTGGTCGCAGCAATAGTATTAGTAGTAGGTGGTAGTGGCAGTGGTGGTGGTACTAGTAGTATTAGTAGTAGTAGGTCGTAGTGGCAGTAGTAGTAATATCAGAAGTAGTATTAATATAAGTAGAAGTAGTAGTAGGTAGTAGTGGCAGTGGTGGTCGCAGCAGCAGTAGTAGTAGTAGTAGTAGTATTAGTAGGTGGTAGTGGCAGTGGTGGTGATGGTAATGGTAGAAGTGGTAGTAGTAATAAGTAGTAGTTGGTGGTAGTGGCAGTGGCAAATAGTGCTAGTAGTAGTAGTAGTAGTAATAGTCGTCACTCCAAATAAATATTTTTGTCCTATTCAATAAAAAAAAAAAAAAGAAAAAAAAAAAAAAAAAAAATCCAACTGCTCACTTACTTACAACATTTGAACATGAATAAGGTGAGAAGTGTCTTGCTCAAGGACACAACAGCAGCAAAGATCAGAACAGAATTTATAATGTTACCACTCTGCCAGTTGTTTCATAAGAAAACCAAACAAAACCATGCATGATTGTGAGGACTTTTTGTCATTCAAAACATGTAATATTTTGTTTTTAATTGTTTTTTTATTTCTTTATTTAAATCACTATGGTAACGGGTACCTGTCACAGTGGTTGCATTTGAAAGGCTTGGCCCCGGTGTGCTTGCGGTAATGCCTGGTCAGCTCGTCACTGCGGGCGAACCTCCACTCACAGCCCTCCCACGAGCACTTGTACGGCTTCTCACCTGCAGGGGGCGACACACACACAAACACATTTACTTACAAACATCTTTACAAGACAAACTTAGTAGAGGTAGTAGAGATTTAAAAAAAAACTGAAAAATGTAAAGGTATAATTGAAAGTAACAGTAGTTTTTCCTGATATATTTGATGCTAATGCTAACTGCTATAGTAAAGAATATCTACACTCTAAGCAGCATGTCGCTACCTGAAATGCGCCCAGATTAGCGTAGCAACAACACAATGTTAGCTTATTGGTAGCATTTTAGCTAGCAACTTCCTGTGTGTATTTTCTCTGGTCATGTTTTCTTCGTGGTTGCTAAAACTGCGCCTGTATGCTAGCACTTTCTTGCTGAACGGGCAGAAAACAGCAGTGAAAAAGGTTAGAAGCTCATCATTATAACTGATAGAAATAATAATACCTCATCATTCAGCCAAAATGAAGCAATTTGAACTCAATTTTGTAAAAGTAATAGCATTTATTATTGCACAAAGAAATTCAAACTCGCTAGCAGTCAAATGTGGAACGATACAAGGTAGAAGCTGAGCAATACTTGTATTTGTCTTTTTGTTTTCTAATAAAGTTGAGAATAACTCTCCTGACTTAACATATATTATAATTCTTCAACTGTGTAAAAATATATCTTAAAATTTGTTGCAATTTATACAGTGATTTACCCTTAAAGAAAGAACCAGCCAAACGCAAGGTGGATTAAGTGTCTTGCCAAAGAGCACAACAGCACTAAGCACTGGTGGGAGCTGGAATTGAACCACAGACCTTTGTTTAGTTCACATTTGTCAAACCCAAGGCCCGCGGGCCAAATGTGGCCCTCCACATCACTTTATGTGGCCCTCAGCAGGGTAAATTTAAAGGTATGATGGTCTTAAAATGTAATTTTATCAGGAGATACAGTTACACAGCCATATTTTTACATCTAGGCAAATGCATATGCAATATTTGAAATTTGAATAAGTAATAAATACAGAAACAGTTAATTAACAAGTTAAAAAAGTAGTTAGATTTATTTTAAATCTGGCCCTTTGAAGGCAGATATTTTGCTTTCACTGAGTGGCCCTCAGTGAAAATGTGTTTGACACCCCTGGTTTAGTTGGTTTATTGCTCTTCCACCTTAGCAACCGCTGTCCATTCATTAAACTAGATACTAACAGATATGACACACACAGAGGTAAGTCCGCAAGTGTTACCTAGCAACCATAATGTTTACAAGGGCCTTAACTTGCACAATGCCTGTTATCTTAACTCCAAACACTTTTTTTGTTCATTTTTTGTTTAAACTGTCAGAAAAAATTACGCTAATCTCGCCTCTCAATTAATACTGTTCACGTCGAGAGCGGGATTCGAACCGGCAACCTTCCGATCAGTTGACAAACGCTCTACCAATACAGCGACTGACAAAACAATAGAAATATTCATCTATACGATAGGCTCGCCCCAGTATCCGGTCCATGTGGTAAGCAGCAGTGCACCGTGGTCGTGACAGGACGGGGGGAGGGCGGTGGGGGCAGGACGGGGGGGTAATTAGGCCAGGGGGGTAATGTCGGACTCCCGTGGAGAACCAGCTGTGTCCAGCCTCAGAACATGTCCGTCTCATACCATCTGGGGCCTACACCAATACTGAACGAAAAAACAGCTTTCAATGTGTGCTCTTATCAAAGCTACACGATCAATAGCCTATGAAGTTTAATCCATACCATCTGCCGTCAAGAGCGGCTTTTTAATAGGAGAGAAATCCTATTTATTTATTTATTTTTATATATTTCATTTATTTTTTATCTTTTTTTTTTTTTTTTTTTTTATTTATTTTGTTTTTATATATATTTAATGTCAGAATCAGAAGACTTTTATTGCCATTATCAGTGAACACAACTCACAAACTAGGAACTTTCTTAGGTGACAAAGTACAATATAAAACACTGAATAATAATAATAATAATAATATATTTTTTTAAAGTAGAAATATAGCAATTATGTTATTATTTTTATAATTATATATTTTATTATTATTATTATTATATATTTTTTTTTTATATCATTTTGAGTTTTCGGTTCAATTTGTGTCATAAACATGTTTAACTCTCACCTGCAGAAAAAAAAAATCTGCAAAGTATTAAATCATTAGTCAACTTTCACACATATAATGAAGTGGGAAAATAGCTTTGCAACTTGTTTCTGAAAATGCATTTTTTAAAACTACAAATGTTTAAGCACTAATGGACATTGAAGAGTATTTTTTGTGGATTTTTTTGTTTGTCTTTTTTTTTTTTTTTTCCCCAACAGAAAAGCCTATTGGAATTTTTAACCCCAAAAAAGAGACAATCCAAATATTTCTTTTTTTTTGTTTTTGTTTTATGTTTTTTTTTTTTTTGTGTTTTTTTTTTGCTCACTGTAATTTCTGTTTACCACACAAACTCAACAGTCAACCACTCAGTGAACACATGATTTCTGTTTAAAATCTTTTAAATGACATGCAATTTTGTACATGTTATTTTACACAGAATGACATACTACACAAAAGCAGCAGCTTGCGAGCCTGTCCTGCCAATACTACAATATTGAGGGGAACAATAACAATCTTGACCTAAAATAGCGACGGGAGGGGCGGCCATATTGGAGTGGTAACAGGAGCAGAGTAACATTATCGGGTGAGGAGGGAAAGGTGGCGACAGCGACGAGGTGCGAAACAAACATGAAGGAATTAGCAAAGCAGATGTCAGCAGCAAAACGCATAACAACTCAATGAGGTTACGTAATAACACGGGGAGAGATTGTGCTTCAAATTTCAATTATTATCTTTTTTTTTTTCACATAATTCCGCTGTACCAGATTATTACTCTCTGAAAAACATGCAACACCAAACAAAATAATTTTAAACAGTTTGCAGTGGTCCAAAGTTTACTCCAAGTATCCTAATTATTCACCGCGACGAGTTTACATGGTGAAATGGTGAAGCTAACGGCAACTAGCATGCTAATAGTGCACTTCCTGATTATGGGACAATAAAAAACGCTTCACGATGATGAGTTTATAAGCACTTTTCACAACTTGCAGAGGCCAGAGCGGAGTTTTGTCGTCATGGTAAAGCTAACAACAACTAGCATGCTAACGCGCACTTCCTGTTTCTCCGACTGTAAATGCTTTATAATTAGACAGTACACAGTAGATGTATTTTGATCTCAAGAGCTGTACTATATGAGAACATTTGGGTATAGCTTTTAACCATACAGTATATAGTGGTTTCTTTGGAACACTTAAGTCTAGATCCCTCTCAAAACGGTTGCTCCCACTGCATGATGTCATCAGGTGGTGTTCCAGGAAGTCCTTTTTTTGTTTTTTAAAAGTTCACATACCTGATCCAAACTTGTTCTGGTCAAATAAAAAACAGCTTTCAATATGTGCTCTTCAAAAAGCACCAAAGTAACAGTTACCAGTGTCCTAAAAGCCACAGTATGTAACATTTTGCCCCAAAATATAACTATTAAACTAAACAAACTTGTGTCCTTACTGTGAGTGGGCTTGCATCTCCACAAACCTGCCTTATGCGGCCTGGAAGAGTGACTCCTTCTGCTTGTTTCCATGGAAATGTTGGCTATAATATTCCACAGTATGGCATAAAACGTATCTGTCTCCCTGGAGAATGTTCCAAAGTATAGCTTTAACTTTCTATTTCCAGGGAATCATGCGGCTAATGTGCCTTCTCTGGAAAGTTACATAGTGTAGCTTTAAAATAAAATCAAGTCAAACCAATGCGGGAGACTAACTTTATAATAACTTGTGGCTGTTGAAAAGCTTAAAATAACAGCAAAAATATAGATACGTACATATGCAGTACATGACGTATTTATTTTGCTAAATTATGCAAAAATCGATGTCATCCATGCATGTTTGACTAATTTAGCGATCTGCTGTGGGCCCTATTCAATCCGTCCTCCACAAGCCTACATCACCCATGCTCCTACACGACAATTCTCCATAAAAATACAAAAAAACGATAAAAAAAACTGTACACTACAACTTCACAAACCTGATGCGATGTGCAGTAGTGTCATTAGCAGGATGTGTACTGATTGTGTTGTGATAGCGCTCTGAAAGGGGAGTGACTTAGCACGGAGAGCAAACGTAGGGGAAACTCAGAGCGCCAAAAACGAAAGTAAAACTTGTTTTTTTTTTGGTGAATATATCAATTTCAAAGCAATAAAAGATAACATGGTGATCTAAATATGTTATGTGTTAGTAGATTATACACCATAGAAGTAACATACCCCTGCTTTAATTTATTTATTTTTTTATTTGTACTTTTTATTTTCCAAATATAATGGGACACATGCCTCCTTCACTTTATACCGTTGCAGCCCCCAGAAGCAGCAGGTCTCTGGGCTGCTCTGCTCCGGCCAATCAGATCCCTGGAGCCCGCGATGCCTGTGTTGCCTGGTAACCGGAGCAAGGACGTGCTCAAAGTGTGTGCGTGTGTGTGTGTACTATGTGTGTGTACTATGTGTGTACTGTGTGTGTGTGTGTAACATGAGCAGGAGCAGTCTTCTCCGGTGCATCTGGCTGGATCTGGCTACGGCACGGCGCCATGCTAGCGGCCAATTACCGAGCACGCCGCAGAGAGCACGGAGGCAGTTTCCATAGCGACGGAGCCGTGAGGGGCGGGGGGGGAGGGGGAGAGAGAGAGAGAGAGAGAGAGAGAGGGAGAGGGAGTGAAAGGGAGGGGGTGTGGGGGTGCGAGGGGTATCTTGTAGGAGTGCTCTTGAAGGAGGAGTGGAGGAAAAGAACTAAACCATGAGTACTTTTTATGTGTTTGTCTGGGATTTGTTCATTTGAGGAAAATGCAGCTTAAAATAAAAATAAAAAAAAATATCTGAATTACTTTTATTTATGACATTCTGTAAAAAATCTAAAATAAACGAATAGAAAGAACTGAAGAGTGAA
Organism: Periophthalmus modestus; assembly: GCA_019594935.1. Lineage (NCBI taxonomy): Eukaryota > Metazoa > Chordata > Actinopteri > Gobiiformes > Gobiidae > Periophthalmus > Periophthalmus modestus. Next base: position 10,922,011 of record JAIEZT010000198.1, read on the forward strand.
GCGGTTTGCTGTAGACTTTTAAATAACTTTTAAAAAAATATAACTGTATGCAAAATATTAGTATTCAGGTGGTAGAGCAGACACCCTGTAACCAGAAGCTCACTGGTTACATCTTAGCACTGCACTGACTGTTTTCGTGTCCTTGGGCAAGACACTTCATGACTGAATGTGGCGAATGTAGAGGTTGCTCGCTTAGATTGGCAGCTACAGTTTGTCCCAGGGCAGCTGTGGCTACTTTTCAATGTATTATTACTGCATTTGTCTACAGAGATGTCAGTACTTTACCGGTAATGTTCTGCAGTATGGCATTAAACATGTGCATCGTTCATGTGTTTATCATGCTGTGTGGGAGTGGGCTCTCCGCTCCACAGATCTGACTTGTAACTTGGTAACTTAGAGGTTTAATGCCGTAACGCTGTAATATCGCCATGGGGACAAGCAGGTGGCGGACTCTCTATTCGAAAAGTTGCGCCGAATTTGTGTAAATCGTCAGTCGTCCAGGTCTGATCCGTCGCAAAAGACGAAGTTTAAAACCATAAGGCAGCGTCCACGGCTTGGACGGGCGGCGAGAACGTCTTCACTCCTACGACGTTTCGCCCAGTTGACAGATTTAAACTTCATCGTTCTCCGTACTGCGCCTTTAAAAATCCCAAGCCCCGCTCTTCTCCCTTATCCACGACAACTCCTGCAAAATCTCAAGTAAGAAATCTTGCACTCAGCTACCGACACCTCTAACTATACGCTGCCCCCCCCGTCTCCTAGCAACAACCCCCCGCTCCCTCCTCACCCACCCCTCCTCCTGCTCCTCTCAGGCCCCCCTCCTCCTCTTCCTCCTCTTCCTCCTCCTCCTTGTTCAAACAGCCAGTGGAGCAGGTACAGTTTGCTTTCACACATTTAGGAAAAGGATACTTCAGAAAGGACTCCTCTAAGGCGGTATATTGAACAAAATCGCTCGGATATTTTGTAATCTGGACAAATTTTGACATGCAATCGGCACCAGCAGCGATGGCGTAGTGGCTTAAGCTGTTGTCCTGGAGCCAAATGGTTGCTGGTTTGGTTTTTATACTGCACCTTCTTGATTTATATATGGTAAATGGTCAGATTTTTATATAACTTCTAGACACTCCAATCGCTTTACTGGAACTAGAATCGCACCACCAACCTGACCGCTCGACCAATGATTTTTAAGTTAAGAGCGAGATTCGAAAAGCCAGCCCAACTCTACCAAGCAGGATATATGTTTAATACATACGCCAGAAAAGTTACATAGCGTACCTTTAAAAGTTCTATGTTAAATGCTCTCGAAATGCTCCGTTCCACCTTGTGATGTCACGAAGTTGTAGTTTTCACGTTAACAGCTACCTTTTACCTTTTGTTCAGTAAAAATCGGCAATTCCAGAGCTGAAATCCAAATCCAAATGGTCGTAATGAAGATGTGTGGAGTTTAACAACACAGCGGAGCACTTCCTGTATCACCACATGACATCACAAGGTGGAACAGCGTGTTTTCAGTTTGAGAGAAGAACACATCTTAAATACGCAGGGTTTAATTTTCCAGGACAACTGATTTTACCTACATCACAAATTAAATTACTGGTCAGAACATGCACATACAGCACATATGTCAAACTCAGGTCCAGGGGCCAAATCTTGCCCGCGGTGTAATTATATTTGGCCCGTGAGATCATATCAAATGTACAAAAAGATTTAATTTAAAAGGAACTTGAAAATCCTACAGAAAGACATAATTCATTTATAAATAATGTAAGAATACTAATGATGTCTTTTATTTCAAATTTAATTTCTCATGTTTGTAATATCAGGCTTGAGTTGTTCCAGATTTTGTGTTAAACCTTTTCATATGAACTTTAGTTTTGCTTAAAGATTAGATTATATTACTCAGTTTTTAATTTTGGCCCACTGTGAATCTGAGTTTGACACCTCTGACATACAGTATATTCAATTAGATTTTTGAGTTTTTGTTTCAATCTTACAGTAACTAGGAGCGTTTAACCCGATCTCCAGCTTAGTCCCTCATAATCTGATTAGGCTGTGTGAGTGTGGATTACAGTGCTGCTAACCATCTCATGTCAGTTATCTGCTTAAGTGGATTAATCTAAGGCAGTGTTTTTACCCCGGGCGCGACACAGGCATGTATAGTCTCCAATCGATATCACGACTCTACATGTGGAATTTGACACTAGACAGACACGTACGCCGTCCATCCATCCATTTTCTTGCCTTTTATCCTGGGCCGGATTTAAAAATGTGACTCCCAGACTTCCCTCAACCCAGACACTTCCTCCAGCTCCTCCAATTAAACCTCAAGTCATCCCCCGGGCCTACACACAAAATCTTCACACTTTGATATTTAGGACTGCAAATGATACAGATCCTTTTCAGATCCAGTCCTTTTCGGGTTAAACCAGCTGGATTTTAGCTTTGAATCTGGCAACCCAAATGACAGCTGTTGCGGCGTCTAGTGCAAAAACTTTAGACATGATTTATGACTAGCTTTGCGTTCTTAAAAGTTACGCTATGTAAGCTGTCTTTTTGGAGTCTTCAAGCTGATTGTTTCCCTGAAGATGTTATTAATTTGCCTTAAATGTTCCATAGTACGGCATTACATTTATTATTTAGCTTTTTTTCATTTAAATCAGGGGTGTCCAAACTTTTCTGATTAAGGGCCACATATAAAAACACAGACAAAGCTGAGGGCCGACTGAGGGCCATAGACGGGTCGCGAATACAGTGAATACTTCAAATCTGTGTGTTTAGACTGAACCACTCGACCTTTATTCATGCTACATCCTCAGAGGGACACATTAAATATTTGATATGGGCTTGTTAAAGTAGATTTTCAGAAATGTACAGTCAAAAGTACTGTTTAAGGTAATATGGGCCAATTCACCTGGAAGCTTGAGGGCCAGGAAAAATTGGTCTGAGGGCCGTATTTAGCCCCTGGGCCACAGTTTGGACATGCCTGATTTAAATGCTCACATTTTTATATAGCGCTTTTCCACCTTCTAGGCAGTTAAAGCACTTTACATCATGGAACCACTCACTACACAGACACTGGGGTGAGGTGGATTAAGTGTCTTGCACAAGGACACAACAACAGCGTTCATCTGGAGGAGCTGGAATCGCACCGCCAACCTGTGAGTCAACTGAGCTACAACTGAGTCACCCCAGTGAGTGATTTACAGAATTTTCCTCAGACACATACTTGTTCCTCGCCTCTCCACAGACTTGACCTGTACTTTAACCACGGAAATATATTTATAATTTTAAAGCCAAACTGCGCAACATTCCAGGCGAAGCAACAACATCTCCATGGAGACGAGCAGGTGGCCACCCTCACCGAGAACCGTTGCATAGTGTAACTTCAATAAACATAACGAGCTGACCTTTCTGAGCAACTCCATCTTGAAAACTTTTTACACTTTTTTTTTTTTTTCAATCTATTATTTTTAACAATCCATTATAGTGCATTTCGTGTCCTTCTCGGGAAACACTGTCGGCTCTTAAAACCCTTTCTCCCTCTGCAAATCAAATCAGCCATTTTGTGTTTTCCTTACGTAATCAGATAGAGCAGTGTAATCCCATTATGTGGAATCTGTTACTTCCGATAGGCCTCGCGCACGCCGTCCCGTAGCCCCTCCCCCTCGCGGCCTCGCAGGTGCCGTAGTGAAGCTTTAATTGCATTGGTTCCATTATCCGCAGTCAAAGTGGGCACAGAAGGGTCTCCGAGGTCATTAAGAAACACTCGGAGAGGAGCGTGCTAGCTTAATTGCTAGTCCTGCTGGTTTGGTGATGTGATTTTAAAGGGGTCAATGTAAAATTAAAGTCGCTGTATTTGATTTTTACTGTCTTAAAAATGTAAAGAAACAAAAAAAACAGCGAGTTTGCAGAGGTCCAAAGTTATTCCTCACTCACCTTACACATTGCAACCATCCTAATTATTCACCCTGATGAGTTTATAAGTGCTTTTCACAACTTTCGGAGACCAGAGCGAAGGTTTTCCGAAACAACTAGCATGCTAACACAGACGTCCTGATCATCAAACACTATAACGCTTCATAATCAGATGCCGACAGCACACAGCGGACTTATTTTGACCTTGAAAGCTACTTGCGCAATAAATCTGCACTGGGGCAAGACAAATTTTGCTCCAAAACATGGGAATGACCCAAGAAATCCAGCGTACAGGTTAGATCTGTGGAGAGGAGAGCCCTTGCACGGTAAGAATGTGCAAGTTTTTAAGGTGTTTTTGAGTAATAAAACATCTGTAATGGAATATGTAGGAAGTTTAATTCCATACTGTGGAACATTCCAGGCGAAGCAAAAACATCTCCATGGAGACAAGCAGGTCGTGTATCCTCTACCAGAAAAGTTACACAGTGCAACTTTACAGTACATGAAGTTAAGATATGCTAATTAATGCGTGTTAGGAAAAGTTAATCGTGTATAAATCTTCAATAGACGTTTTTTGGTGCTTAGCTAAAAAAACATCGCTAATAACAAAGACTCGTGATGTCATCAAGTGGGAATCAGAAAAGTGCTCCTCTGTGTTTTTAAAGTCCATTCACCTTCAGCGGACGTGATCATTTAAGGAATTACCGCCAATTACATAATTTTAAATTGCAATGTGAAATATTAAGCTGTCCATAGTTAATTTAGAACAATGCGAAATTATTTGAAATTGGAAAAAATAAATAAATAAAAAATATATTTGCTTGGATTAACAGCTGTAGTAGATTTAAAAGGTGCATTATGTCATTTTTCTTTACCGTCCGCCACATGCTTAATCTCTTGGAAATATTCTTGTTTTCTTTGCCCAGAATGTTACACAGTGAAGCATTTACACTTTCTGTCTCCGTGGAGATAAGCTGTTGATGCAACCAGACCAAGTTACAGGTTAGATCTGTGGAGAGGCGACCCCACTCACAGTTATATCGCATATTCGTTGAGATACTTTCTTAGCTGAAATTGAATGAACACAAAATCGATATGTTTAATGCCATACTTTGGAACATTCCAGCCAATGCAATAACATCTCCATGGAGACGAGCATGGAAAAGTTACACAGTGGCCTACAATGCTCTATATAGTGAAGTGGTAAGCTAAAGATATTAACGCTATACTTATTGATGCAAAGATCATAAGACCAAAAGCGACTTAAGCTAGCCTATGATTTCACCTCGTTAGCTAGCTAATGTAATGTAAACGGCTCTGACGTTAGCTTGATGGTACCTTGATGGCGGTGCTAGCATGCGAGTACGTAGAGCGCTCCTTATAATGGCATTTTAATGTGCTCCTATAGTACGTACAGTTACATAGGTCTCTCCGAAAAGTGTCACCCATCCCCCCCTTTAAAAGCTTACCTGCGTCACTTAGGGGGCTCAGATAAGGACGCAACATCTGTCTCGTTATTCAACCCGAGAACGGTGGGATGATGAGGAGACGGCGGCGGACGAGCTGAGAGAATGGAGAGAGTGATGGAGGGGTAGAAGACAGGTGGGTGGGGGTGCGTGTTGTGTAAGATGGACTCGTTTGGAGGTTTGGAGCACATGTGTAACCCGGCGAACATCAGACTGATTTACGTGGCATTTTGATTTGAGCTTTTCGCATTTATCTGGAAAGGCTGGATTGTCAAAAGCGATAAGGAAAAAGTGGAACGCCGTGACGAATATTTGAATGATTGGTTGAAGTGTGAAAACAGCAAAACAAGACGAAAAAACGTCTCTGTCCACATATGCATACAAAATCGGGTTTATTTCTGATCAAATACGCTGAAGTATGTCTGTCTACATCGGCATGTTTGTTTTGGTTCGTTTGGGTACTTCACATTTGGCTCCGCCCAAACCACAATGCTGCTCTGTGATTGGTCCGAACTGCTGGAGAACCGCTAGAGAATTGCTGGAGAAACGCTGGAGAATCGCTGAAGAACTGCTGAAGAACTGCTGAAGAACTGCTGAAGAACTGCTGGAGATCCACTGGAGAGTCGCTGAAGAACCACTGGAAAACCGCTGGAGAATCTCTGGAGAACCGCTGGAGAATCGCTAGAGAACCGCTGGAGAATCTCTGGAGAACCGCTGGAGAATCGCTAGAGAACCGCTGGAGAATCGCTGGAGAACCGCTGGAGAATCGCTGGAGAACTGCTGGAGAGTTGCTGGAGAACCGCTGGAGAATCGCTGGAGAACCGCTGGAGAATCTCTGGAGAACTGCTGGAGAATCGCTGGAGAACTGCTGGAGAATCGCTGGAGAACTGCTGGAGAGCCACTGGAGAACCGCTGGACATCTGCTGGAGTCTTGAGTCCAATCACGAAAACAGGATCCAAGACAGATTCTCGTGCGTTTGTGAACTAACCCGTACCACGCTGTAACACACCAGATCAAAACTGGAACTAAACCTGGACTAAACCATGACTAAAAAATGGAAAAAAACCTACAAAAACCAGGACAAGTCTGAACACTCAAGTTATGTCACCGGAGAGAAAAGCCAAACTCCATCTTCTGAATCCTAAGTTCCCGTAGCAACCTCTTCAGATACAGCCATACAGTGCCACAGGCTGGGCACTGCTCGCCATTATCCCGACAAGTTTAAAGATGTCATTACTCAAATCCGCTCTCTTAGTTGTTATTTCCATAAATTACGGCAGAGAAAGGCGACGATGTAATCTGGAATTAGCACTGTGCAGTTGAAATAGCGGTGCCCCGTAGAGCTTCTGGTGAATAGGCTTAGAGAGATAAGGAATGGTACAATTAGATTTGGGGCAGGCTGAGGGAGAGGATGGAGACACTGGCTTACTCTGCTGTCTGTCGCAGTCTATGTCTCTATTTTAAACGGAAATTTCTTACATAAATTGTTCTGATTTTGGTTTTGTGTTTTGTTTCGCATTAAAGGGCCCATATTACGCCATTTTCTGATCTGTTATAAAGTTCTTTCCTCATCACAAACAGACCTGGAGTTGAGTTTTGTTTCATTCACACATGTTTAACACACAAATCCTGCAAATTAAGGCTGAGTTCTTCTCTCAAACTGAAAACACTCTGTTCCAACTTGTGATGTCATACTGTAATACAGGAAGTGCTCCATCGTGTTTGTAAACTCTACGCACCTTCACTAGAATAATTTGGATCATTTCAGCTGTGGAATTGCCCATTTCTACTAAACTAACGGTAAAAGGAGCTGTTAACCCCCGAAAACAACCCCTTCATGACATCACAAGGTGGAACAGAGCATTTTGAGGTTTGGAGATGACTCAGACATGTGGGAATGAAACAAAACACAACTCCAGGTAGGTTTTTGAGAAGGTAACAGCATAAATACATGGATTAAAGCTCAGAAGAGTCAATTTTGATCATTGCGTAACAATATAAACTATATAAAGGTCCATGGTCCTTGCAGAAATTGTTAAACTTGCCCAAAAAATATTGTTACGCCAACCCCAAGTAAAGGTATCACGCACCATATTTGGATTAAGGTACACGCTATTGGGGAAATGGTCCTCTGCATTTGACCAATCCTTCAATGTTTCGGAGTTAAACCTCAGAAACAGTGGGACCATCTCGACATCTTGAGTCTTGGTCAGAACTACCTTAGCTGGAGCGATGTACCTATCTGCGTGTTTTGGATTGATGGGTGAAACCAAAGTGAGTGAAGGAAACCCACACCACAACCTTCACAAAGAAAGACCTAGGTGGACCCGGGAGTTGGATCCAGAACCTTTTTGCCGCGAGATGTGAGCGGTAGCCTCTGTGCCGCCATATAATAAAGGAAATAAGTTTTACTGAACAACCGAGATGGACTCTTCCATATACTATAAAGACAGTTATCCAAGAATTGAAAAGCTAAAAAAATGAAAATTATCTGATGAAATGTTTCGAAATGTAGCTTATTTTCAAGGTCTCGGCTGCAACAAAACTCCTTGCTTGCAGGAAAGGTGCCAATTTAGTGCAATATTTTGGAAACGAGCGGTGAATAGTTTGCGGATTTACTGACTAAAAGGCTAAAAACTAAGCTGCAGAGCTAGCATGGTGGCTGGTTAGCTTGTTAGTTTGAGTGTCTGGTGAAGGTGTAGGGACTTTAAAAACACGGGAGCACTTCTGGACCACCTGATGATGTCAAGAGGTGTTTTGACCTTTCAAGCTAGCGACAGCGTCTAAATATATAAGATTTCTCAAACAAGCGGAGAATGAAACAAAACACACAGACACCGGGTATTTTTTGATGACGCAAAATTATCAAAAGTTTCAGCATAATATGACCTTTTAACTGGCTAAAAAAAAAAGTATTTTCCAATGTTTCTCCTTCCTTGAATGTTCCACAGTAGGGCATTAAACCTATCCTTATCTACGGACACAAGCAGGCAACAGCACCTAGCCAAGTTACAAGTCAGATCTATGGAAAGGCGATCTGGGTCACAGTAAGAATACATATTTTCCATGTTATTTTTGAATATACAAACTAAACTTATTATATAAATGCTACATAGATGTATTTGTTCATACTGTGGAACATTTCAGTCACGCAATGAGACAAGCAGATGGAGTACCCTTTGCTAAAAAAAAAGTTACGTAATCCATCTTTAAGTCAGTATTCAAAAATTTATGACATTTACACTCTGTAGTTTTCACTTTATCCATCGATCTTATATCGTCGAGGATTTTCATGGAGCGATAGTTGCCGTTTGCCTTGGGATTTCTCTTACCAGATAAACCCAAGGCATCAGTTCTATCATTGCAATACTTGAAAGTATAATTCTTATTTTGATTTTTTTGCTCGATAAAATGCCTCTTGAGAAAAAATTGACAAAAACACTGAATATAAGCTGACAAACTGAAACTGAAAATCACATTTCAGAAGACGTTTGTACAGATTTAATCGACAGGGTTAGCTTTTTTTTTTTTTTTTTTTTTTTTAATTCATTATTGATTTATTATTATTACCAATTTTTTGTTTTTGTTCATGGAAAAACATGGAAATTTTGCCGCTACTTGCAATATACGCTTCAGCTCTATGGAGAAATGAGGCTGCTCCTTGCATGTTTTTCAGGCACCCTTTTTTCCCACGGTAACAAGCAGGTGATGGTTGTCAAATCTAAAAGTTACACAATGCATCTTTAACCATAGATTAGGCTAATATTTATTTAAAAGAACTGTGTGTAATCCCTCAGTCCTTCAGCCAGAAAAAAATTTATTCTGTGACTGGACAAAAGCTTTAGATTGAAGATGTTTCGGCGCACTTCCAAGCCTTCAATACTTGCAATACTTAATACTTTTACTAAATTCACGACTTTGTTTTAGTAGCGTTAGGATTCTACTCAAAGTTCACATTTTAGAAGCATTCAGAAAGAAGAATTGACAAAAAAGACTAAAATATGAACTGGCTAATACAAGATCTAGATTGTTTTTTACTAGCATTTGGCGTTCGTGAAGAAAACACGGCAGCATTCGCGATTTGCCAATTCCGCCCAAACATCACCTTCGATTCCACAGCGATTCGTTTTTTTCGATTTCAGCCCGCTCTTCCTGTATTGTTTTGAAGCCGATCCGTCTGTCCCCTCTGCTTGGATGTCGGAGCACTTCTCTCCCTGGTGAGCCCTGGTTTGGCATGGAGCTTAATCCCCCCCGCTGGAGAGGCTTCGTCTGCGGGGAGAGAACCATGATCGCGTGTCTGCCCTTTGTTTTTCAACCCGGCTCGCACCAACCTCGTCGGGTATGACAGGGCACATCCAGGGGTGTGAACGCAAGACGCCCAAGCAGACAAACGATTTTGACGCGGGATTTGGAGAGGGATTCACCGGCAAATAGGCAAAAATGTGATAGTGTGAAGAAGTATTTCAGAGCGCGATGATGTCCTTGGGTGTTTTTATAGTCATTTTGGGTCTAAAATATTCGGAGTCTTGACAATTAAAGGTCACTGTGAAAACTTTTACAGTCAAGAGTCGTCTCTATGAGGATGCTGCTTTGCCTGGAATGTTCCACACTGTTGGCAATAAACATATCTATCTCCGTGGAAACAAGCATCTTGACAACTGAAAGGTTCACTATGCAACTTTTCTGGTCGCATGTTCTTACTTTAGAATGTTCCACAGTATGCAATAAAGATATCTATCTCCATGGAGAACAGTAGGTGACACCTTCCTGACAATTTAAAGGTTCACTGTGTAACTTTTCCGTGGTAGAATGTCTCCTATGGCATGTTCTTGCTTTGGAATGTTCCACAGTATGGCAAGAAACATATCTATCACCATGGAAACAAGCCCCCCGGTGACACCATCTTGACAATTTAAACCAAGTTCACTATGTAACCTTTTCCGGTTCCAGGTCTCCATGGGGATGTTGTTTTGCCTGAAATGTTCCACAATATGGCAATAAACGTGTCTATCCCCGTGGAGGACAAGTAGATGACACCATTTTGACAATTAAAGGTTCAACTGTGTAACTTTTCTGGTCAAATATCTCTATGAGCATGTTCTTGTTTTGGAATGTTCCACAGTATGGCAAAAAAAAACCCCTATCTATCTCCATGGAAACAAGCATTTTGACAACTGAAAGGTACACTATAACTTTTCTGGTCGAATGGTCTCTACGGTCATGTTCTTGCTTTAGAATGTTCCACAGTATGGCAATAAAGATATCTATCTCCGTGGAGACAAGTAGGTGACACCCTCAGGCTACATTACAGGTTAGATCTGTGGAGAAGCAACACCCACTCGGAGTTAAAATGCATATTGTTGTAGGTAATTTTGAGCAATAAAAAGAACAGATGTAATCGAATACTGCAAGATGGTTAATGCATTACTGTGGGACATTCTAAGTAAAGCGAGGGCATCTCTATGGAGACGAGCAGATGAGGAACCCCAGTAGACACTTTCATTGAGGTTAACAAAAAAAGGTAACAAGAATAATAACATTAGCAAGACATTTCACCCGCCATGTTGGAGAATTAAAAATATTCTAGATCTGATGTTTTCCTTTGCCATCATTTCCTAGTTATTCGTATGCAGCATTTCTTCCATAGATCTAGTTATTTATGCATCTATGGCTAGGAATTTCAAACTCTAACTGTAGAAAAAAGAAGTGCCGCTAATAGCCTACTCACAATAACGATCAGGCTAGCATGGCATTTGATCGGTATCTTAAGGCTAACAATGCTAACTAAATAGCCTACTCGTGGTGTTCCAGAGCACTTCGGGAGATCGGTCATTATCCACTTTGACTGTTGCAAGTTCCGACCTCATGAACACGGCTAACGCTCAACCGAAGCTAAGAACCGTAAACACGGCGTGAGTGTCTCTATATGTTAAGTAAGAATACTGTTTGATTTTATTATCTGGAGCAAATATTTATAGCTGGTTATGTAGTGTGTGAACATGAACCTTCTTCTGTATTGAGGGACTTTTCTATAGCGATTTAAACTAGCAACAGGTTAGCATAGCATGATTATTTGAATATTCCCATTACTTTAAAGTGCGTACGACAGGTTATGTACGATGATTTTTGACTTATTTGGTGGGATAAGACCTGTTGTAAATAACACAAATCAAGAAGCAATTTGTGAAGAAATGTTGCAAAATAGTGTTCTGAAGTTCTGACATCACACTAGAGGAGAATTTGATCCAAGTTTGGCACAATTTTCAAGTAAGAAACCAATTTTTCTGATACTTAAAACATTATTTCAACAAAATAACATGTTTTTTTTAATATTGTATTTTCAAATTTTGTCCATTGATACGGAAACGTTGGCGCCATCAGTGGTAGAGCGGTGAAGTTGTGGTGCAGATTCACTGACCCACAGGTTGGCAGTGTGATTTCCAGCTCTCATAGCTAATGCTGTCACTGTGTCCCTTGAGCCAAGACACTTAACCACCACTTCGCCTTCAGTGTCTGCGTACTCTGGATGTATGAATGAATGAATGAGGATGGGGGAGTTTCAACATTTTAAGAAGTGCCTTGAAGGTAAAAGCGCTATATCAAACTGTTACCGTTTACCGTGTTTGCTAGTGACAGTTACGAAATTCCCGTGTGATGTCATATTGGCTTCTAAACTGGGAAAAAAATGGGCAAAACCATTAAATATAATGAACTTAACGGCGTTTTAGTCAAATGAAAAGTCTAACCTGTCACTTCAAACTCCAAGCAGAGTAAACTACCATCTAAATTCATTCAACGTTTTAACTTTCAAGTTCACACTCGTGACGCTAGCCTCCACCTGGCAGAGCACAAGCGTGGACGTCCAGAGCGTTGAATACGGGAGTGAAATGGCGCCGTATCCAGGTCAGTCCACCATCAGCGCGCACTACTCAGATGGGTGACAGGGCGGGGCGACAGGGGCACTGAGTGCTCTAGGATTGAGATGGAGGAGAGGCGGTTGCGACATAACCTCCCTCCATCCCCTGTTTATCCCCCCCCCGCCCTCCTCTTCTCTTCCGACGGACCTGGCCCACTGCAGAAGAAAACCTTGACGAGAAAGGCTGCGCTTGCGTCCCCGGCTTAGGTCTTGAAAGAATGGATTTAGCACGAGTGGGATTCAAGTGTGTGGGCATATTTTTATCAGACACGAGTGAAGTTCCATAGGCCGGGTTTTTCTTATCGGTTATGTCCGGTTTTTATACAGGAAGCAGAGTTCACGAGATTTGGTTGTTATTTTGAAGTAAGGTTATCTGCCAAAAAGAGTTGTACATTTTTTCCCAAAAATCCAAAACCTTTTGATCTTGTAATTGCGTTTATAATTTGTGTTTCCCTCATCTGTCAGTCAAAAACTATTTTAACCCATTATGAATTGAACACATTATAGGACCATTATACCTCGCCTAGACTTTTATTATTTTTTAGCCATATAAAATCACGTTTGGTCGTCTTCGAGGGACAGAAAGCACATACCAGTGATGGCAGTAACCATATTTAAAGAGCCACGTGTCTCTGCTGTTGCTCTGAGACGCCATTTGGAATTTACATGAAGCACATTGGGTTGCGGAGTTACAGTAATGGAAATGTCCGCAAGTCTAAGCGGCGATGATAGCATCCAACTCTATAGGGATCGAGAATCTGCCACCTTGCTTTCTCCATGGAGATTGTGTTGCCTAAAATGTTCCACTGTTTGGTACGAACCAGATTAATCTCTTAAGTAGAGCTGCAAGAATGAATCATATAGTCATATAAAAGCATTTGGATAGTAGTGCAAATTGGTGAACTAATAATACATAAAAAAAATCAACTATCGAACTACCTGGAATAATTTACAGCCGTCATACAATTACAGGTCATATCTATGGAGAGATGAAGCTGCTCTCTGGAAGGATTGCATGTTTCTTAAGTGTATTTTTTTTTTTCCCCCATTGTGACACGAAGGTGATAGACCTCAACTGAAAAAGGGGTAAAAAAATGCACCTTTAACGCACTGATCAGGCTAATATTCGTTTAAAGGAATGGATGTACTGTGCGTTTTTTACTGTTTTAAAAAGGTATTGCATCATAACTGAAGCTGGTTGTTGTGTGCCTTACACCTGCAAGGTAGAGACACATACCAAGTGTTTCTCATTATGAGCATAAGGACAGCCCTCAATGTGCAAGCTCAGAACCTCCAGAATTCACTCACTGATATAGCTAGCTAGTACTGATTAATGATTGGCTGCAGTTGCTGGGGGTTTAGGTAGTGACGATACAGATCAGAGAGTCCTTTAATGTTAAACCAACCAACCTGGATTTGAGCATTGAAACCTGGCAACCCAAATGAGAGACTAATGAGAAGCTCTTCTTCTGCTTTTTACCCTCGCATTTTCTAGGACACAGATAGGGTCATATTTATGGAATTGTAAATGTCACATGTGAAATACCAATCAAAAGTGTCACATATTGCTTTAAAACCCCCAGAAAATAACAGCTTCTGCCCTCCCTTCCCCCTCATCCATTACAGCTCGACACGTGAGCCAGTCGTTTAACTTCCTGGACGTTTAAAGCTGCCACAACAATGGAGTCAATCAATTTCATCAGGGGTGCAGGTGGATCGTATAGCCAGCCTCTCCAAAGTCCGGCCGCCCATGGGCCAATTAGCCAGCCGCGACTCCAGCCTCAGCAGCAACTAACTCGGATGCGTCGCAAATTAAGTGCCTTCATTAAAACAAAAAACACCTACTCGAGTTTTAAAATGGCTATTAAAGGATCTGTACAAGTGTTTAAAAAAGCCATGTGTGAAACAGTGCGTTTTCAATTAGCTTGTTAATGCGTAAGAAGGCAATACCCAAAGCAGGTAATGGATGGAGCGTGCGTGAGAGACCAGACTATTGCGGCCGATGATTTTCCAGCTATGACGAAAAGATGAAAAGATGAGGTCATTTCTTGGAACATTTACATCAAGGAAAGGAACTAATATATGCATTTCAAATCCTTAATCGTGTTTTAGGTAGGGGGGGGGCGGCTACGGACCTGACAAAACATTATTATATAAGAAACAGAAAATATTGTGACTTCAATAGTTTTATTATATGACTCGCTATTGAATTTAATTAATGTTGTAAACGATAGTTTGTCTGGTCTCCTTGCAATCCCCCTTTTTTGTTTTTTAAACCAAAATAAAAAGTAATTACTCAGCACGCCTAAATGTGTTTACTGACACCAAAAATTTGTCCTAAAACTGGTACTAATAACACAATCCTATAGAAATCTGAAACAAACGACATCCGGTTTAAGGGCCCAATATATTGAGTTTGTGTTGGAAGGCAAAAAAAAACTCTGATGAAGTGTAAGGAAATTTTAGCTTTTTTTAGGGTTTAACTCTAGACTGTATGTCACCAACATCGTTCGGAACAAAAATGCAGGAGGGTTCCAGCTCCATTCAATAGAAATGTCTCGTAGGTTAGCGGTTTACAGAAGGAAATTTGAGTCGAGTTACACATTTGGAATTCCAACCACCACGATCATAGCAACCCAAGAGCCAATCTGGAGCCAGGCTTTTGAAGTACCGTCCCCTTCCCCGCTTAGCCAGCGCTGTCACTCAAACCTATTGCTAACGCCTCGCGTGAGCAACCTCGGGGAAAAAAGGAGCGCCGGATGTGTTTATTATTAATGTCCTCGCTTGATTTACGTGCACAGTGTTGAAATACAAATGCATGTGATCAAAATGACGATCCTGGCAGCAGCAGCTACAGAAGAGAGGGGGCATACAGGTTTTTCACAAATGTAAAGTGAATTGGAGTCGAGGGGTGTGGAAGCTCACCGATGCTGTACTTGACCTATTTGGAGGTTAGCTATGTCTCTCATTTGACGACCATAATCCATTTAAATAACATCCGTGAAGTCAATATACTTTTCGTTTGTACTTTCCATCATTTCAAGACCTAAACTTTCCTCTGCTAAGCCATCAATCCAGTCAATCATTAGCAACTTGATGCTTAAAATTAGCGTTGGTGCTCTTCCTTTTTTCTTTTAGTCATGTAACACTTCCTGGCAATGTGATCACGAGAGTGACCGTCAAGAGTCGACCAATTTCGTGTGTTTTATTTTTTTTTATATTAAGAATCACTTTGACACTTATGCACGAAAGAAATTGCATTGAAATGTTCTGATGGACATGTAAAAAAAAAAAAGTTCTGCTTCAAGGTTTTTTTGAACAAAAACACAACGAGAATGCCTCAGTTGCTAAAACTAATTCCTTTATTGCTTACCATGTACGATAAAAATGGACAGGGGAAAAAGAGTAACACGAACACGTCGCCTACATACACCACTTGACACAATAGGGAAGTGAGCATGGTGTGCGATCCGGCTCCACGACAATTCATTTTCCATTGAAAACACTCTCGCCACGCGCTTTGTAACTGCTGCAGTGAACCTCGTCATTGTTAGGTCTTAAAATGTTCGCTGGTAACCGCGCGCGATTACATGATCCTGGTGTTTTTTATTTAGCCTAAATACAATATCTTAGTCAGCAATCAAATAACCTTCTGATTGGACATTCTTACACTCTTACCTGTGTGTGTCCGCTGTTGCGCCTTTAGGTGGGCGAGCCGTTGGGTAGTACTTTCCTGCACCCGTTGTATTGACAGCGTGGTGAATCTCTCTCTTGTTCTCCGGAATATCACCCATTCGACGATCCACGCCAATTTCACGCCCTCGTCCTCGGTCCCTCTTGGCTCCTGACTGGGACAGCGTCCTGGGCTAGCGCACTAACCGCCGCCGCGGATTAGTGCCACCTATTCTGGACAACCAACTCTTCATGGTCAACGTCCCGTCGGCCGAAGCTGTCAAAGTCTGTTGGGCTGTTCACCAGATGCCTACTACCAAGTCCGGTCGACGAAGGAGAGTCGTCAATGGAAGTCCCAGCGCTGAGTTGGGGCTTGGTGAACTCCTCTAGACCTTCCACGGTCTCCATTGTCGTGGTTCTTGGGTTTCAGGTCTCTTTTGGGGTTTGAGGACTTGCGACTGGGCAAAGGAGGGACCGGGTGTGGCTCGGAGGTTCCCCGGGAGGTTGTGCAAGTCGGGAACAAGTCCGTCAGATCGGTCTTCCTCCTCTGCTGTCTCCTTCAGGTACGCAGGAGTTGGAGGATTCCTTCCAATTCCTGGGGTCGAAGAGCTTCAGATAATCCGTTTGGGTTCTCATGAAAAGGTAGCGCTCCAACAGGTGGCAAGTTCTGGAAAGGAGAAAGAAATGAGAGTTAGAATATAGGTACATCTAGACTCGAGTTTAATTCCTTTTAATCAAGAGGATTTTTAGTCCCATGTCTGTTAACACAATTCGGATTTCCTCCTCCAAATTCTTCCATCAGCATCCAATATACATGCTTTTAACTACTGATAGGAGGATTGGTTTAGACCTCTCCATTAAGGACCCCAGCTGATCATTGTAAATTATACATGACTGAATCTGTGATTTGTATTAATTATTACACATCAATACATTACTTGAGTGTGGACGCTTTCATTGTTACAGAGATTGATATGATTCCTAACCACAGTTTTGGCTGCAAACTGGGACTAGGATTGCTGGTTTCCTGGACTCTAGAAAAGGTTGTTCCATTGACAGAAGAATGGGTTTAATCCCAATGATAAATGCAGCAAAGACGTTTTACTAACAATGTCAAATTGTCAAACTTAACACTACTAACTGCAGGAAAGAGGTTTAATACAGGATTGTGATACCACAATGATAATAAAACCGTTTTTTTTATAGCAGTAGAATTGTCATTTTCAACACAATGCCCCTATTCTTATTGTTTTCTATATATCCCGACTACAAGCACAAACTTGTCCCTCTTAAACTTCTATAAATTCGTCACTTAAAATCCTTGTATATACACCAGTTCAATGCTAGTCTGCTGCTACCAGGAAATGAAACATTTTCACGCCCATAATTAAAAAAATCTACCTTTTCTATATTTATCCAATCCGCTGCTTGGACAACGTATCCAATTTCTAGCAAACAGATGTATTTCTACTTCATGTTTCTACGGTAATTTAAAACTAGTAAGATTCACACAGTTGAAGAGGACCCAAGATTCCTGCCGACGGCCTGGGAATTAAACTTTTAACTCAAGCCAAATCCGAGCTACCCGGCCTGCCCACCAAGTTATTTCTAGTTTCTTGCTACATTTGGAGCTTGAGGTACTTTACCTCTTCGTGACTACACCGTCTTAGTAACATCTTGCTCTATCAAACCCAGAAGAAAGAAATATGATGTAAACAAATCAAATCCCACGAAGCAAAGCTATGCAATTTTCTCTCCAAATACAACGCCGAAACAGCTTCCACACCTTCTCCAAAATAGCATTTCCACTCTATTGAGCACCTGATCTAGCAACTCGCTCCCATTGCCCCACTTTGCAATGCTGCTTGGATTTCGGTTTGTCGCCCGTCAACATGTGGACAGGTAGGTCGAAGGGCGGAGTGGGTGCGGAAAAAAATACAGCTCTGTACACTAACTGCTCTGTCAAATCACCGTATTTGACACATTGAGGCAGTCCTTAGATTGGGAGTATGTCTTTAAAAAGCGGACCGGAGGGGGTTGTTTGGAGACGCGAGGGGGGTCGGTGCCATCAGTGTACCCATGCGGGGGGACTTAGCATGGCTGCCAGCTGGCCACAGTATCGCGGCGCACAGATATTCCGCGGAGATTACCTGATTACTTGCCTGATTGATTACACCCTGCTGGGGATGAGAGGACGGAAAGTAGGAGCTAGAAGTTGTTAAAAAACGACTGACAGAATCTGATTACAAACGATTATCTCATTTATGAACCATATAGTCTGAATGACATGTCAATAGCTTGCAAAGTTGGCTGGGCTGGGTTATTTGTCCCTTGTGTGTAACATGGTTTGCCTAGGCCGGAGTAAGTGTTTTTGTCCAAATGTCGCAACTGATGTGCTGGCGTTGAATATCTAAATGTTTTCAACTCGATTTCAATACTAAGGATTGGACTTGATAGTCAAACAATATATGATATAAAAAAAACCAATTTTTTTAGACAATTAGAACACGTGTGTCAAACTCAAGGCCCGTGGCCAAATGCGGGCCCGCCATATCCCTTTATGTGGCCCGCGACAAAGGAAATTAAGGCTATGACTGTCGTCAAAATATCAGTTTATCCAGGAGATACAGTTACACAATTCATTTATTTCATCTCCGTCATCCATATGCCATTTGTTTGTAACTTGAATAAGTAAAAATAATAGAAACAGCTAAATTTAACAAGATTTAAAACGTGGTTTATTTATTTATGCATACATTTGGTTACATTTAGTGACCTTTGTCTATAGTTACATCTGGCTCTTTGGTAAGCACCCCATTTTGTTGATGTGACACTCTGTGAAAAGGAGTGACCACCATGCGAGTAGATGTCATTTCAACATTTAATCGGCTAGTATTTTTATATCAGCATACGGAGGCGACTGCTGTTGTGATTTGGGGGTTTACAAAAATAAAGTGATTGAATGGAAATATTTACCATGGGCCTCCTTCTATCTGTGTAATCTCAGTTGTCCCATTTCCCGGGTCGTCTTATGATATCGTCTATGGTGGTCTCAAAGATATTAAGAAAAGGTTTTTGCTCTCTGAATAGGACGTTGTTTAGTTAAAGACCTGCCTCAAATGAGTATCGGTCTAGTTTAGTACAATTTGTTTGTTGATGTTTTCGAATATCTTCTGACACACTGATGCTAACCACCATACAATAGTACGAACGAACACTTATTTGAACTGTAGCGATGCATGAAAGAGTTGCCTAAAATAGGTCACAGTGGTAAATGTTGAATAGTTTGAATGGTCAAGGATAATGCTATGAATTGTGTTCAAATTACATTCTTTGTCTAAAATTAGATTCATATTATGTTTTTATTAGGTTGTGGTACCGAATGTAAAGTGTTGAGTCTTTTTATGTAGCCAATCAAGGCACAATATTAAATTTCAAATTGTCTTTCAAAACATGTCCAAAAAAGCAATACTCAATGCAATTTTGGACAACCCAAGAGACGAAAAAAAAAATTTACTCATTCTAGGATTATGTACGGTTTAGGGTTCAACAACCCCGTTTTGTCTTCATGAGATAGACAGATAGTGCACCTACTGGAAGTTCCCAGATGGAAATGACAACATTGGACAGCGAAACAATGCTTAGTACTGGTCAGGATATGCGTCGATGTATTCCGATCTAGTAACGAAGCATGTTTTCAAGTTATTCTTATGAACAATAAATACACTGTAATTGATAATGCACACGGTAGGGATACATTAAGCCACCCATGAAGCCTTCTGGCAAACATACTACATAGAGACAATCAGATGCACCAATAACATGCACCATAAAAGTTGCTAGTGCACCTTAAGCTTGCCGTACACAGGACAAAAACAATCTTTCCACACTGATAAATTGAAAAAGAAAAAAACAAACAACAACATATTCATAGTACCACTTAAAATATGTCGAGGCATGCTTGATACACGCTCTGAAACTTCATAAAGTCATCATCCGTACCCTGGCAAACTACTACAAACTCGTCCAGCCTGGGGATTTTGTTTCTACCAGCATCCCCAAAGCAAGGAACTTGGATCTCCCCCCAAGATCCCCTAAACGCGTACCGCTCCTATCAAACAAATCATTTATAGCACTAAGCTAGCCATGGCGCCCCGCTCTTTAGGTCGCGGCCAGATAGCAAAGATTTATCTCTGTATTATGGTTCACTTCTGCCTCTATGACGCTACACACCTCCCCGCGCTCTCCAAATAAAGCCAGCTCTCTTATTTGCGCCAATCCTGAGTAGTCTATTACCTAACCCGCGAAATTCGGCAAAGGTTGCACGGGCGAGGTGCAAGGCAGAGACTATTACGGACACGAGCAGTTTGATCACCTGGCTTTTCGGCCTCCGGTCGCGCTCGTGTAGTTGTAGCCGCTTAACTAATTTGACAGGCGGCTGAAGGTCAGATGAGCGCGGCAAGGGCGTCCAGCCCGGCTCCTCTCAATCATTTGTGTGTAAATTCTAACGACAATCCCGACTGCCGTGCCATTATACCAAATAAGAGTGTAGATAGACTCTGTTTGCACTTCTACAATAAATGGAACGGGTCTTTTTCACGTATTGGAGTGAGAAGCGGAGGGGCGCGGGGTTGGTGGCTAAGGCGCTAAGCTAGCTC
>JAIEZT010000198.1:10942738-11002769 GCA_019594935.1 Periophthalmus modestus
ACCGGCGCCATGCTAGCGGGCCAATACGAGCACGCCGCAGAGAGCACGGAAGAGCAGGTTCCCATAGCGACAGGAGCCGTTGAGGGGCGGCGGGGGGGGGAGGGGAGAGAGAGATAGAGAGAGGAGGGAGCGGGAGTGAAAGGGAGGGGGTGTGGGGTGCGAGGGGATCTTGTACGGGTGCTGTGAAGGAGGAGTGGAGGAAAAAAGAACTAAACCATGAGTACTTTTTTATGTGTTTCGTCTGGGATTTGTTTC
Source organism: Periophthalmus modestus (assembly GCA_019594935.1). Lineage (NCBI taxonomy): Eukaryota > Metazoa > Chordata > Actinopteri > Gobiiformes > Gobiidae > Periophthalmus > Periophthalmus modestus. The sequence continues at coordinate 10,942,994 of JAIEZT010000198.1, forward strand.
ATTTGAGGAAAAGAACAGCTTAAAATACCAACAAATACCCCAAAAAAATATCTGACTTACGTTTATTGATGACATTCTGTCAAAAATTCTAAAATAAAACCATAGAAAGACGTGAAGCGTGGAAGCGGTTGCTCGTATACTTTGAATATTTTTAAAAACAGATCCACTGTATGCATACAATTAGTATTCGGCGTGGTAGATCAGACACCCTAGTAAACTGGAGTAAGCTCACTGGTTACATCTTAGCACTGGCACTGACTTTTTCGTGGTCCTTGGGGCAAGGACACTTCAATGACTTGAATGTGGCGAATGTAGAGGTTGCCTCCGCTTATAGATTGGCGAGCTACAGTTGTCCCCAGGCAGCTGTTGCTACGTTTCAATGTATTAGTTACTGCATTTGTCTACAGAGAATGTCATGACTTTACCCGTAATGTTCTGCAGTATGGCATTAAAAACATGTGGGCATCGTTACATTGTGTTTCTCATGCTGTTTGGGAGTGGGCTCTCGCTCTCCACAGGTTCTGACTTGGAACTTGGTAACATTAGAGGTTTAATGCCGATAACGCTGTAATATCGCCATGGTACAAGCAGGTGGGCGACTCGCTATGCGAAAAGTTTCGGCCGAATTTGTGTAAATCGTTTCATTCGTACCAGGTCTGATCCGTCGCAAAAGACGAAGTTTAAAAAACCATTAAGGCGGCTTCCACTGCTTTGACGGGCGCGGCGAGAACGTCTTCAACCTCCTACTGACGTTTCGCCAGTTGACAAGATTTAGACACTCTCTCGGTCTACCCGTACTCTGCGCCCTTTAAAAATCCCGAATCCCGCTCTTCTCCCTTATCACCTACAAACTCCATGCAAAATCCTCAGTAATAAATACTTGCGCTCAGCTAGCCGTTCACCCCAACCTCTAACTATACGCTGCCCCCCCGTTTTCTCCTAGCAAACAACCCCCCCTCTTCCCGGACACGTCCTCACCCACCCCCTACTGAGTCTCTCTCCCTCAGGCCCTCCGCCCCTCGCGCCTCTGTGCTCTCCTGGTCCTTGGCCTCGCTCCTCCTCCTCCTTGTTCAAACAGCCAGTTGGAGCAGGTTACAGGTTGCTTTTCACACATTTAGGAAAAAGGATACTTCAGAACGAGGACTCCTCCTAGTCGGTATCTTGACAAAATCGCTCGGAAACACGAAAAAAAAGGCTATTTTGTAAGTCTGGACACCCGGTTTTGACATGCAAATCGGCCCCCACGTCCACACGTGGCGTAGTGTCTTTAAGCTAGTTGTCCATCAGGAGCAAAGGTTCCTGCTTGACTGGTTTGTGTTATTTATACTGCACCTTCTGGTGTGATTTATATATGGTAATGGTCAGATTTTTAATATAACTTCTAGACACTCGCAATCAGCTTTACTGGAACTAGAATCGCACCAGCCCAACCTGACCGCTCGACCAAGGTGATCGGTTTAAGTTAAGCAACGAGATTCGAAAAGCCAGCCCAACTCTACCAAGCAGGATCATATGTTTAATACCATACGGCCAGAAAAGTTACAATAGCGTACCCTTTAAAAGTTCTATGTTTAATGCTCTCGAAATGCTCCTATTTCCACCTTGTGAGGTCACGGAAGTTGTAGTTTTCACGTTAATCAGCTAACCTTTTCCCTTTTTGTTCAGTAAAAATCGGAATTCCATAGCTGAAATCCATCCCAATGGTCGTAATGAAGACTGTTTGGAGTTTAACCACACAGCGGAGCACTTCCTGTATCCACCACATGACATCACAAGGTGGAAACAGAGTGTTTTTCAGGTTTTGAGAGAAGAAAACATCTTAAATACCAGGTTTAACTTTGCCCAGGACAACTGATTTTACCTACAATCACAAAATTAAATTACTGGTTTTCAGAACATGCACAATACAGTCCCATATGTCAAACCAGGTCCAGGGGCCAAATCTTGCCCGCCGCTGTGTAATTATATTGGCCCGTGAGATCATACCATCAAATGTACAAAAGATTTAATTTAAAAGGAACTTGAAAGGCAACAGAAAAGACACTTAATTCATTTTATAAATAATGTAAGAATACTAATGATGTGTCTTTGTATTTCAATTTAATTTCTCATATGTTTGTAATACAAGCTTTGAGTTGTTCCAGATTTTGTGTGTTAAACCTTTTCATCCGAACTGTTAGTTTTGCTTAAAGATCAGATTATATACTCAGTTTTTTAATTTTGGCCCACTGTGAATCTGAGTTTGACACTTCTGACACTACAGTATATTCAATTAGAATTTTTGAGTTTTTGTTTCACTCTTACAGTAACTAGGAGCGTTTTAACCCGATCATCCAGCTTAGTCCCTCGTCATAATCTGATTAGGCTGTGTGAGTGTGGATTACAGTGCTGGTGCTAACCATCTCATGTCACGTTATCTGCTTAAGTGGATTAATCTAAGGCAGTGTGTTTTACCCCGGACGCGCGACACGGCATGTATAGTCTCCAATCGATATCACGACTCTACATGTGGAATTTGACACTAGACGGACACGTACTGGCCGTCCATCCATCCATTTTCTTGCCTTTTATCCTGGGCCGGATTTAAAAATGTGACTCCCAGACTTCCTTCAACCCAGACACTTCCTCCAGCCCCTCCAATTAAACCCCTCAAGTCATTCCCCCGGGCCTACACACAAAATCTTCACACTTTGATATTTAGGACTGCAAATGATACAGATCCAGATAAGTCGTCCTTTTCGGTTTAAACCAGCTGGATTTTAGCTTTGAATCTGGCAACCCAAATGACAGCTGTTGCGGCGTACAGTCCAAAAACTTTAGACATGATTTATGACTAGCTTTGCATTCTTAAAAGTTACGCTATGTAAGCTGTCTTTTTGAGAGTCTTCAAGCTGATTGTTTCCCTGAAGATGTTATTAATTTGCCTTAAATGTTCCTAGTACGGCATTACTTTATTATTAGCTTTTTTTTTCATTTAAATCAGGGGTGTCCAAACTTTTCTCATTAAGGGCCACATATAAAAACACAGACAAAGCTGAGGGCCGACTGAGGGCCATAGACTGGTCGCGAATACAGTGAATACTTCAAATCCGTGTGTTTAGACTGAACCACTCGACCTTTATAATCATGCTACTCCTCAGAGGGGACACATTAAATATTTGATATGGGCTTGTTAAAAAGTAGATTTTCAGAAATGTACAGTCAAAAGTACTGTTTATTGTAATATGGCCAATTCATTTCTGGAAGCTTGAGGGCCAGGCAAAAATTGGTCTGAGGGCCGTATTTAGCCCCTGGGCCACAGTTTGGACATGCTGATTTAAATGCTCACATTTTTTATATAGCGCTTTTTCCACCTTCTAGGCAGTTAAAGCACTTTACATCAAGGAACCACTCACACACAGACACTGGGGTGAGTGATTAAGTGTCTTGCCCAAGGACACAACAACAGCGTTCCATCTGGGGAGGAGCTGGAATCGCACCGCCAACCTGTGGGTCAACTGAGCTACAACTGAGTCACCCCAGATGAGTGATTTACAGAATTTTCCTCAGACACATACTTTGTTCCTCCTCGCCTCTCCACAGACTTGACCTGTACTTTAACCACGGAAATATATTTATAATTTTAAAGCCAAACTGCGCAACATTCCAGGCGAAAGCAACAACATCTCCATGGAGACGGCAGGTGGCCACCCTCACGAGAACCGTTGCATAGTGTAACTTCAATAAACATAACGAGCTGACCCTTTCTGAGAGAACAAACTCCATCTTGAAAACTTTTTACACTTTTTTTTTTTTTTTTCAATCTATTATTTTTAACAATCCATGATAGTGCATTTCGTGTCCTTCTCGGAAACACTGTCCGGCTCTTAAAACCCTTTCTCCCTCTGCAAATCAAATCAGCCATTTTGTGTTTTCCTTACGTAATCAGATAGAGCAGTGTATCCCATTATGTGGAATCTGTTACTTCCGATAGGCCTCGCGCACGCCGTCCCGTAGCCCCTCCCCCCTCGCGGCCTCGCAGGTGCCGTAGTGAAGCTTTAATTGCATTGGTTCCATTATCCGCAGTCAAAGTGGCACAGAAGGGTCTCCGAGGTCATTTAAGAAACACTCGGAGAGGAGCGTGCTAGCTCTAATTGCTAGTCCTCTGCTGGTTTGGTGATGTGATTTTAAAGGGGTCAATGTAAAATTAAAGTCGCTGTATTTGATTTTTACTGTCTTAAAATGTAAAGAAATACAAAAAAAGAAACGAGCGGTTTGCAGAGGTCCAAAGTTATTCCTAACTCACCTTACGCATTGCAACCATCCTAATTATTCACCCCGATGAGTTTATAAGTGCTTTTCACAACTTTCGGAGACCAAGCGAAGGTTTTCCGAAAACACTACCATGCTAACACAGACGTCCTGATCATCAAACACTATAACGCTTCATAATCAGATGTCCGACAGCGCACAGCGGACTTATTTTGACCTTGAAAGCTACTTGCGCAATAAATCTGCACTGGGGCAAGAACATTTTGCTCAAAAACATGGGAATGACCCAAGAAATCCACCGTAACAGGTAGATCTGTGGAGAGGAGAGCCCTTGCACGGTAAGAATGTGCAAGTTTTAAGGTGTTTTTGAGTAATAAAACATCTGTAATGGAATATGTAGGAAGTTTAATTCCATACTGTGGAACATTCCAGGCGAAGCAAAAACATCTCCATGGAGACAAGCAGGTCGTGTATCCTCTACCAGAAAAGTTACACAGTGCAACTTTACAGTACATGAAGTTAAGATATGCTAATTAATGCGTGTTAGGAAAAAAAGTTAATCGGTGTATAAATCTTCAATAGACGTTTTTTGGTGCTTAGCTAAAAAAACATCGCTAATAACAAAGACTCTGCGTGATGTCATCAAGTGGGAATCAGAAAAGTGCTCCTCTGTGTTTTTAAAGTCCATTCACCTTCAGCGGACAGTGATCATTTTTAAGGAATTACCGCCAATTACATAATTTTAATTGCAATGTGAAATATTAAGCTGTCCATAGTTAATTTAGAACAAAAAATTATTTGAAATTGGAAAAAATAAATTAAATGAAAAATATAGGTAGCTTGGATTAACAGGTAGTAGATTTAAAAGGTGCATTATGTCATTTTTCTTTACCGTCCGCCACATGCTTAATCTCTTGGAAAATATTCTTGTTTTTCTTTGCCAGAATGTTACACAGTGAAGCATTTACACTTTCTGTCTCCGTGGAGATAAGCATGTTGATGCAACCAGACCAATTTACAGGTTAGATCTGTGGAGAGGCGACCCCACTCACAGTTATATCGCATATTCGTGAGATACTTTCTTTACTGAAATTGAATGAACACAAAATCGATATGTTTAATGCCATACTTTGGAACATTCCAGCCAATGCAATAACATCTCCATGGAGACGAGCATGGAAAAGTTACACAGTGGCCTACAATGCTTTATATAGTGAAGTGGTAGCTAAGATATTAACGCTATACTTATTGATGCAAAGATCATAAGACCAAAAGCGACTTAAGCTAGCCTATGATTTCACCTCGTTAGCTGGCTAATGTAATGTAAACGGCTCTGACGTTAGCTTGATGGTACCTTGATGGCGGTGCTAGCATGCGAACGTACGTAGAGCGCTCCTTATAATGGCATTTTAATGTGCTCCTATAGTACGTACAGTTACATAGGTCTCTCCGAAAAAGTGTCACCCATCCCCCCCTTTAAAAGCTTACCTGCGTCACTTAGGGGGCTCAGATAAGGACGCAACATCTGTCTCGTTATTCAACCCGAGAACGGTGGGATGATGGAGGAGACGGCGGACGACGAGCTGAGAGAATGGAGAGAGTGATGGAGGGGTAGAAGACGAAGGTGGGTGGGGGTGCGGTGTGTAAGATGGACTCGTTTGGAGGTGTGGAGCACATGTGTAACCCGGCGAACATCAGACTGATTTACGTGGCATTTTGATTTGAGCTTTTCGCATTTATCTGGAAAGGCTGGATTGTCAAAAAGCGATAAGGAAAAAGTGGAACGCCGTGACGAATGTTGAATGATTGGTTGAAGTGTGAAAACAGCAAAACAAGACGAAAAAAACGTCTCTGTCCACATATGCATACAAAATCGGGTTTATTTCTGATCAAATACGCTGAAGTATGTCTGTCTACATCGGCATGTTTGTTTTGGTTCGTTTGGGTACTTCACATTTGGCTCCGCCCAAACCACAATGCTGCTCTGGGATTGGTCCGAACTGCTGGAGAACCGAACCTAAAGAACCGCTAGAGAATTGCTGTAGAGAGCCGAGAGAACGCTGGAGAATTGCTGGAGAAACGCTGAAGAACTGCTGAAACGATGGAGAGCCGCTGGAGAACCGCTGAAGATCCGCTGGAGAGCCGCTGGAGAACCGCTGAAGAACCGCTGGAGAAACCGCTGGAGAGCTCTCTCTGCTGGAGAATTGCTGGAGAACTGCTGGAGAATCGCTGGAGAACCGCTGGAGAATTGCTGGAGAATTGCTGGAGAACGCTGGAGAGCCGCTGGAGAGCCGCTGGAGAACCCTGACATGCTAGAGAATTGCTGGAGAACTGCTGAAGATCTGCTGGAGAAACGCTGGAGAATCGCTGGAGAATCACTGGAGAATCTCTGGAGAAATCGCTGGAGAATCGCTGAAGAACCGCTGGAGAATCGCTGGAGAATCGCTGGAGAACTGCTGGAGAACCGCTGGAGAACTGCTGGAGTCTTGAGTCCAATCACAACAACAGCATCCAAGGCGGATTCTCGTGCGTTTGTGAACTAACCCGTACCACGCTGTAACACACCAGATCAAAACTGGGACTAAACCTGGACTAAACCAGGACTAAACCATGGAAAAAAAATGGAAAAAAACTACAAAAAACCAGGACAAGTCTGAACACTCAAGTTATGTCACCGGAGAGAAAAGCCAAACTCCATCTTCTGAATCCTAAGTTCCCGTAGCCAACCTCTTCAGATACAGCCATACAGTGCCACAGGCTGGGCACTGCTCGCCATTATCCCGACAAGTTTAAAGATGTCATTACTCAAATCCGCTCTCTTAGTTGTTATTTCCATAAATTACGGCAGAGAAAGGCGACGATGTAATCTGGAATTAGCACTGTGCAGTTGAAATAGCGGTGCCCGTAGAGCTTCTGGTGAATAGGCTTAGAGAGATAAGGAATGGTACAATTAGATTTGGGGCAGGCTGAGGGAGAGGATGGAGACACTGGCTACTCTGCTGTCTCTGTCGCAGTCTATGTCTCTATTTTAAACGGAAAATTTCTTACATAAATGTTCTGATTTTGGTTTTGTGTTTTGTTTCGCATTAAAAGGGCCCATATTACGCCATTTTTCTGATCTGTTATAAAGTTCTTTTCCTCATCACAAACAGACCTGGAGTTGAGTTTTTGTTTCATTCACCACATGTTTAACACACAAATCCTGCAAATTAAGGCCGAGTTTCTTCTCTCAAACTGAAAACACTCTGTTCCAACTTGTGATGTCATACTGTAATACAGGAAGTGCTCCATCGTGTTTGTAAACTCTACGCACCTTCACTAGAATAATTTGGATCATTTCAGCTGTGGAATTGCCCATTTCTACTAAACTAACGGTAAAAGGAGCTGTTAACCCCCTGAAACAACCCCTTCATGACATCACAAGGTGGAACAGAGCATTTTGAGGTTTGGAGATGACTCAGACATGTGGGGAATGAAACAAAACACAACTCCAGGTAGGTTTTTGAGAAGGTAACAGCATAAATACATGGATTAAAGCTCAGAAGAGTCAATTTTGATCATTGCTTAACAATATAAACTATATAAAGGTCCATGGGTCCTTGCAGAAATTGTTAAACTTGCCAAAAAAATATTGTTACGCCAACCCCAAGTAAAGGTATCACGCACCATATTTGGATTAAGGTACACTCTATTGTCCCCATCGGGAAAATGGTCCTCTGCATTTGACCATCCTTCAATGTTTCGGAGTTTAAACCTCAGAAACAGTGGGACCATCTCGACATCTTGAGTCTTGGTCAGAACTACCTTAGCTGGAGCGATGTACCCTATCTGCGTGTTTTTGGATTGATGGGTGAAAACCAAAGTGAGTGAAGGAAAACCCACACCACAACCTTCACAAAGAAAGACCTAGGTGGACCCGGGAGTTGGATCCAGAACCTGTTTTTTTGCCGCGAGATGTGAGCGGTAGCCTCTGTGCCGCCATATAATAAAGGAAATAAGTTTTACTGACAACCGAGATGGACTCTTCCATAATATAAAGACAGTTATCCAAGAATTGAAAAGCTAAAAAAAATGAAATTATCTGATGAAATGTTCTGAAATGTAGCTTATTTTCAAGGTCTCGGCTGCAACCACAAAACTCTGCTGCAGGAAAGGTGCCAATTTAGTGCAATATTTTGGAAACGAGCGGTGAAATAGTTTGGATTTACTGACTAAAAGGCTAAAACTAAGCTGCAGAGCTAGCATGGTGGCTGGTTAGCTTGTTAGTTTGAGTGTCTGGTGAAGGTGTAGGGACTTTTAAAAACACGGGAGCACTTCTGGACCACCTGATGATGTCAAGAGGTGTTTTGACCTTTCAGCTAGCGACAGCGTCTAATATATAAGATTTCTCAAACAAGCGAGAATGAAACAAAACACAGACACCGGGTATTTTTTGATGACGCAAAATTATCAAAAGTTTCAGCATAATATGACCTTTAACTGGCTAAAAAAAAAAGTATTTTCCAATGTTTCTCCTTCCTTGAATGTTCCACAGTATGGCATTAAACCTATCCTTATCTACGGACACAAGCAGGCAACAGCACCTAGCCAAGTTACAAGTCAGATCTATGGAAAGGCGATCTGGGTCACAGTAAGAATACATATTTTCCATGTTATTTTTGAATAATACAAACTAAACTTATTATATAAATGCTACATAGATGTATTTGTTCAATACTGTGGAACATTTCAGTCACGCAATGAGACAAGCAGATGGAGTACCCTTTGCTAAAAAAAAGTTACGTAATCCATCTTTAAGTCAAGTATTCAAAAATTTATGCATTTACACTCTGTAGTTTCACTTTATCCATCGATCTTATATCGTCGAGGATTTTCATGGAGCGAATAGTTGCCGTTTGCCTTGGGATTCTCTTACAGATAAACCAAGGCATCAGTTCTATCATTGCAATACTTGAAAGTATAATTCTTATTTTGATTTTTTTTCTCGATAAAATGCCTCTTGAGAAAAATTGACAAAAACACTGAAATATAAGCTGACAAACTGAAACTGGAATCACATTTCAGAAGACGTTTGTACAGATTTAATCGACAGGGTTAGCTTTTTTTTTTTTTTTTTTTTTTTTAATTCATTATTGCTATTATTATTATTACCAATTTTTTTTTTTGTTCATGGAAAAACATGGAAATTTTGCAGCCCTACTTGCAATATACGCTTCAGCTCTATGGAGAAATGAGGCTGCTCCTTGCATGTTTTTCAAGGCATTTTTTCCACGGTAACAAGCAGGTGATGGGTGTCAAATCTAAAAGTTACACAATGCATCTTTAACCATAGATTAGGCTAATATTTATTTAAAAGAACTGTGTGTAATCCCTCAGTCCTTCAGCCAGAAAAAAATTTATTCTGTGAACTGGACAAAAGCTTTAGATTGAAGATGTTTCGGCGCACTTCCAAGCCTTCAATACTTGCAATACTTAATACTTTTACTAAATTCACGACTTATGTTTTAGCGTTAGGATTCTACTCAAAGTTCACATTTTAGAAGCATTCAGAAGAATTGACAAAAAAAGACTAAAATATGAACTGGCTAATACAAGATCTAGATTGTTTTTTACTAGCAATTTGGCGTTCGTGAAGAAAACGACGGCAGCATTCGCGATTTGCCAATTCCGCCCAATCACATTCGATTCCACAGCGATTCGTTTTTTTCGATTTCAGCCCGCTCTTCCTGTATTGTTTTGAAGCCGATCCGTCTGTCACCTCTGCTTGGATGTCGGAGCACTTCTCTCCCGTGGTGAGCCCTGGTTGGCATGGAGCTTAATCCCCGCTGGAGAGGCTTCAGTCTGCGGGGAGAGAACCATGATCGCGTGTCTGCCCTTTGTTTTTCACCCCGGCTCGCACCTCCTCGTCGGGTATGACAGGGCACATCCAGGGGTGTGAACGCAAAGACGCCCAAGCAGACACGATTTTGACAGCGGGATTTGGAGAGGGATTCACGGCAAATAGGCAAAAATGTGATAGTGTGAAGAAGTATTTCAGAGCGCGATGATGTCCTTGGGTGTTTTTATAGTCATTTTTGGGTCTAAAATATTCGGAGTCTTGACAATTTAAAGGTTCACTGTGAAACTTTTACAGTCAAGAGTCTCTATGAGGATGCTGCTTTGCCTGGAATGTTCCACTGTATGGCAATAAACATATCTATCTCCGTGGAAACAAGCATCTTGACAACTGAAAGGTTCACTATGCAACTTTTGGTCGCATGTTCTTACTTAGAATGTCCACAGTATGGCAATAAAGATATCTTCTCTCCATGGAGACAAGTAGGTGACACCTTGACAATTTAAAGGTTTCCACAGTGGCAATAAAGATAAATCTATCTCCATGGCGACAAGTAGGTGACACCATCCTGACAATTTAAAGGTTCACTGCGTAACTTTTCTGGTAGAATGTCTCTATGGGCATGTTCTTGCTTTGGAATGTTCCACAGTATGGCAAGAAACATATCTATCACCATGGAAACAAGCAGGTGACACCATCTTGACAATTTAAAGGTTCACTATGTAACTTTTCCGGTCCAAGGTCTCCATGGGGATGTTGTTTTGCCTGAAATGTTCCACAATATGGCAATAAACGTGTCTATCCCCGTGGAGACAAGTAGATGACACCATTTTGACAATTTAAAGGTTCACTGTGTAACTTTTCTGGTCAAATATCTCTATGAGCATGTTCTTGTTTTGGAATGTTCCACAGTATGGCAAAAAAAACCATATCTATCTCCATGGAAACAAGCATTTTGACAACTGAAAGGTACACTATAACTTTTCTGGTCGAATGTCTCTACGGTCATGTTCTTGCTTTAGAATGTTCCACAGTATGGCAATAAAGATATCTATCTCCGTGGAGACAAGTAGGTGACACCCTCAGGCTACATTACAGGTTAGATCTGTGGAGAAGCAACACCACTCGGAGTAAAAATGCATATTGTTGTAGGTAATTTTGAGCAATAAAAGAACAGATGTAATCGAATACTGCAAGATGGTTAATGCATTACTGTGGGACATTCTAAGTAAAGCGAGGGCATCTCTATGGAGACGAGCAGATGATGGAACCCCAGTAGACACTTTCATTGAGGTTAACAAAAAACAGGTAACAAGAATAATAACATTTAGCAAGACATTTCACCCGCCATGTTGGAGAATTAAAAATATTCTAGATCTGATTTTTCCTTGCCATCATTTCCTAGTTATTCGTAGCAGCATTTCGTTCATAGATCTAGTTATTTATCATCTATTGCTAGGAATTTCAAACTATAACTGTAGAAAAAGAAAGCGCTCCTAGCCTACTTCACAATAACGGATCAGGCTAGCATGGCATTTGATCGGTATCTTAAGCTAACAATGCTAACTAAATAGCCATACTCGTGGTGTTCCAGACACTCGGGAGATCGGTCATTATCCACTTGACTGTTGCAAGTTCCGACCTCATGAACACGGCTAACGCTCAACCGCAAGCTAAAGAAACGTAAACACGGCGTGAGTGTCTCTATATGTTAAGTAAGAATACTGTTTGATTTTATCTGGAGCAAATATTTATAGTGGTTATGTAGTGGTGAACATGACTTCTTCTTGTATTGAGGGACTTTTATAGCGATTTAAACTAGCAACAGGTTAGCATAGCATGATTATTTGAATATTCCATTACTTTAAAGTGCGTACGACAGGTTATTACGATGATTTTTGACTTATTTTGGTGGGATAATACCTGTTGTAAATACACAAATCAAGAAGCAATTTGTGAAGAAATGTTGCAAAATATGTTCTGAAGTTCTGACATCACACTAGGGAGAATTTGATCCAAGTTTGGCACAATTTTCAAGTAAGAAACCAATTTTTCTGATACTTAAAACATTATTTCAACAAAATAAATGTTTTTTTAATATTTGGATTTCAAATTTTGTCCATTGATCGGAACGTTGGCGCCATCAGTGGTAGAGCGGTGAAGTTGGTGGTGCAATTCCACTGACCCACAGGTTGGCAGTGTGATTCCAGCTCTCATAGATGAATGCTGTCACTGTGTCCTTGAGCAAGACACTTAACCCACTTCGCCTTCAGTGTCTGCGTACTCTGGATGTATGAATGAATGAATGAATGGGTGAGTTTCAAGCATTTTAAGTGCCTTGAAGGTAGAAAAGCGCTATATAAAACTGTTACCGTTTACCGTGGTTGCTAGGTGACAGTTACGAAATTCCCCGTGTGATGTCATAATTGGCTAAACTGGGAAAAAAATGGGCAAAACCTTAAATATAATGAACTTAACGGCGTTTTAGTCAAATGAAAAGTCTAACCTGTCACTTCAAACTCCAAGCAGAGTAAACTACCATCTAAATTCATTACGTTTTTACTTTCAAGTTCACACTCGTGACCTAGCCTCCACCTGGCAGAGCACAGCGTGGACTTCAGAGCGTTGAATACGGGAGTGAAATGGCGCCGTATCCAGGTCAGTCCATCCATCAGCGCGCACTTACTCAGATGGAGGACAGGGCGGCGACAGGGGCCTGAGTGCTCTAGGATTGAGATGGAGGAGAGGCGGACATAACCTCCCTCCATCCCCTTTATCCCCCCCCCGCCTCCTCTTCTTCCACGACTCCCATCTTCAGGAGAAAACCTTGACGAGAAAGGCTGCGTCCCGGCTTAGGCTTGAAAGAATGGGATTAGCACGAGTGGGATTTCAAGTGTGTGGGCATATTTTTATCAGACACGAGTGAAGTTCCATAGGCCGGGTTTTTCTTATCGGTTATGTCCGTTTTTATACCAGGAAGCAGGTACGGATTTGGTTGTTATTTTGAAGTAAGGTTATCTGCCAAAAGAGTGTAACATTTTTTCCAAAATCAACCTTTTGATCTTGTAATTGCGTTATAATTTTGTTTCCTCATCTGTCAGTCAAACATATTTAACCCATTATGAATTGAACACATTATAGACCATTATACCTCGCCTAGACTTTTATTATTTTTAGCCATATAAAATCACGTTTGGTCGTCTTCGAGGGACATAAGCACATTACCGTGATGGCAGTAACATATTTAAAGAGCCACGTGTCTCTGCTGTTGCTCTGAGACGCCATTTGAATTTACATGAAGCACAATTGGTTGCGGAGTTACAGTAATGGAAAGTCCGCAAGTCTATCGGCGATGATAGCATCCAACGCTATAGGGTCGAGAATCTGCCACCTGCTTGTCTCCATGGAGATTGTGTTGCCTAAAATGTTCCACTGTTTGGTACGAAACATATTTATCTCTTAAGTAGAGCTGCAAGAATGAATCATATAGTCATATAAAAGCATTTGGATAGTAGTGCAAATTGTGAACTAATAATAAATAACAAAAAAATCAACTAATCGACTACTGGAATAATTGCAGCCGTCATTACAAATTACAGGTCAGATCTATGGAGAGATGAGCCTGCTCTCTGTAAGATTGCATGTTTCTTAAGGTATTTTTTTCCCCATTGTGACAAGAAGGTGATAGACCTCAAATGAAAAAGGGGAAAAAAATGCACCTTTAACCACTGATCAGGCTAATATTCGTTTAAAGGAACTGGATGTACTGTGCGTTGTTACTGTTTTTAAAAAGGTATTGCAATCATAACTGAAGCTGGGTTGTTTGTGCCTTAACCTGCAGGTAGAGACACATACAAGTGTTTCTCATTATGAGCATAAGGACAGCCCTCATGTGCAAGCTCAGAACCTCCAGAATTCACTCACTGAGATAGCTAGCTAGTACTGATTAATGATTGGCTGCAGTTGCTGGGGTTTAGGTAGTGACGATTCAGATCAGAGAGTCCTTTTATGTTAAACCAACTGGATTTGAGCATTGAAACTGGCAACCCAAATGAGAGACTAATGAGAAGCTCATTCTGCTTTTTACCTCGCATTTTAGGACACAGATAGGTCATATTTATGGAATTGTATGTCACATGTGAAATACCAATTCAAAAGTGTCCATATTGCTTTAAAACCCCCAGAAAATAACAGCTTCTGCCCCTCCCTTCCCAGCATCATTACAGCTCGACACCGTGAGCCAGTCGTTTAACTTCCTGGACGTTTAAAGCTGCCACCAACAATGGAGTCAATCAATTTCATCAGGTGCAGGTGGATCGGATAGCCAGCCTCTCCAAAGTCGTCCTCCCAGGGCCAATTAGCCAGCCGCGAATCCAAGCTAGCAGCAACTAACTCGTGCGTCGCAAATTAAGTGCCTTCATTAAAACAAAAAACAACCTTACTCGGGTTTTAAAATGGCTATTAAGGATCTGTACAAGTGTTTAAGCCATGTGGAAAAAGTGCGTTTTAATGAGCTTGTTAATGCGTAAGAAGAATACAAAAGCGGTAATGATGGAAGGTGAGTGGAGACCAGACTATTGCGGCAGATATTTTCCAGCTATGAGAAAGATGAGGTAATTTCTTGCACATTTACATCAAGGAAAGGAACTATATGCATTCAAATCCTTAATCGTGTTTTTAGGTACGGCTACGGACACTGGACAACATTTATTATATAAGAAACAAGAAATATGTGACTTCAATAGTTGTAATTATGACCGCTATTGAATTTAATTAATGTTGTAAAGATAGTTTGTCGGTCTAATTGCAATCCCTTTTTTTTTTTTAAACCAGAAATAAAATGTATTCATCAGAAAGCTAAATGTGTTTACTGACAACAAAAATTGTCCTAAAACTGAGTACTAATACACAATCCTATAGAAATCTGAAACAAAGAACATCCGGTTTAGGCCAATATATTGAGTTGTGTTGGAAGGAAAAAAAAAACTCTGATGAAGTGTAAGGAAATTTAGCTTTTTTAGGGTTTGAACTATAGACTGGATGTCAAAAAAATGGACAGCGTTCAGCGCTCGGCCAGTCAAATGAAGGTCATCGAGGTTAGCGGTTACAGAAGAAATTTGGAGTCGAGTTACACATTTGGAATTCCAACCACAACGATCATAGCAACCAAAGAGCCAATCTGGAGCCAGGCTGTTGAAGGTAACGTCCCTTCCCGCTTAGCCACGCTGTCAATCAAACCTATTGCTAACGCTAGCGGAGCAACCTCGGGGAAAAAAGGCGCCTGATTTGTTTATTATTAATGTTCCTATCTTGATTTACGTGCACAGTGGTGAAATAAAAATGCAGTGATCAAAATGACGAGCCTGGCAGCAGCAGCTTACAGAGAGAGGGGCAACAGTTTTTCAATGTAAAGTGAATTGGAGTCGATGGTGTGGGAAGCGCACCTATGCTTACTACCTATTTGGAGGTTAGCTATGTCTCTCATTTGAACCATAATCATTTAAATAACATGTGAGTAGTAATACTTTTCGTTGTACTTTCCAATCATTTCAGACCTAAACTTTCCTCTGCTAAGCCATCAATCCAGTCAATCATTAGCAACTTGATGCTAATATTAGCTTTGGTGCTTTCTTTTTAGTCATGTAAAATTCCATGGCAATGTGATACGAGTGACGTCAAGATTAGACCAATTTTTTGTTTTATTTTTTTTATATTAAGAATCACTTTGACTTATGCAGAAAGAAATGCATTTGAAATGTTCTGATGACATGTAAAAAAAAAAGTGCTCTTCAAGGTTTGAACCACAACGAAGAATTCATGTTGCTAAACTAGAGTCATTATTGCTACCATAGACTATAGAAAAATGGACATAGGTAACGCACTAGCCTCTGTGTTGCAAATAGGAAGTGAGCATGGGTGTGCTTCCGGCTCCATCGACATTCATTTTCCATTGAAAAACTGTCGCCCCTCTCTTTGTAACTGCTGCAGTGAACCTCGTCATTTTGGTCTTAAAATGTTCGCTGTAACCCGCTTTACATGATCCTGGTGTTTTTATTTAGACCATAATACAATATTTAGTAGCAATCAAATTAACTTCTGATTGGACATTCTTACACTCTTACCTGTGTGTGTCCGCTGGTGCGCCTTTAGGTGGGAGCTCTTGGTGTAGACTTTCCTGCACCCGTTGAATTGACAGCGGTGAATCCTCTTCTTGTTCTCCGGAATATCACCCATTCCGATCACGCAATTTCCGCCCTCGTCCTCGTCTTTTATCCTGACTGGGAGCGCCTGGGCTGCCACTAACCGCGCCGCGCTTAGTCCCACCTTTCTGGCAACCAACTTCAATGTCAAAGTCCCGTCGGCCGAAGCTGTCAAAGTCTGGTTGGGTTTCACCAGATGCCTACCAAGTTCCGGTGACGAAGGAGGCGTCAATGAAGTCACAGCGCTGAGTTGGGCTTGGTGGACTCCTTCTAGACCTTCCACGTTCTCCATTGCGTGGTTCTTGGGTTTCAGGTCTCTTTTGGGGTTTGAGGACTTGCGACTGGGGCAAAGGAGGACCGGGGGTGGGCTCGGAGGTTCCGGGAGGTTGGGCAAGTCGGGAACAAGTCCGTCAGATAGGTCTTCCTCGCTGCTGTCTTCCTTCAGGTACGCAGGAGTGAGGAGTCCTTCCAAGTCCTGGTCGAAGAGTTCAGATAATCGTTTGGGTTCGGTCTGAAGGTAGCGCTCCAATTCAAGGCAAGTCTGTAAAGGAGAAAGAAATGAGAGTTAGAATATAGGTCCATCTAGACTCGATTTTAATTCCTTTTAATCAAGAGGACTTTTTAGTCAATGTCTTTTAACACAAGTCGGATTTCCTCCTCCAAATTCTTCCATCAGCTCCAAAATACATGCTTTTACTGATAGGAGGATTGGCTGTAGACCTCTCCATTAAGACCCAAGCTGATCATTGAAATTAGACATGACTGAATCTTGATTTGTATTAATTATTACCATCAATACAACTTGGAGTGTGGACGATTTCTGTACAGAGATTATATGATTCCTAACCACAGATTTTGGCTGAAAAACTGGACTAGGATTGCTGGTTTCTGGACTCTAGAAAAGGTTGTGCCATTGACAGAAGAATGGGTTTAATCCCAAGATAAATGCATAAGCACACGTTACTAAAATGTCAAATGTCAAACTTATCAATACTGAAGGAAAGGTTTAATACAGATTTTGATACCACAATGATAATAAAACACTTTTTTTTTATACAGTAGAATGTAATTTCAACACAATGCCCTAGTCTTATTGTATTTCTATAGATCCAGACTAAGCCAAAATGTACATCTTAACTTTTATAAATTGTCACTAAAATCCTTGATATACACCAGTTCATGCTATCTGCTACCAGGAAATGAACATTTTCAACCACCATAATTAAAAAAAATCTACCTTGTCTTATTTATCCAATTATACGGCTTGGACAACGTATCAAATGCTAGCAAAGATGTATTTATTCATGTTTTCTAAGGTAGATTTAGAAATAGTAATCTCAACAGTGAAGAGGACCCAAGATTCACTGCCGACGGCCTGGGAATTTAACTTTTGACAAGCCAAACCGCTAAAACCACTCTGCCAAAACACAGTTATTTCTAGTTTCTTCTACACATTTGACTTGAGTATTTTACCTCTTCTGACTAAACCGTCTTAGTAAATCTTGCTCTTTCAACCCAGAAGAAAGAAATATGTAACAAATCAAATCCACGAAGCAAAGGCGATGCAATTTTCTCTCCAAATACACGCCGAAACAGCTTGCCACCTTCTCTCAAAAATATCATTTCCACTCTATTGAGCACCTGGACTAGCAATCGCTCCCATTAGCCACACTTTGCAAGGCTGCTTGGATTCTCGTTTCCCGGTAACATTTGGAAAGGTAGGCGAAGGGAGTGGGGGGAAAAAATACATCTTGACACTAACTGCTCTGAAAATCCCGTTTGACACATTGAGCAGTCATTAGATTGGGAGATATGTCTTTAAAAAGCGACCGGAGGGGGTTGGTTTGGAGAGGAGGGGGGTCGGTGCCATCAGTGTACCCAGGCGGGGGGACTTAGCATGGCTGCCAGCTGCCACAGGATCGCGCGCACAGATAGGCAGCGGAGATTACCTGATTACTGCCTGATTGATTACACATGCTGGGGGAGAAAGGAAAGTAGGGTAGAAGTGGTACGACTGACAGAACTCTGATTACAAAAGATTATCTAATATTTGAACATAGAGTCTGAATGATGTAAATAGCTTGCAAGTTGGCTGTTGATTGGTTAATTTGTCACCTTGTGTAAAATGGTTTGCCTAGGCCGGAGTAAGTGTTGTCCAAATGTCCAACTGATGTGCTGGCGTGATACTAAGGTTTTAAACTCGATTTCAATACTAAGGATTGGACTTGATAGTCAACAATATATGATAATAAAAAACACAATTTTTTTAGACAATAGAACACGTGTGTCAAACTCAAGGCCCGTGGGCCAAATGCGGCCCGCCATATCACTTTATGTGGCCCGCGACAAAGTAAATTAAAGGTATGACTGTCTTAAAATATCAGTTTATCAGGAGATACAGTTACACATTCATTTTTTCATATCTGTCAATCCATATGCAATGTTTGTAACTTGAATAAGTAAAAAATATAGAAACAGCTAATTAACAAGATTAAAAAGTGGTTGTATTTATTTTGCATTACATTTGGTTACATTTAGTGACATTTGTCTTAGTTACATCTGGCTCTTTGGAAGCAACCATTTTGTTGATGTGACCCTCTGTGAAAATGAGTTTGACACCACTGCGATAGAATGTCATTTTCAACATTTAATGGTAGTATTTTTATATCAGCCCTAAGAGGCGACTGCTGTTGTGATTTTGGGCTTTACAAAAATAAATTGAATTGAATTGAATATTACCATGTGGCCTTATATCTGTGTAATCCCTCAGTTGTCCATTTCCATGGGCGTATACCAGTCTATGTGGTCTAAAGATATTCAGAAAAGGTTTTTCTCTCCTATGAATGTGACTTGTTTAGTATAAATACCTGCTCAAATGAGTATCGATACTAGTTTTAGTATCAATTAGTGTCTGATTTTTCCGATACTTCTGACAACACTGATGCTAACCACCACTAAAACTAGTACTGAAACGAAACACTTATTTGAACTTGTATCGATGCTGAAAGAGTTGCATAAATAGGTCACAGTGGTAAATTTTCTGAATAGTTTTAGAATGGTCAAGAAACTGCTATGAAATTGTGTTCAAAATTACATTCTATTGTCTAAAATTAGATTAATTATTATGTTTTTATTATCGTTGTGGTATCAGAATTGTTAAGTGTTGAGTCTTTTTCTTTGTATCAAAATCAAGTCACAATATTAAAATTTCAAATTTTATTTCAAAACATGTCAAAAAAGCAATACTCAATGCAATTTTGGAAACCACAGAGAAAAAAAATTTACTCTTATTTCTTATTACTTATTTACGGTTTAGGGTTCACAACCTGTTTTGTCTTCATGAAGATTAGACAGATATGCACCTTGACTGGAATGTTCCACAGTATGGCATTAAACATATGGCAGGCGACACCAACTGGCTTAGGTACTGGTCAGATCTGCGTAGATGTATTCCCGCTCATAGTAAGAATGCATGTTTTCAAGTTATTCTTATGAACAATAAATACACCTGTAATTGAATTCATGCACGGTAAGATACATTTAATGCCATAACATGAAGCATTCCTGGCAAACATCTCCATAGAGACAATCAGATGCACCATAAATGCACCATAAAAGTTGCATAGTGCACCTTTAAGCTCTCAGTACACAGACAAACCCATCTTTTCCACACTTGATAAATTGAAAAAGAAAAAAACCAACAACAACATCTCATTATGTACCACTCTAAATATGACGAGGCAATGCTTTGATAACTCTATGAAAACATTCCTCAAATTCATCATCCGCTACCTGGCAACTACTACAAAATCCTTCCCAGCCTGATTGATTTTGTCCTAACACGCCATCCCCAAAGCCAAGGCATTGGATCTCCCCCAAGTCCCCTAAACGCTCCGCTCCTATCAAACAACATTTTATAGCACCTAAGCTAGCCATGTGCGCCCCGGCTTTAGTCCGCGCCAAGATAGCAAGATTTATTCTCCTGTAGTTATGGTTCACTTCTTCCTTATTACGCTACACACATCCCCGGCTCTCCAAATAAAAGCCAGCATCTCTTATTTGCGCAATCCTGAGTAGTCTATTACCTAACCGCGAAACTTGGCAAAGGTTGCACGGGGAGAGGTGTCCAAGGATAGAGCTATTACGGACAAGAGCCCAGTTTGATCACCGGCTTCGGATGGTCGGTCGTGTATTTGCTTGTAGCCGCTAACCTATTTTGACAGGCGGGGAGCGCGGCAAGGGAGTCCAGCGGCCCCTCTCAACTTCATTTGTGTGTAAATTCTAACTGACAATCCAGACTGCTCGTGCCATTATACCATAAGGTTGTATATAGACTCTTGTTTGCACCTTCTAAAAATAAATGGACGGGTCTTTTTCACTGTATTGGGAGTTGAGAAGAGGAGGGGCGGGGTTGTTGCTAAGGCGCTAAGCTAGCTCTCCTCCGAGACTTTGATGAACATGATGAAAAAGGCGTTGTACTTGCTTTTTACTGCCTTAAAAACATGACTTAGTTCATTTTAAACAATTTGCAGTGGTCCAAAGTTATTCCTCACTTGCTGTATGCAGTCTGACCACCCTGATTATTCACCATGATGAGTCTTTAAGCACGTTTCATAATATTCAGACAGCAGAGCAGAGTTTACCGTCACTGTAAAGCTTAGAATAACTAGCATGCTAACAACCAGAGTGAAGAAACTGCTATTAACTTGTATTTAAAATTGCGTTGTATTACACACTGCAAAGCTAACAGCGCACTTCCTGATTCTCAGATAATAAATAATCATTGTAATTGGCTTATTTTGACCTCAACAGCTGCTCATACAATGTTTTTTGCTCAAATACATGGAAGAAATTTGAGTACAGGCCCTTTAAATAGTTTTAAACTATCACCATGGAGACAAGCAGGTGACACCACCCAGCTAAGTTACAGGTCAGACCTGTGGAGAGGAGACCACCCTCAATACAACAATAAGAATGCATTTTTTTTCCAAGGTATTTATTTCCGAGCGATCGAAAAGAGGAGGGAAGGCGCTGTTGCTAAGGCGGTAAGCTAGCTCTCCTCCAAGTCTTCCAGGAACAAACAGAAATTGTGGTTCTTTGGGAGTGTTTACGCAATTTGCATACCGACGCGGAATTAAGAAGCTAGTCAAGGTTGCATCTGCGGAGGGGAGACAGAATAGCATAAACGAATCCCGCTAGCTCTGAATGTGTTGAATGCTGTAATAATAATGAGGCTAATCGTAAGAAATCGCAGGCTGTGGCGTCATATTGATAGATGGGACTAAATAAAAATCGAACCAAGGACAAAAGGGTGTTGGAAAAGACAGATTTTCACTCAAAGGGTATGTTTGGTTTTAATATTTAATGCACAAGAGCTCTTTAGCATTGATTTCATAGGAGGACTGTAGATCTATGACTCAAGGTATAGTATCACACTACATATAATATTATATAAGTACATAGCATTTTTTTATTGCAAATATTGAAATATAAATACATAAGATAGATAAAAAGCTCAGTATGTAGCTTTTCTAGAACACCACCTGCTTGTCTCCACGGATATGTAGCTCCTTTTGCTTATAATGTTACACAGTATGGCGTTAAACCTATCAGTCTCCATGGTAACAAGGGGGCGATACTACCAGGACAACGCCCACGTCACATCTGTGGAGAGGTAAACCCGGTCACACTTAAGAACGCATATTTTTAAGGTAATTTTTAGCATAAAGCTACATTGTGGAGCATTCCAGGCAACACAATAACATCTCCATGGAGACAGGGAGGTGGCTAAACGCTTTTTATGCAGAATAAGACGGGATATTTGAAATTACAGCCTTTGCGATTGCGATTTTGCTTTGATTTCCATTAATCTTAGCCCCTAGTGTAAGTATTGCGACTTTTTTTAGTATCGATACCTGCTCTCGTTTCGATACTGGTTCTAGTATCGATTCGTATCTGATTTTCGATACTTTTGACAACCCTCCGCAGTATTATTTCAACAGACTTAAACACAAAACATCACTGTATAGCGCTCCTCAAACGGCACTAATTCTTTCCTCTCCTACTTTGCTTTTGGCTATGTGAATCTCGCCGGGTGCTACATATGACACCCACTTTTCATTCTCACTCGTTTGCACCCTATTCTCGTCTCCTCACCCACTCCCCTTCTCCTCTCTCCTTCCTTTCATACTCCCTTCTTTTCCCAAGGTGACGACTAATTACGGTCCTTAAAGGAGAGGACCCAAAACGCTGAGGTACGGCAAACCTGGCTGCAAGGGAGAGATAGTTACAGGGAGCGGGAAAGAGGATAGAAGAGGATAAGGAGAGGAAGAAGGGAGAGGTGGGGGTAAGGTGAGGTACTGAGCGCGATATTTCGACTTTATTTTCACAGAGGGGGGTGATCCTTTTTCGGGGGGAGGCGTGACATTTTGCCGGAACGGGATTGTGTCAGCGGGGAGAGAGGGGAAAGGGGTTGGCACACGCTAAATGTTAGGTTAGGACCCACAAGGAAAGAGTGGCAGTAAAGGTTTAAAGAGCAACGTTCGGGAGACATCTTGACATCGAGACATGGATACCGTTGGGAAGAAATCGGAATTTGGACTCGATTTGGAAACAAAGGACGACGCTCGATACTCGTTACCGTTTCTGATACCAAAAAACATTCTTTCTTTAGACAATAGAATGTGATTTTCAACGTTAAATACTAGTACTTTCTTTTATACTCCCATGTGGCCTTATATCTGTGTAATCGCTCAGTCGTCCAGGTTGGTCCATGGACGTCTTGTTCTGATGCAGCTCAAGATCATTCTAAAGCTATTCAGTAAAGGATTTCAGTATCCATACTCGCTCAAATGAATATCTAGTTTTGATACTAGTTTTAGCATCGATTAATGTCTGATTTTCCATATTTTTGACAATCCTAAAAGGTACAGTTGGTAAGGTAATGTTCTGTGTCTCCATGGGGTCTTTTTCTTTGTATAAGCTGCCAATCCTGTAGTTTAGACGTCTACAAACATGTTCTGAAATGTCCCAGAGTGTCAGGTGTCCTACCTATGTCTATACGTCCCAAATATGTTCGGAAAAGGATTCTTGTTTTATCAATTCGCTCAAATGTGAATGCTAAAGTTCCACTGTGTTTACTGGTCAGATCCCTGGTCAGATGGGTGTGACTGACAGGTGGATTAGCCAATCAGGGACACACAATAACAGGTATTTTTATTGCTGAAACATACCTTGAAAAACATGTAGTCTTACTTTGAGTGGGGTGGCCTCTATGCAGATCTGACATGTAACATATCCTAGTGGTGTCACCTGAGTGTCTCCATGGAGATAGATCAGTGGAACGATCCAGATGCAAGAACATCTCCATGGAGGCAAGCAGTTGGCTGACAGTTCACTAGAAAAGTTACGTAGTGTGCCTTTATGGATAGATTAAACATGATCACAATTATTTTTTTTTTTTTTTTTAAAGTTTCGCAATCTGATGAAAGAATCTACTCCTACTACTAATACTATTACTACTACTACTACTGCTACTACTACTACAACTGATGCTGCTACTACTATTACTACTACTGGTACTATTACTACAACTGATGCTACTACTACTACTACTACTATTACTACAGCTGATGTTACTGGTACTACAACTGATGCTACTAGTACTAGTACTGCTACTATTACTACAACTGATGCTACTAGTACTACTACTGCTACTATTACTACAACTGATGCTACTATTACTACAACTGATGCTACTAGTACTACTACTACTACTGCTACTATTACTATTACTACAACTGATGCTACTATTATTACAACTGATGCTACTATTACTACAACTGATGCTACTAGTACTACTACTACTGCTACTATTACTACAACTGATGCTACTACTACTACTACTACTACTACTACTACTACTACAGCTACGTCTGCTACTACTACTACATTGGCTGTCGCTTCAATTGTTACTACTACTACTATTTCTGCTGCTGCTACTATTACTATTACTACTATACTACTACAACAACTTCATGCAATTTAACCAACTATACCACACAAACAAATTGTTCTGGCTTTTTACTTCTCACAATCTGAAAACTTGCAAGAACCTACACATTTTCAACAACAATAGCCTTGCCATCTTTTTTTTTCTTTTTCTTGTCCTTGTCCACTCCTCCACTCCTCCATCTGATCCCTCCCTCCCCTGAGCCTCACCCTCCCTCAGGTGGTGACACTAGCATTGTTCATATAAGGTCACGCGGCTCTTCGGTTCTTTTTCCGCCGTCCTGCCAGTTCTCCAGCCTAATTGTACTTCTTAATGCGTAATCATGAATCCTTCTCTTCGAAACACCTACTCACACACCGGCTAACTAGCATCTCCGCGTCTGACCCGATGTGTGGGCAAGATGGTCAGATTTAAATTTGAAATATCGTGGAGATATGTGAAGGTGGAGAGCTATACCGTCAACTGGGAGTCTATTATGAAACTGGAAACATCGAATTTGGTTCAGTTTTGAGAAGGTATCTTGTTTCGGAGGATCGTTATTTGTTAGTCCCAAAACTTGCCATAATTAAGGTGCTCGTCGCCATGGAGATGTTACTGCAGTGCCATGAATGTTCCACCTGAAACCTATTAATTTGCATATATTCATTTACAGGTTGCAGGGTTTGTTTGCTCAAAAATCCCTTGAAAAACATTCCCAGTTTGGTCCTGCTCTAGTCCTGGTTTAGTAATTAAGTCCCAATGTCGATGTGGTGACTGTGCAAGTGAGAGTAGGCTCGCCTCTCTGCAGATATGACCTATAACTTGGCCAAGTGGTGTCCCGTGGTTGTCTTTATGAAGTTGGATGAGTTCAATGTCCACACTGAGGAACATTCCAGACCAAGCAGTAACATCTCCATGGAGACGAGCAGGCAGGCGGCAGATCTTCGACCAGAAAAGTTCCATAGCGCGGCATTAAACTCATGGCTTGAAGTGCTTTCAACTGACGACAATCGCACCAAATTTTGAAGCTAGTTTGAAGAATAATTACACTTTTGTTCATTTGTGCTTGATGAGATGACATTGAACCAGCAGTTTTTCTCAAGTGGATAGGTCAGATAATTACAGAGATATTACCCGTAAACCAGGACAAAAAATATGAGTTGTAGTCGTAGTAACGGTTCTCTACCCGTAAAACAGAATTGGTTCATTTTAAACGATTTACATTGGTCCAAACGCCCTCCGAAAATGCTAATTATTCACTATAATGAGCTTATGAGAACTTTTTACAAGTTTGGAGATTTGCCATCACACTAATGCCACCACCAACTAGCATGCTAACCACACACTTCCTGATTGTCTGACAATAAAACACTTTGTAATTGCACAGAGCGGACAAAATACCCAGTGGACTTATTTCTGACCTCAAAAAGCTGCTTATACAAGAGATATTTACTAGGGTAAGACTAATTTAGCTTGAAAAAATAGTGTATGGGCCCTTTAAATTCAAATTCTACCAAAGAAAATGATGCTTAACTTAAAAATCTTGAGACGGCAAGTGGATCAAACCAAGAAATACACAGTGAAAAGCCATTTTGTTAAGATGTCGATTTGACTAACTAGCGCCAATCGTGGTAGTACAAAGCTGGCGTACATTTCCTGAAGAGCTTTTGTGGATGATTCTTTCAGACTAGCAGGGATAAGCTCAGACAATCCACTGGCCGCTATACAAGACCCCCCAATGTATCCCCCCAAATTGGAGCAAATCACGTTAGCCAACCGAAACCGTCAACCGTAGCCTATAGCCCATGTGTTAGCTTGTTTCTATCATATAATTCATTCAATATAATTCATTCAATCTATTCTATTCTATTATTCTTTATCGCATTTGCACAGTCGGGGATTTCGTGCACGGGTGGGCAGGGCTGTAGATTATGTAGGCATTTGTATACATATAAATCCAATAAGGCTGACAATATAGCTTTTGGTTAGCTGTCAGATCTGTCAATGTGTTTTTAGAAGAGATGGTTAGCAGAATTTTAGCATAGCCAGGATATCGGAGAAAACCGTGTCGTGTAGCTAATATGTGGGTAGATTTTTAAGAATGCGTTTGCGTGTGGGACGGTGCACATATAAATTAAAAAAAAGGATATTTATTATTTGAATTCTTCGTAAGCTAAAGTACAGGATTCAACACTGGCAGTTTTGTAAGAAAATAAAAATACGCAGATCGTTTCGTGAAAGTGGAGAGTACTTCAGATATTTTGGTTCTTTTGCGCTAACCATGTTCTAACGGCTCCATTAAAAACATCCGGAGTAGTCCGCCACATGATCAAATGGTAGTAATTTAGAGCTAGCATTAGCGCCGGCGTCATCGTCAAATATAATTCAAAGGAATAGTAACTTCAAAAGCAGTTTTCTCAAAATGATTCTTTTCACATTTTGAAGTTAAGATTTCCAGTGTAAGTAGCACCTTCAGACAACAATGTACCACTCTTGAACCTATGAGATTTAAAAGTGCACTGTGTAACTTTGTCTCCACGGGACAGTAAATGCTTTGCCTGAAATGTTCCATAGTATGGCATTAAACTTAGGCCAATTCAATTAAAGTATGCTTTTGCTCAAAATACGAACATACAACTGGGTCACTATATCTCTATGGAGACCAGCAAATGACAAACCTTTCACACGAAAAGTTACATAATGTACCTTTTCAAAGAACTCTTTGCTAATCAAAAAAAAAAAAAAAAAAAGAAAATCAACAAAATTGACTAAAAAGAAAAAGTCAACAAAATAAACCAAGATTTTTTTAATTATTATTTATTTTTTTTTTATCATGGCTCTATCATTTTATTTATTTTTTTTAAAAAAAAAAAAAAAAAAAAAAAAAAAAAAGCATTTTCACTATATTTAAATCTGTAAACAATTTCAAATTTAAACAAAATCCCAGTTAAAAAGAGCCCTCTCCTGTCTCCTCCAATGACACAGCCTGATGATCTTTTTTACCCTGCTCTCCGGCAAATCTGGCCCAACTCAAGTCTCCTGCCACGGCCATCAAAGCCCCCGCTGCCTCCCAACTGTTAGCACCCCGCTAGCACGCTAATAAAAAGCCCTAGCTTATAAATATGAACAGAGGAGCGTGTCCTGGTGCCCTGAAGGAAAACCCAAAACAGCGCTAAATCGGCGAGAGGAGGATACGCCTCATTAGTTTAGGGGATGTTTAGCTAGCTTAGCATCGTTGCGCGCGGAGACAAGATGCTACGTGTGTTAATTGATGAGCGAGTTGAAAAGGTTAGTGGCGTAAAGGGGGCACTGCCTGGTGATGAGAGGTAGGTTAAACTGACTAATGATTCCCCGAAGCGGTTGCCATGGTGAAAGAAAAAGAAACAGGCTATGCTAATGTTGAAATGAATTTGGGGGCATTGGATAATTAGGATGTTTGGGCAGCAGACGTTTAGGGAGTGTACTCTTGAAAAAGGGTAAAAGTGCGGCGGTGTTTATTGTTTTGCATTAAAATATCTGATTAAATCGTTTTTTTTTTTTAAGTTTTGTAGGTTTTAGTGTCTGTATTTGACCTATTGTCTTGGACCTTTCAACTTTTTGTGCTGGTTTAAGGTCAGGAGTCACTAGCTGGAATATTAGCTTAATGCGCTTATTCCATCCATCCATTTTTTTTCCGCTTATCCGGGGCCGGGTCGCGGGGGCAGCAGTCTAAAGCAGGGACTCCCAGACTTCCCTCACCCCAGACACGTCCTCCAGCTCATCCGGTGGAACCCAAAGGCGTTCCCAGAGACAATGCCGAGGATGTGCGTATTGTATATAGACTAAAGAGAGTTTAAACACGGGAATTGAACCTGGTACCTTCTTGTTGTGAGGCAAAAATGCTACTTATTACTTACTAGATACTTGACATGGTGACATTGGTTAGCACAATGGTCATAAGGCATAAAAAGGAATATTACAGGTAAGTCAAAGGCATTTCCATTGTATTCTAATGTAAAAATGTCAGATTTGTGTCGTGATTTGTCAAGTTGTCTTATAGAGGTATATGTTCTATCTGTTTCAACATTATTTTAGGTTTAACAGCGTCCAAATATCGTTTAAAGTCTCGAAATCCAATGCAATTTACAGCAGGCCACGTTTTCAAAATTTCAACTTTCAACTGCACTTTCGATCGACTCTTTGGGTGTTAGCAAAACGCTATCTGCCCTACTATTCTTCAACCACTACTGTTAAAAGCCCTTATAATGCAGCGCCGAGCGAAATATCGACTGGTGAGAAGTTAGACGTAAGCCGTATTGAATTGGGTTGAATCTTTTTTTTTTTTTCCAGATCTGGACTTTTGATTTCATATTCCACGAAACTGTGTTACTTCTTTTATTAGTTTTGTGTAACCTCAAGAGATAAGATCAATATTAAAGAATTTTAGAACGCCAAATAACCCGCTTCCATTATATTGCAAGTTGCCAGGTCAGGTAGAATCATCTGTGTTAGAAACTAGAAAATACATACTTTTCATTGTGTTTTGGACGGCAATTATCTTGGTTAAATTGGAAAAAGATTGCATTTTGGGGTAGATTTGACATGTTGATTACATAGCAGAGGTATTGTTATGAGCTGAACAATGTGGCCATCGCATAGAAGATACCGTAATTATAGTGTTTCGAAGTAATGACAAGTTTAGTTCAGAAGTATGGAGCAATTTTAATAGCCAAAATGGTCTCATCTCGGCTTTGTGCTGATTCAGTTTCCTTCAATAAGTGACACATATGTTTGTACATTCACTGAAATACCACTAGACACTGGGGTGGGTTAAGTGTCTTGCCCAAGGACACGACAGCAGTCATCTGTGGGAGCTGGAATCGTACCGACAACCTGTGGATCTGCGGATATGACACTCTACCAACTACGATACTGTTGCCCAAAGTAGCAGTAGTAGTACTATGATGAAGAACTTGCAAGAGATGTAGCAGTAGTACACGTAGTAGTAGTCGTAGTAATAGTAGTAGCGTGTAATCTGGTGCGTTGTTCGTTGCACCCAGAATTAAGTAGTATTAGCAGTAGTTGTTCACATGAAACTGCATCATCGCCAGTATTACTTGTATTGGAAGTAATAGCATATGCTTACAATAGCTGTAGTATCACATTAGAGGTAGTACTTGTGGTTTGTAGTAGTAGAAGTAGAATTGGGTGCAGCAGTGGTGTCAAAAGCAGTAGTAGTAGTGCATTCTTGGTAATAATAGTTGTTGCATTGGTAGCTGTAGTAGGAGGAGTTATACTAAATCTATAAAAGAACATATTTACAGTATTACTAATGAAAATGGATAATCGCAGCAGTAATTTTACTAGCAGTAGTACTAGTATTTCCAGCAGTAGTAGCAGTAGTACTGGTAGTAGCAGTAGTAGGAGCAGCAGTAATAGTAATAGCAGCAGTAGTAGCAGCAGTAGTAGTAGCAGTAGCAGTAGCAGTAACAGTAGTAGTAGTAGCAGTAGCAGCAGTAGTAGCAGTAGTAGTAGTAGCAGTAGTAGCAGCAGTAGTAGTAGTAGCAGTAGCAGTAGCAGTAGTAGTAGTAGCAGCAGTAGTAGTAGTAGCAGCAGTAGTAGCAGTAGTAGTAGTAGTAGCAGCAGTAGTAGTAGCAGTGATATTAGTAGCAGCAGTAGTAGTAGCAGCACTAGTAATAGCAGCAGCAGCAGCACTAGCAGTAGTACTAGTAGTAGCAGAAGCAGTAGTAGCATTCTCAACACACTGTTGTTCATCATACGAACACAAAAAGCTCCAAACTTCCCTCCGCCCGTTTCCAAAAAGACTCCCCTTCACCCTCTCCTCCCTCTCCGGTGGAAGTACTCCGCCCGCGGACTTCTATAGGCGCGTCCCATTGATCTAAACTGCGCCGGGCCGAGCTATCACTTTGAGGTTGACAGCTAAATGACCAGTGGCCCCAGGCACTAGCCGTCCTGCCCGTTAGCTTTAGCACCACCGCTAGGCTAATCAATACCAAATGATACCGCGCCAGGACCTCATCAGCGGCGGCCATTTTAACTGACACAGGCGGTAATGTATAGGTTGTGTTTATTTGATGCTATAACATTGTAAAAAACTAGACTATAGTTTGAAGCGGAGAGGACGGAATGATACGGTAAGTTTGCAATAAAATAAATGTTTCAAGCGATCTCAAAATACAAAAATAATAAACGTTGAGTGACCAATTTTATAATAATTCACTGGAAAAAGGTAAGATAACTATTTAGATTCTGTCAATAATACTTTTTTATTGTGTGCACTGGGTCTATTTTTTTCAGTAGCTCAGTTGAAAGTTTGTCCACTGATCCGAAGGTTGCCGGTTCGAATCCCGCTCTCAACATACACATTGTTAGCTGAGCGGTCAGATCCACTGGCCCACAGGTTGGCGGTGTGATTCCAGCTCGCACAGATGAATCTTGCCGTTGTGTCCTTGGGCAAAACACCTCGCCTCCAGTGTCTATATAAAAATGTGACATAATTACACATATGCAGATAGTTTGTTAGCTTTCCTTTTCCATTGCTCCTCCTAGAATGTTTCACGACAGCAAAAAACATGGCTATTTCGAGAGAGGCAAGCAGGCGGTGCCACCAAAGCAAGTGACAGGTCAGATCTGTGGAAATGCGAGCTCACTTACAGCAACAAAAGGTAGCAACAAAAACACCCATAATGAAATAAATGCGTAAAAGGTGTGTTTAATGCCATACTGGGAAATGGAGGAGACAAGCAGGTGGCGTACACTCACCAGACGGCTTTTGTGGTGCCATCTTTAAAGGTCTTGTACCCAGGGGTCAAAATAATGAGGTCAAGATAAGTCTGCTGTGTACTGTACTATCTGCATCTAATTATAATGTGTTTTATTGTCTGGTATGTATAAGGTAAGTGAGGAATACCTATATCGTTTGAATTAACTTGTTCTGTTCTGCATGTCAACTTTAGTACATTTTTTATATTTTGAGATTTCTTGCCCATTTCAAATTACTGAGTCTTGGCCTTCTATTTCCAACATCAGCAAATTCAAAAACAACCTATAGCTTGCCCCATCAGATCTCTGCTTTTTCCCCCCGAAGCGAACTGTGCATCTTCCAGACTCCTCGGAGACAGCCATGGCGTCAGTGAATCCCCCAATGGTGTCTATGGTTCGCCCAGGGCCCGAGGTACTGGGGCAGAGAAAGCTGCAGGGACGGCGCTGTAAGTCTCAGCGGGGGGGGGCCGCAGCGGGAAGGTGGGACGGGGGGAGTGTGGGTGAGGGGGGTGGGGGGGTGGACCCAAAAGCACCAGAGGGAGTGACAGAAGGAGAGCCAAGACACAATAGGAAGAGGCTAGCGGCGAGAAACCAAGCTAATTTATCTGTCTAGCACAAGTGCAAAGAGTTGTAAGATATTTTGGACATTTATTCTTATACCAAAATTCAAAGACATAATGCAATCGAATCAAAGTCACAATTTGAACAGTCACAACGAACAACAAATTATTAGTCTTAATACGTGAAAAATATAAGCTGTAGTTTGTACCTCTACAAATGTCCTTCATACTTTAAATAAGGCTTGAAATGTTAATATTAGGTCTGTATGACAATGAAATGTGATGTTATTTAGGTTATATCAGTAGGATTACTCAAATTTGCTCTAAAAAGTACTGATTATGATCAATTGGGCCAGTTCAACTGAAGGCCTGAGGGCCAATAAAAATTGGTCTGAGGGCTGCATTTGGCCCCCGGGCCATAGCTTGGACACCCCTGGTTTAGCAGTTCAGACTTTTAAGATAAGATAAGATATGCCTTTATTAGTCCCACAGTGGGGAAATTCCAGCTTCGGTAACAACATAATCCTACTATAAAAACCTTCATGCTGTGCATCAAGGAACCATTCAGACACTGGGGGCAAGGGGGGAAGGGGTTGAATGTCTTGCCCATGGACACAACGACAGCATTTATCTGTGAGAGCTGGAATCGCATCATCAACCTGTAGGTCAGTGGATCTCATCGCTCTATAAAGGATGATTATGTCAAGAGCAGGATTCGAACCGCCAGCCTTCGGATCAGAGGACTAGTACAATTGTCGCCCCACCTATGTCAACTTGTATCTTAACTTTAAAAGTCAAGGGGATCTGATTTTTGTTCCCACAAAATCATGAATACCACACACCACACCAAAATTTGGACTAAATCAAGAAATAAACCAGGACTAGACCAGGACTAGGACTAGAACAGGACTAGACCTGGACAGGATCAGGACTAGAACTAGTACAGGACCAAACGAAGTCTAAGTCGGGACGAAACCGGGGTCACACAAGACCAAACCAGGACAAGTTTGAATATGAACATCACCTAGGTCCTATAAGGATAAAAACAATCCCAAGATCCCAAGAAAACTGCTTCGTCAGTGAAAGTTTAAAAGGTAATACCAAGAAAAAATACAGATTATCCTCATAGCAAGATATGAAAACCCATTCTAGACACATCACCCTGCCTCCTGAGCCTTCCCCACTGAGATAACAGAAAACGGCTTAATTACACACACACGCTCTTATCTGGCAACATTAGGCCCGCGGTAATAATCAGGATCTCAGTCACAGACCCGGCAACGCGGCGCCTCTGGGTGGTTTTACACACGGAGGACTGGGTGCTGATAAGGAACCCAGCTACCAGAGTGGAAATCACGAATGGCTAAAGGCGTTTGGGAGAATACTGCACGGTTAAAGCGAGCGCATTCTTGTAGTTTTGTTTGGATGGCTGAGCAGATAGTCGAAACAATGGGAAATGTTTGGGATTTGAATGTGTATACAGGCTATTTTGTGAATGGATTGTGTCGTAGTAAAATTCACAATAGGTGCCGTTGGATAAAGGATTATGGGATGTTAAAGTTCATATGGCAGGTTAGAGTACCTTTTTTACTGACTGATCCAAAGGTTGGCGGTTTAAAAACCCTCTCGACATAAACATCGTTGGTTGAGCATCAGATCCAATGACTCACAGGTTGGCGGTGCGATTCCAACTCCCACAAATGAATGCCGTCATACTGTCGTTGAGCAAGACACGTAACCCACCTCCTTGATGTACAGTGCTTTGATCGCCTTGAAGGTCTTGAAGCGCTATATACATATGTGACCATTTAAGATTGTATTCTCGACTCTACATTGTTTAAAATTCTGGTTGGACACAGGCAGCAGATGTGACATACGTTGAGGTAATCCCATAACTGTTCCCTAGCAACCACAGCGTTAACGAGGGCCAAAATGTGTTTAAACTGTCGCTGCATTTTGGATGAAATTTTCAGTGTAGACGACATAAAGAGAAAGAAGGATTCTGCTTTAGAACTCATTTCGACTTCCTGTATTTCTGTGCTTTTTTGCTGGATTGCTTCACGGTATGACATTAAAATGAATTATGTCCATGTAGACGAGAAGGCAATGCCACCAGGTCAGATCTGTGAAGAGGCGAGTCCCCTTACAGTTAGAACACATCATTTTCAAGGCATTTTTTGAGCAATTGAAACTACTTTGGGGCATTCTTGGCAATGCAATAACAGTAGAGACAAGCCCTCCATTAAGAAGTTACGTAATGCAACTTTAAACTAAGAAAATGTGGTATTTGATAGTTGGCATCCACTGGTAATGCTGGTTGCCATATCGAAAAGGTGGGAAGAAGACATATATTTGGGGATCAATAAAACTGGATATGAAATAAAAAGTTAATTCACAACATTTTATGAACAAATTGCTATGATAAAAATTTGTGGAGTGCCTTTAAATCTGGTAATATGTGTTAATAAATGCAAAAATAACGTCAAATTACAACCAGTTAATAAGATGTTGATAGTTTTAAGAGTTAAAAAAATAGCAAATTGGTTGTTTTCATTATTAATTATATGCAGATTTCAAAAGCACTTAACCACTTACTAAACCAAAAAGTCACTAATTACCTACCCTACCATGCAACTAAACAAAAACGTGAAAAAAAAAACAAAAAAAAAAACATGATTCACCATTGTTTCCCAACAGTTATTATTTAAAAAAAAAAAAAAACATGTTACAAATTCTTTTTTTTTTTTTTTTTTAAATATTGCTATGACAAAACACTTCAAAACTGACCATTCTGGCCCTCCTCCATTTCATTTGAGCCTAACTTAAAAATAGGCTGTTGGCAGGTTGTCCGGGCCTGTTCCATTGTTGACCTCATGCTTAGCTTTGCCCCGACACGCGCTAGTGTTATGCTAGCTGTTGTGTGGAGCTTCACAGGCAGCTTTCATGTCTCCGGAGCCCACACTGATGGAGCGTTCTGGGGTTGGATCGGGTGACCTCTG
Source organism: Periophthalmus modestus (assembly GCA_019594935.1). Classification (NCBI taxonomy): domain Eukaryota; kingdom Metazoa; phylum Chordata; class Actinopteri; order Gobiiformes; family Gobiidae; genus Periophthalmus; species Periophthalmus modestus. The sequence goes on from JAIEZT010000198.1 coordinate 10,977,592, forward strand.
CCTAATGGAGCGGAAAGTCTTCCATCGCTTTTCTCCGGCGAGCAGACACAGCGCAGAGCCCTGACGTGAACGGGCCTCCCTGTCGCTAACGGCTAACAAGGGGTAAAGGGTAAGGGGTGAGGGGGGTTTGGATGTAGGCCAAAATAAGAATCTATCTTTTACATTGTATACTAGGGTTGCCAGATTAACCGTAATTGTATCTGCATAAAACTGCTAATCCTGCGGTTTAGACCTGAAATGGGATTCTTGTACAAGCTCGTCAGTTCATAATTCAGTCTTTTTGTCAATTCTTCAGGACATAAAACTTTGAACAGTGTCCTATAATTAAAACATAAACCACAAATCTAATTGCTATTGGATTTTTTCCCCAAATCATTCAGCCCTCGGTATATGAACCTATAGAAAATAATAATCTTTCAATGTTTTGCATGGTATACTATAAGATTACATTGAATTATGGAAAGATCTTGGTCTAAACTACAGGTACACCAACATTTTTCAATAAAAATATGATTACGATTAACTGTACAATACTAGTACACTATTAATTTTACAGTTTTACATAATTCGATCCACAAATTGTAAATGTTGTTTGGTTTGCAACCTGGAATTAAAACTAAACACACTTTGCCCATAAAGATTCTACATTTCCACTGCAAAATTTTTAACTTGATACTTATCGGACGAAATTGCTTTATGTAAAAATTGGGTTTTTTTGGTTTACTTTGACAAAAATGTTGGAATTCTGAAACTATAAAGTAATATATAGGCAAGTATAGACTCATTAGAAACATTGGTGAGCACAAGTGGACATTGTTACGTCAATATATTGTCATGTTGAAATAAAAATATTTAAAAAACTTAAATATCAAAAATCATGATGCTTTGCTAAGATCTTTTTGATATTAGTGTATTATAAATTTAAAACGATAACTAAATCTGTGGACAATCATTAAAGTTGTCAATTAAACTATTTATTTGGACATGGTCATTGGGTTCATATATAGCTCTATATTCAAATGGTAAATTGTCCCATTTTTATATCGCGCTATTCCACCTTCGAGGCACTCAAGAAACCACTCACCCATTCACACACATTCATACCTCAGTGTACGCAGACACTGGACCGAGCTGGGTGTCTTGCCCAAGGACACAACGACAGCATTCATTTGTGGGAGCTGGAATCGCACCGGCAACCTGTGGGTCCTTGGATTTAACCGCTCAAACCAATGATGTTTTAAGTCGAGAGTAAGATTCGAACAGCCAACCTCCGGATCAGTGGACACACCCCCTACCAACTGAGCTACTGTTGCCAAAGCCGGTTACATAATATATTTGAGTTCTACAGTTTCTCAAGCGTACTTATCGAGCCATTGCCACATCAACAAGAATGCCAAACATCCCTGGATTTTTAAGAAGCATGACTGAGCTCGTTTCCCATCCTGGCTTCTCGCGTGTTTATTTTGGCACATATTTGAGACATTTCGAAATTCCACCATTAGCCAAATTACTACAGAGATTCTTAGTCATGGAAGTCAACATGGATTGTCTGGTGTCTGGATTATGTGTGAAGTCTCCATTGTGTAATTTGCATGTATTAAGACTGTGTGGTTGTTATCCAAAAGATCCCGTCTGGTACAGAGATGTAAATTTTGTCGTAGATTGAGATTTTATGAGTCGCCATTAGACAAATTTTCATGGAGCTTCTTAGTTAAATTATCAAACGGTTTTCTATGAAGATTGTCAGTCGTGGAAGTCGAAAGCCTGGGATCCAGAACACACACTTCTCCAATACTTTACAAAGATGAAAGTCTGGTCACTGGTGAATCTCTTCAAATTCAACGCATGATTGACAGGTGAATTAGCCAATCAGGGACATGCATGGTCTGTATCCAAACAAATATGGCACTTACAAGGAAATGACAACGAAAAACATCATAGGGGACTTAAAAATATCATGGAACTGTGTTAGCCAGAGGTGAGAGAAATGTCATTTTGTTTGTAAATGATGGGTGTCCAACTCGTTTTACATCAAAAGCACAAATCTGATTGGACGATCACGTTTGCTTCTGGATATAGATACTTTGGGAGGACTGATATCAATCTGTATAACTGTGTAACTCTGCGTGATACATATACAGAGATATCTATTGCATAATTTGCCTTAAAAGGATATCAAATTGTTGTTATCCCAAAGATTTTGAAAAGCATGGGAATTCCGTAAAATTTCCATGGAGATTTTAGTGAAATTTAATCAATCAATGAAACAAAAACCAAAAAAAAAAAATGGATTAAGCTCAAAGCATCCATTGCGTAATTTGCATGTCTTAAGCGCGTTGATAGACCACCTTAGTGTACTATCCCAAAGATTCCTGACTGGTTAAAAAAAGCCTATTTAGTCATCAATTACGGGAAAATCTTGGCGTTCCATCAAGGAAAACCTTAGTCATCAAAACTGCCAATCAAACATGACTGCAAGGTTGTGAAGACACTGTTCGATTGCCAACGTCGGTGATTAAAAACTGGCTTTGAGCGTATGCATCGTCATTATCCCCCATTAACCACAGCTATTCAAACTGACTGATTCAAATGTAAATGTTTTCCCTTTCACTGCCTCTCATCCGAACGCCACACTGAGCGCTTCTGACGGCTGCGGATGATGACATAGAGTTGTACAAACAGTCAACATCTGCTCGCGGGAAGAAAAACGAAAAAAATAAAAAAAATTCTCGCTTGGCTCCATACCGACAACATCCTCCTCTCCTCCGCGCTTAAAACCACTTGACAAGATTACAACCTCACTTTGCACCAGTTCATATGAAGACGTCAACCTTTACGACTCTTGACAACCCGTGGAAAATGTGGGAAAATAGCTTTGTTTACAGAAGTGAAGAGCATATGCCAGTTTAGACTACTCATTTAACCAAAATATAGTTCGCATGCTGTAGATTTGCAAGTGGGTGTTTGTCTAGATTTCGTTTTGTTCAAGTGTATCAATTTATTTCCTGGTTGGACACAGGCAGCAGATACGGTCATGGTAAATGATCGCATTTTTATATAGCGCTTTTCCACCTTCAAGGCACTCGGATCGCTTTACATCAAGGAACCACTCACCCATTCGCAGGTACATTCATACACCAGTGTACGCAGACACTGGGGGTAAACTGGGTTAAGTGTCTTGCCCAAGGTCACAACAACCGTGTTCATCTGGGGGGGTTGGAATCGCACCGCCGACTCGTGGGTCAATGGATCTGACCGTTCTACCGATGGTGTTTTATGTCGAAACGCCAACCTTTGGATCAGTGGACAAACACACTACCGACTGAGCTGCTGTCGCTACTACTGTAATGCCATAACTGTTACCTAGCAACAAAGGGCCAAACCTTAAAAAATGTGTTCCTTATGTGTAAAGTGTCACGACAATTTGGATGGAAATTTTCGGTCTCGATGGCATAGGAAGAGGTATTCTGCTGTAGAACTCGCTGCTACTTCTTGTATTTTTTGCACTTTTCCATTTATCTGATAAACTATGATACTGTAAATATTTGCCACAGATATTATCCTGCCAAATCAAGTCAGAATACAAAAAAATACACAAAACGTTTAAGTGTGAACATGTACGACTGAGATACATTGGGATTGCCGTAATTTTAGATGAAGGGCAGGGGTCTATATAACTCTATGGGCGATTTGCAATTTTTTTTATCATTGTTTGTTAGAGGTTGGCTTCACAAATGTGTCATACTAATGCCATGCCGTGAAGTCCTAAAAATTATTCAACTTTATTTATACTGACACACAAGGTTGAACTTTGTGCCGGTTTTTGTTTCAGGTGAATAGTCCAAGTCTGTGGTGTCCAAACTTTTTTCACCGAGGGCTACAGACTGAAACATATTTGAAGCGGAGGGCCACAAACCAGAGTCGATACAGGGAGTCAGATGGTTTGACAGAGACATTGTTCTGTTAATGAGACTCGGAAGATTATTTTTAGGTCTGTGTCACAATGTAATGTGATGTTATTCAGGTTATAGAGGTAGAATCTCTTCAGTCTGTTGTAAAAATACTTCCTGATCAATTGGGCCAGTTTAGGAGGAGGCATGAGGCCAACAAAAAATTGGTCTGAGGGCCGCATTTGGCCCCTGGGCCGTAGTTTGGACAGCCCTGGTCCAAGTAATTACAGAGATATTAACCATAAAGAGGTTCACACAGACGTTTACCCACGCAACTAGAAACAAGAACAGGCAAAATGTTAAAGAAAATCTTAAATGTAATGATGCTAACTATGTTTTGGAGAAATTAACAGTCGAACAACAAATTCACGTGATCATTGCAACCTATTCCAAGATTTGGGAATGTTGCAGGATTCTGTGGTTGCTCGGTAGCGGATATAGGAAGGGGATTATCCGTGTAGCACTAGCGGGGAGGGGAGTCTGTCTCCATATAACTGGATTTGGCTGAGCGGCTGTTTATCGCGGAGTGAGTGAGTGGCTAGCTGCTCCGCTCGCCTGTCAAAAGCATCCTAATCTAATCAGAGGCTAGCTTTCAACATGTGTGGAGGGGAGGGAAGAGAAGAGAGTTTGGCTAGTAGGAAGGAGCAAGTGGGTATTTGTATCTGGCAACGGTGGATAATATAGAAAGTGCAATATCGTACTCGAATTATAAGGTTCTATCTGCGTTTTGGGTAGTTCTGAGAAGTCGTATTGTGCTTGTATTGGCTATAGAGTTATAATCTATGACAACCAGGGATCATTGTGTTGTATTTTGGACATTTTAAATTGCAATATTCACCTAAAACGACGATTAAAGACACGCTCACTGGAAAAGAGAGTTGGAAAATTGCAGAGCCCAATGGGAGCTAACATCGCCGGAAATATCATCACAACCAAGTGCCGCATGCTGTCTGCCCCTCCTGCGGATAACTGCACATCAAAATGACTCCGTGTAGCACTGATTAAGAAAAAAAAATTGGAGGATGGTGTGAGTTTCGGAGATTTTCGGAGTTCGTCAAAATTAACAGCTGGAGTTTGTTCCGCACACCAGTTTGAGTTAGCTTTGTATCTCTTGGTGCTGTGCAGGGATGTCGGGATTATTAGGTTAATCGAAAATCCCGAAAATGCAGGAGGTCACTGTTGTTTGGTCCTGGTGACAGTAATTGTGAATAATCCTTAAATCGTGGTGCTTTCCTGACGTTAATCGAAACACTAAAATTTGATAAAGCGACATCCCTAGTGCTGTGTTTCTGAAGTACCAAACACACTTTAAAATTCCTCGACCAATGCATTGACCAATCAACGAACCCGCTGCAGTTCATTCTCACACTAGGTACTCGCGAAGACCAAGTTGCTGGTTCAAGATCTGGAGATGGGTCCCCATGGAAGGACAAATGCTGTTGGTCGAGGAATGGGTCAAAGGCATGGGGACCAATTTCCATAAAAGTTTACAGCAAAGCAGGGAGGGATGTCCAAAAGTTTTTCAATGATGGCTGCATATTGAAACATATTTGAAGCGGACGGGCCACAGTGAGTGATTAAGATCGGTGCATTTCAGCTTCGACAGAGTCCCCTCTACGTCTAATAAGGCCTGGAACAGTAATTTTTAGGCTATATCATGATGCAAAGTGAGAGGTAATAGTAGAAGAATTACTTCAATTTGTAGTAAAGAGTTATGCCTATGATCTGTTGGGTCAATTCAACAGGGGGCCAAACAAAATTGGTCTGAGGGCCGTATTTAGTCCACGGGTCACAGTTTGAACGCTGTTGCAATAAAGTCAGAACCGTCTCTTTTCCCTTCAAGGCTCTCAAAGCGGTTTACGTCAAGGAACCACTCACCCATTCACACATTCATTCATACACCAGTGTAAGCAGACACTAGGGCGAGGTGGGTTCAGTGTCTTGCCCAAGGACACAACAACAGCGTTCATCTGTGGGACCTAGAATCGCACCGCCAACCTGTGGATCAGTGCATACTCAACCATCTGAGCTATTGTCGCTCCAACTCTATATCAGTCTGACTATGAAAAATCGGTATTAAGCTCAAGCACAGAGGGCGGGGATAGGGGGTAAGTGAAAACTGAATTTTTCTAACCACTCTCCCAATGATGTCGAGAGCGGGATTCGAACCGCTAACATTCAGATCAGTGCACACTTTACCTACTGAGCTATTTTCGCTCCAACCCTTTATCAGTCTGACGATGAAAAACCGATATTAAGCTCAGACAGAGGGCGGGGATAGGGGGTAAGTGAAAACTCAAATTTCTGATCACTATGACCAGTTATCAAAGAAAATAATGAAAACGACCAAACTTTAAACTGAAGTCAGCACATTCAAAACCATCTGGCCGTCGACTGGTTCACGAATCGTCACAATCCAAATGAAAAACAATAGACAATATACATTATGGTAAATCTGGTATTTGCAAAGGTTGGCAGTGACGCCGGGTCTGTGGAGGGGTGAGCAGCTTGTATCCGGCTTTTGGGGCTGCTTGCGTTTTTTTTTTCGGGGGGGAGAGAGTTTCGCTTTCTGCTCGGACCTCATTGTGAGAGGCAGCCCGGCTAATCTTCATTACTGCATACAATGACGGGGCGAGAGAATGGACCGACTTGGCTGGAAAAGGCACGGAAGAAACAAAAGCGGAGAGAGCGAGGGATGGAGGGAGGAAAGGAGGGGTGAAGGGGTGACTGAAAATAACAGAGAGGAAAGATAAAGAGAACAGTGGAGCGTAAAAACTCGGTTTCCTTGTCAAACTGAATAGCGCTCGGCTGGTAGTCATATGGCGGCGGAGGGATACGTTTTGGTAAAGCGGGCACGTTCGCGGTTAGAAGCGTGGGAGTGGCGGCGGTTCGGTTCGCTGATAAGAGGCCGAATATTTCCAAATGGCGACATGAAAACGTAACGCCTGTTGTGTTTTTTTTTTTTTTGTCTTTTCTTTATTGGAGTTTAAAGGAAAGCTGCGCGATGACATAACTGTGAAATGTTAATTACTTGTGGAGAACTGGTGATTGGAGGAGAATCAGGAGTTGGAGGAGAATTGGAGGAGAGAGCAAATACGGGAATCAGTCCCAGAGCTGTCAGAAAGATTGGTTTGGAATTGTTTCTATAGTAACAACCGACTGAACATACGTGATTTTGGCACTACCTGAAATGTTCCACAGTATGGCATTAAACTTATCAAATTTGGATTTATTCACTAACAGGTGTTGTATGTAACTTTCTGGAGGAGGCACGTCACCTGCACGATTTAATGGAAATACAAAGTTAAAACCATACTCCGGAACATTCTGCATGGAGATAGATAGGTTTCATGCCGTACTGTGGAATATTATAGCCAAATGAACAATTTCCATGGAAACAAGCAGGATGAAGCCCTCCTCCAGGCCAAATAAGTCAGGTTTGTGAAGATGCAAGCCCGTCCAGTGTGAGGATACATGATTTCAGTGCAATAAACACTAATAAAATGAAAAGAGAAAAAAAAAAAACATTTTGCCTATATTTTGGCAAAAAAGTTACATACTGTTGTTTTTGATATATTGTTCCTATAGTAACAATAAATTTTATATATGGATTTTGGCAATGTCTGTAATGCTCCACAGTATGACATTAAAATCATTTATTCAATTACATGTTTTTATGGCTCAAAAAATATCTTGAAAAGCATGAATTTTGACAGCGAGTGGGTTCACTTCTCCGCAGATCTGACCTTTAACTTGACCTAGTGGTGTGATCTGCTCGTATCCATGGAGACAGATAGTTAAAATCCATACGGTAGAACACTGTTTTTCTTAAAGACATGAAAAGAAGTAGTTAATTTTACAGTTTGCAGTGGTCCAAAGTTATTCCTCACTTACCTTATGCGTTCTGGACATCGTAAGTATTCACCATGATGAGTTTATAAGTGTTCTGTTAAGGTATATTTATTGAACAATGAAACGCTTTATAATTAGATGCAGGCAGCACACAGCAGACTTATTTTGACCTCTATCAGTACCGGGGCAAGACACATTTTGCTCAAATACATGGGCTTTTAAAATCACCAGACTGTACTACACTACTTTTGCATTCATTGACAACTCTTCCTTCCTTTTTTTATTTACTTTTTTACAAACTACTCACTAAATGCATCGCTATTCCTGAATGTCACCACGTCCCCCACTCCAGTTCCTCTCTTCTTTTTAGCGCAAACATAAATCAAAATTCCTCCCGGATCCATTATTCAAATCATGGCACGCAATTTGAGCTTAAAATCACTGACAACACCCCGCTGGATCTGTTTCCCCTCATCTTTTAACTAAACGCGCTCTGTCGTATAAATCTTTCACTGTGCAATCCCCTTACGCGTGTTTGGAGAATCAACAAAAAAAGATAACTAAGAAAAAGTGCTGTTTCTGTGAAGCCAGTGTATGTCGACTGCACTCGCTCACTCTGTATTTCAGAAAAGTACCTGCAGACGCAAGTTTATCCCATTCTCAGTATTTGGACGGGCCATGTGAAAGCTCAGAAACTCCAGATTCAGAATTGGATAATCGTCTCCAGAGCCACCGACAAATTATCCAGCTTATTCCGGACGTTGCCGTGGGCGCCGCCATCGTCATTCGGGTTGTATTTTTTTGCGCCGATCTTGACGGCAAATAAGTTTTATAAGGACTACAAACCTTTTTCTATCAGATTTGATCAAAATGTATCCCAAATTCTCAGCTGGAATGAAAGCTTAACTGGAAGTACCATCACAAAACCGCACGTATTGGTAGCATTTATGGCAAAAGTGGGCGGGGCAATAATAATATGGTCAATAATATACATAAACTGTCCATCATGTCCAGTGTTTTTGTAATTAAGAATAAATCAGCATTACAATTGTTATCAGAAAAAACGATTTCATTTGCACCGATCCAGCTTTTTCAGTTCTGATAGATTTCAGTGCAATAGTTTTAAGTATCTGCCGATGTTCGATATCAACCGATACCAGTAAAGAGAATGAGAACAGCATTTATTATTTATTTTATACATCAAATAAGACCAAACTGATCCAAATGTGTTATGTAGCTGTTATTTATTTAAGAAACTACAGAATAACTTTGTGTACACTGTCTTATTACATCAATTTATCAATCGATATTTGGAAGCCAATATCAGATCCAGCAAATTGTTCAGTATCACCGCCGATACCAGTATTGGATCAGTGAATCCCTACTTTTATACATGATATATAGTGTCAAACATACTTGGAGTTTAATTCATCCAGAGTCGTTTTCTCTGAGCTGTCAAAAAAAGCTCTTTTCAAATTTTGGCTGGATTGTGGCGTCATAGGTAAAACTCCGGACGTCTCCTGTGCAGTTTAAGGTATATTTTCTGAATGCAGACAATATTTTAAGTTGTAAATAGTGAAATACTTATCGCAAGGTGACCAAAAGTACACAAAAATCCATAAGTGTTCTTTATTAACCTTTACTACTGTAATTTTTAGAACTTTTAAAAATCTGTAGACGAAACAACCGTATAACTAAGCTTTTGTCAATGGCGCATCAACATATTTAAGGTGTTCATAAGCCGCCATCTGTTCTAAAAACCTACCAAAAAGTTAGCACCATGTTTTTTTTGTCCTACTACTACAACTACTACCATGTATTCTTGTCCTAGATATGATTGCAATGTAAAACGCGCCAATTAGCATTTGCCAGTGGCCCGTCGTTGTGGCCCGGCTAGCGCACACGTTCCAGAAGGGGGAGTTATTTGGGTCGGCACGCAGCTATTTTCGGCCCGCGATGTTGCCAGGAATACTTGAGGGAGAAGCCACTGTTTTATAAGAGAGCACATCAATAATTTTCATTGGTGCAGCCACTGGAAGAAAGAAAGGAGGGAGAGACGGAGGGAGAGAAAGTTTATCGAGTTTATGTGTGAGTTTGTACCTGCGAATGTGGTAAGAATAGAAGTAGCGGTTTTATGGGGGGAAAAATGAGAACGTTTTGGGTTTGAATGAGGTGCTTGGAGGTAGAAATACACAAAAAAAACTATGAAAATCGTATTAAAAGTGTGAAAAAAGTTAAAAATGTTGGAAATATGAAATAGGTTTGGGTACAATGTTGACCTCACGCCAACTTAGAAGTTTTAAGTTTTAAGATACAGTAGTTTTTAGGGACTGCTAAGCCATATTGTTGTATTGACTCTATAGTAATTGTGTTTTTATGTGTTTTAACTTCTTATTATGAAGTACTTTGGGACTTTCCTATCTGTGAAACGTGCTCAGTCCATAGAGTCTGTTTAATCGAATATTTCTAAAAGATAATTCATGTTAAAACTTCTTCTTCTTCTTCAGCGTCTTGTCATAATGCATCCTAATTCTGTCATTTTGCTGTCGACTGAATTGAATGCCTATGGAATAATAAAAATGCTACTTCATAGACAGTGTCCAACTTTTTGGAGGTGCAAAGTCCCTTGTTTTAACCGTCTCTTTGCATGATTCCATGGAAACAGACAGTTAAAACAATATTTCGGATCATTTTCCATGGAGATAGATGAGTTTCATGACATACTGTGGAATATTATGGCCAAAGGAACAATGTCTCCATGGAAACAAGCAAGAACAAGCTCTCTTTCAGTCAGGTTTGTGGAGATGCGAGCCCAATCGCAGTAAGAACGCAAGGTTTTGTAAGTTTTTCAAGGCAATAAAAACATCCGTAATGTTAAGTAACAAATCCGTCTTAAAATACCAAACCTTAAGCGAACTGGGGCTCTAATACTATTTAAATCAACTTTAGCTTCCCGTTAACAACTCCACCACTGCATTATGAAAAGTAACTTAACCTCTTGATTAACTCCAAAAAGGCCCATTTGCAGACTTTTTAACCTTTACCCCAAATCTCAACGCTCGGTTCACTTTTTGCCCTGTAATTACTGATTTTTTTTCTACTTTCGATGCCACCAACGCGAGGTAAAGTTCAAAGTCAACGCGTTCATAACCTCTTTCCTATCTCCTCGCTAGCTGTACATTGTCTGCGTGAAATTGGGGTGAACAGTCTTGGCACGTCTCTCCGCGCAAAACAGCTGCTACTCATGCCGGGGTTAGCAAGTTTCAGCATTTTTTTTTTTTTCTCCCACCCTCCTCTTCCTCCTCGCTCTATCTTTTCGGAGAGGCGTTGTGCGGTGGCGAGGAAGAATTAGCAGACGTCTTTCAATATTTTAAGCGGCTTGGGCTAAGCTAATCTGCAATGCTCAGGTTTGTTTTGAAAGGGTTGCCGTGGGAATATGAGAAAAAAAATGAAATAAAAAAAATTGGAGATTGACAAAGTACGCCTCTGCCTTCTCAGTGGGGTGTGGAAAGTCAAATGTTAGCTTGCATAACAGGAGCATTATGATAAAAAAAATACTAGCAGAGTGGCTATGGCTAATCCGTGTTGTGCCAGTGACCTGCTTTAGTGAGGTTGTCTTGTCAGCCCCCGACGCCTCCACTTTTGGGTTCTGTGGAGTTGTTATCAGCAATATGGACTATAAAATCTTTCTACAAATGTGTGGGAATTATATTTGCATATTTTTTCCACATTTAAATATTGAAATTGGCGATGCAACGATACGCAATTTACCTATAATGATCGCTATATGTGAACAAATCCGGTAAATCAAGGAACCACTCACCCATTCACACACACGTTCGTTCATAAACCAGTGAACGAACAGTGACAGTGAGGCGGGTTTTAAGTGTCTTGCCCAAGGACACAATGGCGGCATTCATCTGTGGGACCTGGAATCGCATCGCCAACCTGTTTGTCAGTAGATCCGACCGCTCGACCAACGACGTTCATGTCGAGAGCGGGATTCGAACCGCCAACCTTCGGATCAGTGGGCAAACACTCAACACAGGGCATGAGAAAGTATACATTTAGAGTTTAAAAAGTAAAGGAATTTCAGACATATTTTGATTTTGCAACTGAAGAGACTAAATTGATGTTTAATTTTCCGGGTAATATTACTCATTTGCTTAAAAAAGGGATTTGAACTCAATACCTTCAAGCAAGTCAGCGGATTGCAAAAACCTAGTGGGATAGAAAGTCCAGATACCTACTTTTCAACATAGCGAAGTATCCAAATACCCAAAAATGTTACAGTACTTTTACGTTTTTACTTCCTTACTTCGTACTACTGCTTCAGTGTTAGATGCTACTGTTTCTAGCCTCATTAAAACTGCTAGTATAACATGAGATAAAAGTTACACAGCATTAAACACCAAAGCTACTGCGTCTCTACATCGATTTAAAAGCCTGAAAAACTTAAACAAGAATAGCAGCAGCACTTATTCCTGCAAATTTCTCTCTTCTACGAGTTGGAACTGAGTACAAGTTGTCAAATTGTCCCTTTCCTCCCTGCAGTACGCCTACAGTACAGCGCCCGGTTTCCTAATTTAGCCTGTACCAGTGCTGGAGAGGCAGGCCGGCAAGCCCACATATGTTCCCTGGCAGTTCGGATCTTAATTAGTGCCAGGAGAATCGGCTAATCAAAGGGTTGCCGTCCGACCATTAAGGCTAAAACACACACACGGAACAATGGGGAAGGAGAGATACCCTGTCAGCCAGATAAATGACTTTTCCCACTGGTACTGTTTTAATCACTTGGGGGCACTTCCCGGAACGTTCGGATGGTTAAGCAAAATCGGATTCACCCGTGCGCAAGTAGTCTCCGGAGAATGAGGAAGTTTTAAGGTGGGCTTGTCAGAATAATATGCCAAGTGGTGAGGAATGGCAGCGTTTGACATATAGGATTATCCCATGTTCAAGTGGAATGGAAGCCAATGAGGTCTGGCCTGTTCAGACGTCTTTGCTACGCTGTTAGGGTTGACTGGAGCTTGTATGAATCTGTAGAAATGGCAGACGAAATGTAATATTCCAATCAATCAATGGAAATCTATGAGAAACGATGTTATTTTGAGCAGCAGACTGGCAGAGATACAAAAATTCTCATGTAGGAGATGATTTAAAGCCACAGTATGTAACTTTCCTCATGCATCTCCACAAATCTAGCTTCTCCTGCTTGTTTCTATGAAAATATAACTATCTCTAAGGAGAATGCTTTGAAGTATGGTTTTAACTTTCTATTTCTATCATGCAAGTGACGTACCACCTCTGGAAAATTTCATCCAGTGCCTTAAAAATATTTTAAAAATTCAAATTAATTAAATTTCCAAGAATGGACAGCTAAATAATTAAAATGAAAAAAGAAAGATTTTTTTTTTGGGTCCCATTTTGTATTAATCAAGTCTCTGTCTGTCTATCTGCTTTAGTCACAGGTTCAGTGTTAAATTTTTGTATCCAAAATCTTTCCTATTTAGTCTTTTTAGTTTTGTTTGAACATTGAAAACCACAAAAGTGATTTTTTTTAATGATGTAGTAATTGTTATGAATAGTTTAAGAATTCCTACGAGTATTTTACAGAAAATTCCTATTACATTGCCTCCTACTTCTACTTGTGCTACTAGCTACTTTGGTCTTGAACAAAAAAAAAAATCAAAAGTAAAAAGGATCAAAGTTTGCATAAGATGTACTTAGAAGTCTACAGATCTTGAACCAGGATTTGGTCAGGAGTGGTAGCTAGTACAAAAAGTGTAAAGTTCATGTTTTAAAGTTGATGGGGGACAGCAGGCAACCTTGAGGAACCCAAGAATAATATGCAAACTACAGATTTTTTTTCACTTTCAACTGAGATTTTTAATTTTTAATGCAAAAAATCCAATCCAAAATCCAAACCGTCTGACTTAAAAAGGCTCCGAGATTAATCGTCATTAAATCGAAACTGAAATTTGAATGGACACAATTAGCAAATCGCAAAGGCTGCAGTTTCTGAAGTAGCATAATTTCTTCCACGAACAACAAAATATCCTCATATTCTGCTTAAAAAAAACGAATCCTATAGTTTAGATCTATGAAATTGTGAAATGTGATTCTTTCATTAGTTTGATCAGTTCATATTTTTGTCAATTCTTCCTCGTTGAAAATGCAAACTTTGAACAAAATTGTGGAATTCAAACAGAAAATCACGACTCTAATCCCACAAAATCCACTTACATATTTATCCCAAATCGTTCCCCTAAAAACTACCTTTACCACAACAATGCAATGCTATCGCTAATGCTAACCCCACAGCCAATTCCCTTCCAAGCGCTCCCGTCTATCTTGACAAGTCTAGCGTATCATATTTCAGGCACTTTCAAAGTCAACACTGGAGATTCAGCCGTGATCTCCAGCGAGCGCTACATAAACTACCCCGCCCTCTCCCGGAGCAGAGGGCGTCCTTGCTGCTGTCACCGCCCATCGCTTATCGGGGTGATTGATGGATGGCTTCGGATGACATCAACAAGCACGGGTGTTTACGCGTACCAAATTGCCCTTGTCTTTCAAAGCCTATTATATATTTTCTTTCAATCTTTTGGACGAACACATAACGGTGGAAGATATATTGTTGACAAGATGATACTGAAATTGCTGTTTTGAAAATATGCCAAGTATGAAAATGAAAAATGAGTTGATTTCTAACTAGAATATTACAGTTTAAAGCATTATATTGAGGGATAAATATATTCAACTGATATTTAATTCAAATTTTTACGTACTAATATTTGCCAAAAAATATCAACAAAATCCAATACATTTTATTTTATTTTTTAAATCTATCAAAACAAGTTAAAAAATAAATGATAAAAAATATATATGTTTTCTACGTCTAAGCAAAAATCTGATTACGATCCTAATTTTACAGCCAGGTCTCATTTTGTTGTGCATTTCTCCACAAAAGTATCTTGTAACTTTCTTGAGGAGGCATGTCACCTGTAGGATTCCGTAGCAATAGAAAGTTAAAGCCATACTTTGAAACATTCTCCTCGGAGATTGTGGAGATGAAAAAAAATCCCAAAACATGCTTTTATTGTAGTCTGATTTTGGCTAAAAAGTGTCTTCAAGAGCACTACAACAATACACTTCAAAGATATTCCTCGATTACTACTTAAAATGTCAAGTTATTAATTTTCCTCAATTTCGCCCGCCCCGCAGACAAACCACTTGGATCCCATGGTTTTCTGGATGGCTCTGACTCCCTCGAGGTGGGATTAGCTCGCTCAGAACGACAGCTAACCAAACAAATAGGCCAAAGCTAATTTTCCGAGCTGGCCAAGGCTGCCTAGCAACAGGTAGAGATGGCTAGGCGGGACGTAGCGCGTGGTATGTCTCGGATGGGGAGGCTTTTTAAATGGCCGAACATGCTGAGAATGTGTGACCAAAATCAATGCCAGCAGATTTGTAATTATGTGAGCCGAAAGGAAAATGAATCACATGGTAAAGCTAGCAGAAAGTAGCTAATAACTGCATCGATTCGCTAATGCTACAAAGGTGACTCATTATCAGCTAGCCATGTAGTAATTTACTGTTTATTTCTGCTGTTTATATTGTAGTATGAAACTAATTATTATGGTGTATGTTGTTTATTTGGACATATTTCTTTTCAAGATCCTATACAAGTTTTATTTTTAACTAGTTTTCGACAATAGGTCTTGGTATTTTACACTTCACGGCTTAAAGTTATGTGTATGAGCTTCAAATCATGTTAGAACATTGTTATCTCATCAAAAACATACCTGGAGTTGTGTTTTATTTCATTCTGTCTACATCTCCAAAGCTCAAAACGCTCTGTTCCACCTTGTGATGTCATGAAGTGGTAGTTTTCAAATTAACAGCTACATTTTACATTTTGTTTATTAGAGACAATTGGTAATTCCAGGTCTGACATGATCCAGATGATTCTAGTGAAGGTGCGTGGAGTTTAAAAACACAGTGGAGCACTTCCTGTTTCACCACATGACATCACAAGGTGGAACAGAGTGTTTTCAGTTTGAGAGAAGAGCGTGTGAACGAAACAAAACACAACTCCATGTATGTTTTTGATGAGAAAACAACATTATAAAATAGATCACAAATAGCGCAGTATGGGCCGTTTAAAACACACTTCCTGGTTTGCCACCTTATGATGTCACGAAGTGGAACAGAGCATTTTGAGTGATGGAACTAAACTATTTTTGAGGAGGAAACAACATTAGCGAGCCAAAGTTATAAAACGCAAGAACATAACTGTACTGGAACCTTACAGCTGGAGTACCTGATTTTCCAAAAGTGAAATTGTATGTATTATAGTCGAATTAGTTCCTATCTTGGCACATCTTTTTTAGACAGAAAAGTGAAACAGGTTGGACCACCCACGTGCAGACAATCAGCTCTCATCCTAAAGCGTCGTATAGTGACTCACATGGCTCCAGTTTGCAATAAATAAAATGTTTTTTACATAGAACTGCTGCTCCGACAGTATGAGAAAAAAAACTCGGGTATTTCAGCTTTTTTTTTAAATCTTCCAAATACAGCTTTTACAATGAATCGTATGTTTTATGATGTCACAAAAAGAGGTAATTGAAATATATATACAGTGTTCCTTCGTTTATCGTGGGGTTACGTTCTAAAAATAACCCCAATAAGCGAAATCCGCGAAGTAGTCAACTTTTTTACAATTATTCTATATGTTTTGCGGCTGTAAAATGCCTCACCACACACACACTTATACACTTTTCTCAAACAGGTATTAACATTTTTCTCACATTTCTCTCTCGTTTAAACACTCTCAAAGTTCAGACCTTCATCGACATTGTGGGTTTTGTCGGGGAGAAAACTCGCAAACTTACAGCACTTTAGAGTCACACTGCGATCCAACATTTATGTACATTTGTCTGAACACATTTTGTACTGAACAGGAGACATGGCACGGAGGAGACTGATGGACAATGGTCTACAGTCCCTCAGCCAATCAGGACGCAGAACACAACCGTCTACAGTCCCTTAGCCAATCAGGACGCAGAACAAAAAAGCATGTAAAATAGCACAAAAAAAAAATCTGCAAAAAAGCAAGACCGCGAAAGGTGAACCACGATATAGCGAGGGACAACTGTATTTAAAATGAAAAACCAAAACCGCTATAAAAATGTAAAGATCAGCATTAAAGTCCATTACTCCAAAGTCATAAAACACAGCGCACACCGATTATATGTAAACTCAAGCAAACATGAGCGGGCCGACTTGTGGAATGATAATTACTGCCTCTTGTGTTATGTCCAGGCAATTGTGCATGTTAATACGACTGCACATTTTTAACAGCCCCTCCACACCCAGAGTGCTTGTCGTGCGCGGGCCATAAAAGAGCACTTATTGGCCCATTGGAGGGTGATTTCTGTTGTATGTTCACAGGTGCATGCTCTGGAACACGCTTGGACCAGAGCCAACCACACCTCCGCAGTATGTACACAGCCATCCCTCCATCTCCGTCTGCGCGGACAACGTCTGCAGCTGCGCTCGGGACAGTGAATGAGGCCTGATATTAAAAACTCCAATTCAGAATACATATATTTAAGGTCATATGCTGCGCTGAAACTTTAGTAACAGTATGTAGCCTGCGGTCTTGTGTCTTAAATTAAATATTAAAATCAAAACTGAACCTGAGTTGCCAGTGGCTAAACCTGCAGACAAGTTTTTCTCATTCTTAGTGTGCACTGCCTGGCAAAAAAAAAGGTCACACACTCTAAATATTCGTTGGACCGCCTTTAGCTTCGATTACGACACATTCGCTGTGGCATTGTTTCGATTTCGCTTCTGCAATGTCACGAGATTAATTTCCATCCAGTGTTGCATTAATTTTCTCCAAGATCTTTCATTGATGATGGTCGAGTCTGACGCTGCACAAAGCTTCTCCAGCACATCCCAAAGATTCTCAATGGGGTTAAGGTCTGGACTCTGTGGTGGACAATCCATGTGTGTGAAAATGATGTCTCCTGAACCACTCTTTCACTATTTGAGCTCGATGAATCCTGGCATTGTCATCTTGGAATAAAAATCCATTGATGGAATAACCTGGTCTTTCAGTATATTCAGGTGTCAGCTGACCTCATTCTTCTGAACCTAGACCTGACCAACTGCAGCAACCCCAACCTATTTGCTTAGTTAAATCCAGGTGGTGACTTTTTTTTTTTTTTTTTTGCATATGGACAACCCAGAACCTCCAGAATTACCTAGGGATTACATAGTGACGATTCAGATTTGAGAAACCCTTTTAAATTCAAAGCAACTGGATTTCAGCACCGAATCTGGCAAACCAAATGAGACTTATGTGAGACTGCTTTCAAATCGGAAAATTGTCTCGAGAACCAAACCGAAACGTCAAATTATAACAGATTTGAAGATGTTAACCTCGTATCTACGGACACAAATATTATTAAGGTTTAAACTAATGCTGCTAATGAGTTATTGTACTCAAATCTGACCCAGGGCTTTACTAAAATCACCAACTTCCGATTTTGATACGAAGGAAACTCTCGATCCTCCACACTGAGTCATTTTTAACTGTCAGATTGGAGATTTTGTTGACCTGGTTTAAAGTTAATGTGTCTGTAATTACTGAGCCTATCCACGTGAAACAAAATACTGGCACCATGAAGTGAAATATTTCAGTAGCGTTAATAGCTTCAGAAAGTGGTGCCATTATTCAACCCAAAGACGCGAGAGTTGTCAGTTAAAGGACTTAAAGCCATAACACGAATACGGCAAATCTGTAGAGCCAGTCTGTAAGAAACAATGATATACTTCAACCTCTGTGGATTATAAACTTGAGCGTATTTTTTTTAAACAGTGAATCCTCCATCAATTCTAGTCTGGAGCTATTAAGACTTCATAAAAACAGCTCTCCTGTTACACATTTGGCTCTTTTATTCAGCAAACTAACAATTTGACATGAAAATAACTCAGATCAAACTTCTGGCAGACTTGAAATAGGGGTTAGCGCAGGGCAATTCAAAGCAACCCTGCGTGGCCCTGTCAGACCTGCCTGCTGGAGCGAAATAGTCCTAAGATACAGTGTATGGAGACTAGACTGCGCGCATATGAAACCACTATAGCAGAATACCTCTTCTTTCTTTCTTCCCCCGCGGTTCCCAAAGCCGGATGGTCGCATTGAAGCATGTCGGATGACTCGGAGGGACTGTAACCACTTCCCCATTCCGACTCAAATGATGTGAAAGTCATTGCAAATCCGTGTGCACCAGAGTGAGAATGAAAAAAAAAAAAAGAAGTAAAAGTTTGCTAGCTGTTAATCAAACCTGAGCAGGTTGGGTATGTTTCTCAAAATGGGGTACGGGGAGTAACCTGGCTCATGACAGACTAATATGTGCGTCACTCTGAGTTCTACACATTTATCAATCTGAAAGCGAACGGGAAATGTAACGTGACGTAATATCTGAATCTGATTGGTTGAAGCGTCACAACAGCAGAACAAGACAAAAAATCAAACTTTTGTTAAATCCAGTTAAGAGACAAGAACAGACATCCTGTCCAAAAATGCACACAGCGCTTACCCTCTGCAGTTTTTCACAAACTAAACAGTCTGGATTTTTGCTAAAACAGGCTGAAGTAAGTTTAAAACAGGCTGAAGTACATTTAAAACAGGCTGAAGTATGTTTAAAACAGGCTGAAGTACATTTAAAACAGGCTGAAGTATGTGTTTTAAAACAGGCTGAAGTATGTTTTAAAACAGGCTGAAGTATGTTTAAAACAGGCTGAAGTACATTTAAAACAGGCTGAAGTATGTTTAAAACAGGCTGAAGTATGTTTAAAACAGGCTGAAATACATTTAAAACAGGCTGAAGTACATTTTACAACAGGCTGAAGTGCATTTAAAAACAAGCCAAAGTACATTTAAAATAGGACTAAATGCACTTTAAAAGGCTGAAGTATGTTTTAAAACAGGGCAAAGTACGTTTAAAATAGGCCTAAGTATGTTTAAAAGAGACCACAGTACTTAAAACAGGCTGAAATAGGTTTAAAACAGGAAGTACATTTGAAGTACATTTACTACAAGGTGAAGGACGTTTAAATAGGCCAAAGTACTTTTGAACCAGGCCGAAGTAGTTTTTTAAAACAGGCCTGAAATACGTTTAAAAGAGGGCCGAAGTACAGGATGAAGTACGTTTGTCGGCGTCGCCTTGTTTTGTTTCAGTTGGTCGGGCGCTTCGTCTTTGGCTTCTGCACAAACCTCAGTGCTGCTCTGTGATTGGTCCACCCACTGCTGAGCGAATTTGACCCTTACAGAGGGAGTATTTCCAATTTATTCTTGTGAGTTTGTGAACTTTACATCCCTTATTCACTTTTAAAAGATACATCCTGACAACTCAACTCTTATTTTGCAGTTGGCGACTGTTACTATTTGCAAATGAGGCTACGCTATATAACAATTACTTATTTCCACATATTGCTCGATCATGATTTATGATTTGATTGATTTTTTTTATTTTTTATTATAAGGATAACAAGAAAGACTTAATAAACCTCAGCTTGAACAACAAATTTAAAGGTCCATTGTGTGACTACTGATGAAGGTCTCACAGGTGCCACTCAAAAAACACAAAAATGTAGCTCTCCTTCCATCTCATCTCTCCATCTATACAACAAAAATGCCTTGCTCAATAACCGGTTGCTAATCCAAACCTGGGGTGATAGTTGTACATACATAGAACCAGCGAAAACAACTCTCCCCTCCGCCGCTGCCAGTCAACCGTCCCCAGACAAATGGATTCTTCTGCCCACATCACGTCTTTGATCAAAGCTTTGTACCTTTCCATTAGCGGACGTACTGACAGAGCAGGCGGCCCGGTCTGGCCTGTCGAGGGAGGCAGAAGGCTCCACAGGCACAGATGGAGGTTAAGGTTCAGGAGTTCGCAAAAGCATGAGATTAAGTAGAAAGATTTCCATGTTGGCATTTGCAATAAAATGTGTGATTATGAAATGATGAGAGGTAAGTTGTGTGAGGTTAGAAACATTTTGAAGTGAAGTTAAAGGTGAAATTCGGTTTTTGATACTAAGGAATAAGGCCTGGGAACGCCTTGGGGTCCCACCGGAGGAGCTGGAGGACATGTCTGGGGTGAGGGAAGTCTGGGAGTCCCTGCTTTGACTGCTTCTCCCGCGACCCAGCCCCAGATAAGCGGAAGAAAATGGATGGATGGATACTAAGGAATACACTGCAATTCATTTTCCATTGAAAATCTTTCGCCCATGTCTCCGTAACTGCTGCTGTCAGGCTTGTCATTTTGGTTTTAACTGTTCGTATTGACCCGCTCTACATGATCCTGGTGTTTTTATTTTCGGTATTGTCTCCGTGCCCCCAGCTCCTCCTCTCTGGACCTCTCCTGTTTGCCCCAGCTGGCGGCTGATTGACAGCAGGGTCCTGCGTCTGATTGGTCCAACAATCAAGAGCCTGGCCAATCAAGACCTTCCACCTGTGGCAACATCTCTTTAAAAGGACCCGGCCCCTGCCCCTCGAGGCTGCCTGATTCTGTGTCTTGACTGCATGCCACTTTGGAACTTTGGAAAACTGGAACTTTGGAAAATTGGATGATACCCGAAGATCAGAAGTCCAATATGGAACAAATATGGCTTCAAATTCGCCGCCCCTCAACATACAATATTAACAAAGGGAAAAGTGGCCCAATGCGAACTAAATCGACATAATCATATTCAAGACATGAAACACCTATGTTTGTACCCCTGTGCAAAAAATAAAGCAGAACAAATTACGCTAACCCAGTCAGTCCCAGCGTAGCAAAAACGTTAGCCAGAACTGCAGTCTCCGAGCTGGGGTATCTCGTTGCATAAATCGGCTCTGCTTTCAGTGCTAAATTGGTTTTTGCCTCTCCATCTGCTCTCGCTTTGATCTGTTTTGCTCGCGTGGACCCTAATGTTAAGCTCTGTTTCATTAACACATATTGGGGTTCTCCGCTTCACATAAACAGCCGTCGGCATCTTCTCACAATCGATGGATGGCTATAACACTCCCCATAAGCCGGAATGGTATTCGGAGAATTGCTGAAAGAGAGCAAGAGGTGGACAAAAAGGAGCTGAAAAAACTGAAGGGGGACCTGTTCGGTAGATATCATCTTTACACATGTAGCTAACTGAGTGGCATTCAAGTGCTCTGTCCCTGAAAGGCTCGGTTACCTACTGAGCAATGGCGAGGACTTATTTGTATTCATGGGTCTCATCAATAACTTACAGTCGCAGGAGGTCTTATGGGTGTGTTTTTTTATTATGGGATTGGTTTTTTTAAAATCAAATGCTACGTTTTGAACATAGTGCCTGGAAATGAGGGAAAAATTAGGTCCAATTTTGTATTTTCAGACCACTAAACTGTATTTTTTATAGACACTATTTCTTTCTTTTTACCTATTGTAAACCAGGTCTCCAACCACGTGTTAGGAAAAAAAGAGGAAAAGGAATGTGGCGAAGTTAGATGGGTCGTGAAAAGAAGGGGTGATATTGAAGTTAGGAAAGATTTTGGAGGTATATGTACGGGAGGACTTGGGTACATTTTAAATGATACTGGGTTTTGTACTTTGTAGATTTTATTGGGGTTTGGGTTTAGCTTTATTTATACACAACAGACCCAAGGTCTTTGAACGAGGAGGAGACGCTTTATAGTTACCCCTCTACATGGTTAGGGGGGGAGAGGAGGAGCCGGAGCTGAGACAAGCGAAAAACATTTTTTTTCAATTAGGGGGAAAGGGGGAGAGAATTCTGAAAAGGCTGAGGAAAAGATTTTACGGGGGGATTAAGGGTCTTAGTTTACGGGCAGAAATGCAATATAGCAAATAAAATAGCTCATGGTATGAGGGGAGGTTTATTCTGAAACAGAGTGAAGGGACGCGTCGAAGCAGCGAAGGGGGGATCTTTGAAGAAACGGGGATTGTAAGAACCTCTAGGGGTTAGGGAGACGAGGGGCAAGCTGTGTCAAGAAATACTTTACGTTTTACTCTTTAATACATTTTTAGAAGCAGGTACTTTAATACTTTTAGCTTTAGCGGCAGCGGACGTTGACGAGGGCGAAGGGTATAGACGAGGTCCTAGTGTATGTACGGGGGGGGGGGGGGGATAGGCGACTAATTTTTAACGAGGAGCGGGTTTTTGGTGGAATGTGTTTGGTTTTTTTGGTTTTTCGTTTGTTTGTTTGTTTTTTTTGTTGTTTTATTTTTTTTTCTTTTCCACTTAAATAGATTTTTTACAAGTTTATTTTTACGGAAGTTTTTTTTTTTTGTTTTTTGTTTTTTTTTTTGTGTGTTCTTTTTTTTTTTTTTTTCTTTTTTTTTTATTTAGGTTTTTTTTGTGAGAGTTTTTTTGCTCTAGTATCTGTACTTTTAAGTCACCCAAATCGGAGTACTTTTTTTTTCCCTCCAGCACAGCCCTCCCTCCAACAATGCATGGGATTCCTTGTATTAGTAATCACAGTAGTTCAGATTTCTACTCTATATCACACATCTAAAAAGACAAATCAAAGAAATCATGCATTTCGGAGGGGGTGTTTTCACCCCCAAAATCATGCAGCTCACTTACAAAGCGTCTTTTTCAGGACGCTTGTCGATAGACTTGTACGCGGTGTCCGTGTTGGAGGAACGGGCGCCGGGGACAAACATGGGAGGAATGATTTGAATATCATCCATGTGAGGGTCATGAGGCTCTGAACTGCAGTCCTGAGAGGAGGATGAGAGAGCGAGAGGCCTTGTTGTCAAGAAAACAGTCGTAAACAAGACAGATGAGTGAACGCGAGTAGATGGAGATGCCAACGTAAGTAGTTGTGTAGAAGTAATGGACAGTTGTAAGAGTTGTAATAATACAGTAAAATAGGCCCAGGTAAACTGAGAAATCAAGTCACTCAGCTCCTCCGACATGCTAGTATTTAGTAGAAGTATGTTATAGAAACAGCGGTTTGGAGTAGTTGTAGGAGTTCCTAGTAAAATTAAGTAGTAGTTTGTTACTTTCAGTATTATTGTTAGTTCGGATATTAGTATTAGTAGTAGTATAGTAGTATATAGTGTGACTAAGTTAAGTTATAATATTTGTAGTAGCGTAATAGTACTGTATTAGTTGTAATGGTATATAGTAAAGGTAGTAGTAGTGTAGTAGTAGAGTAGTAGTAGTATCGGGTGGTGGTAGTGTTGGTGTAGTATTTAGTAGTAGTTGGGAGAAGTAGTACTGTTAGTAGTTTAGTACTGGTTAGTAGTAGTACTGGTAGAAGTATGGGAGTATATGGCAGTTAGTGGTAGTAGTGGTAGTATAGTAGTCTTAGAGAGTATACTGGTAGTAGTATAGTATTGAAGTCGTTACTGGTATAGTTGTCGTATAAGTAGGTGGGTGGTGTAGTGCTAGTGGTAGTATTCGTGGTAGTGATATTAGGAGTATATGTTGGTGGGTGTGAGTATAGTAGTGACCGTAGTATAGCATGGTAAAAGAAGTAGTATTGGATAAAGTAGTAGTACTGGTATAGTACTAGTTGATAGTAGTAGGTAGTAGCATTGTGTTTGTGTTATCATACTGCCATCTGGTAGATAACTTACTTTGACTAATTGTAACTTGTCAAAACTCACCTAATAACGTCGCGAGTTCCTTTCCTCTTACAAATAATCGCCACTTGTTTGAGATTGGCCCCGTCCTGACATCTCGTAAGCCCACACACAAACCAAAAACCCCAATTACCCGCAAATCACTTGAGAGGCACTACACCCCCTCTCCCCTCCACTGCATTTTAGTAGCTTAGGTCTGCCGGAAACCGGACCAACTGTCAGTTTTTACTCACACCAAGTTAGGTCCCGTTTTAGTTTGGAGCCCTCTCCGACACTTGATTCGGCCGCATTCCCGACCCGGCGCTTACAGTTGATGGGACATTTAATAAAGCCGCGGGCCGAGACAGGGCGAGACAGCTACGGGAAGCTCTGTTGCGTCCCAAATCGGCATTTATCTCCCAGTTTTCCTTCTCTCTACTGTGCTGAGGCTCATGATAATGAAGTTTGATGGGCAAAAAGGCTACTGACCAAAGAGCCGTTTGGTGGGCAAGATGGGTGTTGAGGCCGGATATTTGGGACATCGTAATCGCACGTTTTTAAGGAGTCTAGACAATGGATACAAAAACACCCACTCAGGACCACAATTCCGCAACTTAGTATTATTTTTAACCGTCTTAACCGCGGCGGCAAACGTCTATGTTTGCCAGCGGTGACTCCCTGGAACAACAGTCCAGAACTACTTTGGAATTCGCTCCAAAGAACTGCAGCGAAACGATGATCGCCGAAACGATGA
>JAIEZT010000198.1:11002869-11082869 GCA_019594935.1 Periophthalmus modestus
TGATTATGTCAAGAGCAGGATTCGACCGCCATCCTTCTATCAGAGGACTAGTACAATTGTCGCCCCACCTATGTCCAATTTTGTATCTTAAAACTTTAACACGTCAGATCTGTTTTTGGTTCCCACAAATCTATACCACACACCACACCACAATTTGGACTAAATCAAGAAATAACAGGACAATAGCCCATATAGGACTAGACAAGGACTAACCTTGACAGGTCGACGAGAACTTTACAGACCCCCCCGCAGTTCTCAGCGGACTAAACGGGGTCACACAAGACCACTTGGACCAGGACAAGTTTGAATATGACCATCACCTAGTCCTATAAGGATAAAACAATCCCAAGATGCCCCAGAAAACTGCTATCGCAGGGTGAAATATAAAGGTAATACCAAGAAAAAAGTACAGATTATCCTCCTACCTATATGAAACCCATTCTAAGACACAACAAACCCTACAAACCCGGCCTCCTGAAGCCTTCCCCACTGAGATAACCGGAAAACGGCTTAAGTACACCACACGATCTTATCCTGCAACAGTAGGCCCGCGGTAATTAATCAGGATCTCAAGTCCCCAGACCGCAACCGCGCCCCTCTGGGTGGTTTTTACTACACGGACGAACTGGGTGTTGATGATAAGGAACCAAGTACCAGATTGGACAATCACGAATGGCTAAAGGGCTTTTGGGAGAAACTGCCACGGTTTAAAGCGAGCGCCATTCTTATAGTTTGTTTGGATGGCTGAGCAGATAGTCGAGAACAAGGGGAACGGTTTGGGATTTGAATGTGTATAAAGGCTATTTTGTGACATGGAGAGTGTCCGTAGTTAAATTCACAATAGGTGCCGGTTTGGTATCAAGGATTAGGGGATGTTAAGTTTCATTATGGCAGGTTCTGAGTACCCTTTTTACTGACTGATCCAAAGGTTGGCGGTTGTTAATCAACACCCTACTCGTACTATAAACAATCGTTGGACTGAGCATCAGTATCCAATTGGCTCCAGGGCTGGCGGTGACGGATTCCAACCCCACCACAAATGAAATGCACGTCATAATTGCGATTGAGGCATAGACATACCAACACACCTCCTTGATGTACAGTGCGTTTGATCGCCTTGACGAGTCTGAAGCGCTATCTACATATGTGACCATTAAGATTGTTATTCTCGACTCTACATGTTTAAAATTCTGGTAGGAACAGGAATGCAGAGGCTGACATACGTTGAGGGAATCCTCATAAACTTGTTCCTCAGCAACCAGTTTTACTTAGCGTTAACGAGGGCAAAATGTGTTAAACTAGTCTGCTCGACTCTGAATTGTTGGATGAAATTTTCAGTGTAGACGACATAAAGAGAAAGAAGGATTCTGCGTTTAGAACTCATTTCGATCTTCGTATGTTTTCTGTGCTTTTTTGCTGGATGACTTCACGGTTATGACATTAAAATGAATTAGTCCATGCAGACGAGGACATGGCAATGCACCAGGTCAGATCTGTGAAGAGGCGAGCGTCCCTTCGTAGAAATAGAACACTATCATTTTAAAGGCATTTTGTGAGCAATTGAAACTACTTCTGGGCATTCGTGGGGCAATGCTAATACCAGTAGAGACAAGCCCTCCATTAAGAAGTTACGTAATGCACACTTTAAACTAAGAAAATGTGGTATTTGATAGTTTGGCATCCACTGGTACAATGCTGGTTGCCATCTTTTTTTTTTTTTTTGATCGAAAGGTGGAAGAAGACATATATTTGGGGGCTCAATAACTGATATGAAATAAAAGTTAATTCACAACATTTTATGAACAAATCTATGAATAAAAATTTGTGGAGTGCCTTTAAATCTGGTAAGAGTGTTAATAAATGCAAAAATAACGTCAACTTAACAACCAGTTAATAATATGTTGATAGTTGTTAAACGAGTTAAAAAAATAGCAAATGGGGTGTTTTCATTATTTAATTTATATGCAGATTTCAAAAGCACTTAAACCACTTACTAAACCAAAAAGGTCACTAATTAACCAAAACCGACCATGCAACTCAAACAAAAAACGTGAAAAAAAAAAACAAAAAAAAAAACATGATTCACCAGTGTTTCCCAACGTATTTCTACAAAAAAAAAAAACATGTTACAAATTCTTTTTTTTTTTTTTTTTTAATATTGCTATGAACCTAAAACACTTCAAAACTGACCATTCTGGCCCTCCTCCCATTTCATTTGAGCCTAACTTAAAAATAGGCTGTTTGTCAGGTTGTCCGGGCCTAGTTCCATTGTTGACCTCATGCTTAGCTTTGCCCCGACACGCGCTAGTGTGTTTGCTAGCTGTTTGTGTGGAGCTCACAGGCAGCTTTTCATGTACTCCTGGAGCTCCACACTGATGAGCGTTTCTGGGGTTGGATCGGGTGACCTCTGCCTAATGAGCGGCCAGTCTTCCATCGCTTCGCCCTTCCGGCGATCACAACAGCGCATAGCCCTGACGTGAACGGGCCTCCCTGGGTCGCTAACCTACGGCTAACCAGGGGTAAAGGTAATGGGTGAGGGGTTTGGATGTAGGCTCCCAAATAAGAATCTATCGTTTACATTGTATAACTAGGGGTGGCCAGATTAAATCGGAATTGGTATCTGCATAAAATGCTAATCCTGCGGTTTAGACCTGAAATGGGATTTCTTGAACAAGGCTCGTCAGTTCATAATTCAATCTTTTTGTCAATTCTTCAGACATAAAACTTTGAAACAGTGTCCTATTATTAAAACATAAACTCCAAATCTAATTGCAATTGAAATTTTTTCCCAAATCATTCAAGCCCTAGGTATATTGGCCTATAGAAATAATAACTTTCAATGTTTGTGCATGGTATACCTATAAGATCACATTGAATTATGGAAAGATCTTGTTCTAAACTAACAGGTACACCAGCGTTTTTCCATAAAAATATGATTACGATTAACTGTACATTCTAGCACACTATTATTTTACAGTTTTACATAATTCGATCCACAAATTGTAAATGTTGTTTGTTTGCAACCTGGAATAAAAACTAAACGAACTTTTGCCCATAAAGATCCAACATTTCTACTGGCAAAATTTTGAACTTGATACTTATCGGACGAAATTGCTTTATGTAAAATTGGGTTTTTTTGGTTTACTTTGACAAAATGTTGGAATTCTGAAACTATAAAGTAATATATAGGCAAGTAGAGAGTCTTAGTCATCAGACATCGGTAAGCACAAGTGGACATCGTTACGTCAAAATATTGTTCTGGTTGAAATAAAAATATTTTAAAAACCTCAATATCAAAAATCATGAGGATTAGCTAAGATCTTTTTGAAATTAGTATATTGTAAATTTAAAACGATAACTAAATCTGCAATTTTAAAATTACTCCTGACTACACCATTGTGGACAATCATTAAAGTTGTGAATTAAACTATTTATCTGACATGGTCATTGAGGTCATTGGGTTCATATAAGCTCTATTCAAATGCTAAAAGGGTCCCATATTTATATCGCGCTATTCCACCTTCGAGGCACTCAAAAAACCACTCACCCATTCACACACATTCATACACCAGTGTACGCAGACACTGGACTGAGCTGGGTGTCTTGCCCAAGGACACAACGACAGCATTCACCTGTGGGAGCTGGAATCGCACCGCCAAACTGTGGGTCCCTGGATCTGTCCGCTCAAACCAATGATGTCTTATGTCGAGAGTAAGATTTGAACCGCCAACCTCCGGATCAGTGGACACACCCCCTACCAACTGAGCTACTGTTGCCAAAGCCGGTTACATAATATATTTGAGTTCTACAGTTTCTCAAGCGTTCTTATCGAGCCATTGCCACACATCAAAAGAATGCCAAACATCCCTGGATTTTTAAGAAGCATGACTGAGCTCGTTTCCCATCCTGGCTTCTCGCGTGTTTATTTTGGCACATATTTGAGACATTTCGAATTCCACCATTAGCCAAATTACTACAGAGATTCTTAGTCATGGAAGTCAACATGGATGTCTGGTGTCTGGATTATGTGTGATGTCTCCATTGTGTCATTTGCATGTATTAAGACTGTGCGGTTGTTATCCAAAAGATCCCGTCTGGTACAGAGATGTAAATTTTTGTCGTAGATTGAGATTTTATGAGTCGCCATTAGACAAATTTTCATGGAGCTTTTTAGTTTAAATTATCAATCAAATCGGTTTTCTATGAAGATTGTCAGTCGTGGAAGAGTCGAAAGCCTGGGATCCAGAACACACACTTGTCCAATACTTTACAAAGATGAAAGTCTGGTCACTGGTGAATCTCTTCAAATTCAACGCATGATTGACAGGTGAATTAGCCAATCAGGGACACGCGTGGTCTGTATCCAAACAAATATGGCACTTACAAGGAAATGACAACGAAAAATATCATAGGGGACTTAAAAATATCATGGAACTGTGTTAGCCAGAGGTGAGAGAAATGTCATTTTGTTTGTAAATGATGGGTGTCCAATTCGTTTTACGTCAAAAGCACAAATCTGATTGGACGATCACGTTTGCTTCTGGATATAGATACTTTGGGAGGACTGATATCAATCTGTATAACTGTGTAACTCTGCGTAATACATATACAGAGATATCTATTGCATAATTTGCCTTAAAAGCATGTCAAATTGTTGCTATCCCAAAGATTTTGAAAAGCATGGGAATTCCGTAAAATTTCCATGGAGATTTTAGTGAAATTTAATCAATCAATGAAACAAAAAACAAAAAAAAAATGGATTAAGCTCAAAGCATCCATTGCGTAATTTGCATGTCTTAAGCGCGTTGATAGACCACCTTAGTGTACTATCCCAAAGATTCCTGACTGGTTAAAAAAAGCCTATTTAGTCATCAATTACGGGAAAATCTTGGCGTTCCATCAAGGAAAACCTTAGTCATCAAACTGCCAATCAAACATGACTGCAAGGTTGTGAAGACACTGTTCGATTGCCAACGTCGGTGATTAAAAACTGGCTTTGAGCGTATGCATCGTCATTATCCCCCATTAACCACAGCTATTCAAACTGATTCAAATGTAAATGTTTTCCCTTTCACTGCCTCTCATCCGAAACGCCACACTGAGCGCTTCTGACGGCTGCGGATGATGACATAGAGTTGTACAAACAGTCAACATCTGCTCGCGGGAAGAAGAAACGAAACGAAAAAAATAAAAAAAATTCTCGCTTGGCTCCATACCGACAACATCCTCTTCTCTCCTCCGCGCTTAAAACCACTTGACAAGATTACAACCTCACTTTGCACCAGTTCATATGAAGACGTCAACCTTTACGACTCTTGACAACCCGTGGGAAAATGTGGGAAAATAGCTTTGTTTACAGAAGTGAAGAGCATATGCCAGTTTAGACTACTCATTTAACCAAAATATAGTTCACATGCTGTAGATTTGCAAGTGGGTGTTTGTCTAGATTTCGTTTTGTTCAAGTGTATCAATTTATTTCCTGGTTGGACACAGGCAGCAGATACGGTCATGGTAAATGATCGCATTTTTATATAGCGCTTTTTCCACCTTCAAGGCACTCGATCGCTTTACATCAAGGAACCACTCACCCATTCGCAGGTACATTCATACACCAGTGTACACAGACACTGGGGGTAAACTGGGTTAAGTGTCTTGCCCCAGGGACACAACAACCGTGTTCATCTGGGGGGGTTGGAATCGCACCGCCGACTCGTGGGTCAATGGATCTGACCGTTCTACCGATGGTGTTTTATGTCGAAACGCCAACCTTTGGATCAGTGGACAAACACACTACCGACTGAGCTGCTGTCGCTACTACTTAATGCCATAACTGTTACCTAGCAACAAAGGGCCAAACCTTAAAAAATGTGTTCCTTATGTGTAAAGTGTCACGACAATTTGGATGGAAATTTTCGGTCTTGATGGCATAGGAAGAGGTATTCTGCTGTAGAACGCGCTGCTACTTCTTGTATTTTTGCACTTTTCCATTTAACTGATGTAAACTATGATACTGTAAATATTTGCCACAGGTATTATCCCGCCAAATCAAGCCCAGAATACAAAAAAGTACACAAAAACGTTTAAGTGTGGACATGTACGACTGAGATACATTGGGATTGGTGTAATTTCAGATGAAGGGCAGGGGTCTATATAACTCTATGGGCGATTTGCAATTTTTTTTTTAATCATTGTTTGTTAGAGGTTGGCTTCACAAATGTGTCATACCAATGCCATGCCGTGAAGTCCTAAAAATTATTCAACTTTATTTATACTGACACACAAGGTTGAACTTTGTGCCGGTTTTTGTTTCAGGTGAATAGTCCAAGTCTGTGGTGTCCAAACATTTTTCACCGAGGGCTACAGACTGAAACATATTTGAAGCGGAGGGCCACAAACCAGAGTCGATACAGGGAGTCAGATGGTTTAACAGAGACATTGTACTGTTAATGAGACTTGGAAGATTATTTTTAGGTCTGTGTCACAATGTAATGTGATGTTATTCAGGTTATAGAGGTAGAATCTCTTCAGTCTGTAGTAAAAATACTGCCTGATCAATTGGGCCAGTTTAGGAGGAGGCATGAGGACCAACAAAAATTGGTCTGAGGGCCGCATTTGGCCCCTGGGCCGTAGTTTGGACAGCCCTGGTCCAAGTAATTACAGAGATATAAACCATAAAGAGGTTCACACAGAAGTTTACCCACGCAACACTAGAAATAAAAACAGGCAAAATGTTAAAGAAAATCTTAAATGTAATGATGCTAACTATGTTTTTAGAGAAATTAGTAGTCGAACAACAAATTCACGTGATCATTGCAACCTATTCCAAGATTTGGGAATGCTGCAGGATTCTGTGGTTGCTCGGTAGCGGGTATAGGAAGGGGATTATCCGTGTAGCACTAGCGGGGAGGGGAGTCTGTCTCCATATAACTGGATTTGGCTGAGCGGCTGTTTATCGCGGAGTGAGTGAGTGGCTAGCTGCTCCGCTCGCCTGTCAAAAGCATCCTAATCTAATCAGAGGCTAGCTTTCAACATGTGTGGAGGGGAGGGAAGAGAAGAGAGTTTGGCTAGTAGGAAGGAGCAAGTGGGTATTTGTATCTGGCAACGGTGGATAATATAGAAAGTGCAATATCGTACTCGAATTATAAGGTTCTATCTGCGTTTTGGGTAGTTCTGAGAAGTCGTATTGTGCTTGTATTGGCTATAGAGTTATAATCTATGACAACCAGGGATCATTGTGTTGTATTTTGGACATTTTAAATTGCAATATTCACCTAAAACGACGATTAAAGACACGCTCACTGGAAAAGAGAGTTGGAAAATTGCAGAGCCCAATGGGAGCTAACATCGCCGGAAATATCATCACAACCAAGTGCCGCATGCTGTCTGCCCCTCCTGCGGATAACTGCACATCAAAATGACTCCGTGTAGCACTGATTAAGAAAAAAAAATTGGAGGATGGTGTGAGTTTTGGAGATTCGTCAAAATTAACAGCTGGAGTTTGTTCCGCACACCAGTTTGAGTTAGCTTGTATTCTTTGGTGCTGTGCAGGGATGTCGGGATTATTAGGTTAATCGAAAATCCCGAAAATGCAGGAGGTCACTGTTGTTTGGTCCTGGTGACAGTAATTGTGAATAATCCTTAAATCGTGGCGCTTTCCTGACGTTAACTGAAACACTAAAATTTGATAAAGCGACATCCCTAGTGCTGTGCTTCTGAAGTACCAAACACACTTTAAAATTCCTCGACCAATGCACTGACCAATCAACGAGCCCGCTGCAGTCCATTCTCACACTAGGTACTCGCGAAGACCAAGTTGCTGGTTCAAGATCTGGAGATGGGTCCCCATGGAAGGACAAATGCTGTTGGTCGAGGAATGGGTCAAAGGCATGGGGACCAATTTCCATAAAAGTTTACAACAAAGCAGGGATGTCCAAAAGTTTTTCACTGATGGCTGCATATTGAAACATATTTGAAGCGGAGGGCCACAGTGAGTGTTTAAGATCGGTGCATTTCAGCTTCGACAGAGTCCCCTCTGTGTCTAATAAGGCTTGGAACAGTAATTTTTAAGGTATATCATGATGCAAAGTGAGAGGTAATAGTAGAAGAATTACTTCAATTTGTAGTAAAGACTTATGCCTATGATCTGTTGGGTCAATTCAACAGGGGGCCAACAAAAATTGGTCTGAGGGCCGTATTTAGTCCACGGGTCACAGTTTGAACGCTGCTGCAATAAAGTCAGAACCGTCTCTTTTCCACCTTCAAGGCTCTCAAAGCGGTTTACGTCAAGGAACCACTCACCCATTCACACATTCATTCATACACCAGTGTAAGCAGACACTAGGGCGAGGTGGGTTCAGTGTCTTGCCCAAGGACACAACAACAGCGTTCATCTGTGGGACCTAGAATCGCACCGCCAACCTGTGGATCAGTGCATACTCAACCATCTGAGCTATTGTCGCTCCAACCCTATATCAGTCTGACTATGAAAAATCGGTATTAAGCTCAAGCACAGAGGGCGGGGATAGGGGGTAAGTGAAAACTGAATTTTTCTAACCACTCTCCCAATGATGTCGAGAGCGGGATTCGAACCGCCAACATTCAGATCAGTGCACACTTTACCTACTGAGCTATTTTCGCTCCAACCCTTTATCAGTCTGACGATGAAAAAACGATATTAAGCTCAGACAGAGGGCGGGGATAGGGGGTAAGTGAAAACTCAAATTTCTGATCGCTATGACCAGTTATCAAAGAAAATAATGAAAACGACCAAACTTTAAACTGAAGTCAGCACATTCAAAACCATCTGGCCGTCGACTGGTTCGTAGGTCGCGAATCGTCACAATCCAAATGAAAAACAATAGACAATATACATTATGGTAAATCTGGTATTTGCAAAGGTTGGCAGTGACGCCGGGTCTGTGGAGGGGTGAGCAGCTTGTATCCGGCTTTTGGGGCTGCTTGCGTTTTTTTTTCGGGGGGGAGAGAGTTTCGCTTTCTGCTCGGACCTCATTGTGAGAGGCAGCCCGGCTAATCTTCATTACTGCATACAATGACGGGGCGAGAGAATGGACCGACTTGGCTGGAAAAGGCACGGAAGAAACAAAAGCGGAGAGAGCGAGGGATGGAGGGAGGAAAGGAGGGGTGAAGGGGTGACTGAAAATAACAGAGAGGAAAGATAAAGAGAACAGTGGAGCGTAAAAACTCGGTTTCCTTGTCAAACTGAATAGCGCTCGGCTGGTAGTCATATGGCGGCGGAGGGATACGTTTTGGTAAAGCGGGCACGTTCGCGGTTAGAAGCGTGGAGTGGCGGCGGTTCGCTGATAAGAGGCCGAATATTTCCAAATGGCGACATGAAAACGTAACGCCTGTTCTGTTTTTTTTTTTGTCTTTTCTTTATTGGAGTTTAAAGGAAAGCTGCGCGATGACATAACTGTGAAATGTTAATTACTTGTGGAGAACTGGTGATTGGAGGAGTCTGGGTAAATATGCAAATACGGGAATCAGTCCAGAGCTGTCAGAAAGATTGGTTTGGAATTGTTTCTATAGTAACAACCGACTGAACATACGTGGATTTTGGCACTACCTGAAATGTTCCACAGTATGGCATTAAACTGATCAAATTTGGATTTATTCACTAACAGGTGTTGTATGTAACTTTCTGGAGGAGGCACGTCACCTGCACGATTTAATGGAAATACAAAGTTAAAACCATACTCCGGAACATTCTGCATGGAGATAGATACGTTTTATGCCGTACTGTGGAATATTATAGCCAAATGAACAACATTTCCATGGAAACGAGCAGGATGAGGCCCTCCTCCAGGCCACATAAGTCAGGTTTGTGAAGATGCAAGCCCGTCCAGTGTGAGGATACGTGATTTCAGTGCAATAAACACTAATAAAATGAAAAGAAAAAAAAACAACATTTTGCCTATATTTTGGCAAAAAAGTTACATACTGTTGTTTTTGATATATTGTTCCTATAGTAACAATAAATTTTATATATATGGATTTTGGTAATGCTCCACAGTATGACATTTAAAATAATTTATTCAATTACATGTTTTTATGTCTCAAAAAATATCTTGAAAAGCATGAATTTTTACAGCGAGTGGGTTCACTTCTCCGCAGATCTGACCTTTAACTTGACCTAGTTGTGTGATCTGTTCGTATCCATGGAGACAGATAGTTAAAATCCATACGGTGGGACATGATTTTTCTTAAAGACATGAAAAGAAGTAGTTAATTTTACAGTTTGCAGTGGTCCAAAGTTCTTCCTCACTTACCTTATGCGTTCTGAACATCGTAAGTATTCACCATGATGAGTTTATAAGTGTTCTGTTAAGGTATATTTATTGAACAATGAAACGCTTTATAATTAGATGCAGACAGCTCACAGCAGACTTATTTTGACCTCTATCAGTACCGGGGCAAGACACATTTTGCTCAAATACATGGGCTTTTAAAATCACCAGACAGTACTACACTACTTTTGCATTCATTGACAACTCTTCCTTCCTTTTTTTATTTACTTTTTTACAAACTACTCACTAAATGCATCGCTATTCCTGAATGTCACCACGTCCCCCACTCCAGTTCCTCTCTTCTTTTTAGCGCAAACATAAATCAAAATTCCTCCCGGATCCATTATTCAAATCATGGCACGCAATTTGAGCTTAAAATCACTGACAACACCCCGCTGGATCTGTTTCCCCTCATCTTTTAACTAAACGCGCTCTGTCGTATAAATCTTTCACTGTGCAATCCCCTTACGCGTGTTTGGAGAATCAACAAAAAAAGATAACTAAGAAAAAGTGCCGTTTCTGTGAAGCCAGTGTATGTCGACTGCACTCGCTCACTCTGTATTTTAGAAAAGTACCTGCAGACACGAGTTTATCCCATTCTCAGTATTTGGACGGGCCATGTGAAAGCTCAGAAACTCCAGATTAGAAATTGGATAATCGTCTCCAGAGCCACCGACAAATTATCCAGCTTATTCCGGACGTTGCTGTGGGCGCCGCCATCGTCATTCGGGTTGTATTTTTTTGCGCGGGGCTGCCGATCTTGACGGCAAATAAGTTTTATAAGGACTACAAACCTTTTTCTATCAGATTTGATCAAAATTTATCCCAAATTCTCAGCTGGAATGAAAGCTTAACTGGAAGTACCGTCACAAAACCGCACGTATTGGTAGCATTTATGGCAAAAGTGGGCGGGGCAATAATAATATGGTCAATAATATACATAAACTGTCCATCATGTCCAGTGTTTTTGTAATTAAGAATAAATCAGCATTACAATTGTTATCAGAAAAAACGATTTCATTTGCACCGATCCAGCTTTTTCAGTTCTGATAGATTTCAGTGCAATAGTTTTAAGTATCTGCCGATGTTCGATATCAACCGATACCAGTAAAGAGAATGAGAACAGCATTTATTATTTATTTTATACATAAAATAAGACCGAACTGATCCAAATGTGTTACGTAGCTGTTATTCTGTAGTTTCTTTAGCGATAAATAACTTTGTGCACTCTGTCTTATTTCATCAATTTATCAATCGATATTTGGAAGCCAATATCAGATCCAGCAAATTGTTCAGTATCGCCGCCGATACCAGTATTGGATCAGTGAATCCCTACTTTTATCCATGATATATAGTGTCAAACATACTTGGAGTTTAATTCATCCAGAGTCGTTTTCTCTGAGCTGTCAAAAAAGCTCTTTTCAAATTTTGGCGGGATTGTGGCGTCATAGGTAAAACTCCGGACGTCTCCTGTGCAGTTTAAGGTATATTTTCTGAATGCAGACAATATTTTAAGTTGTAAATCGTGAAATACTTATGCCAAGGTGACCAAAAGCACACAAAAATCCATAAGTGTTCTTTATTAACCTTTACTACTGTAATTTTTAGAACTTTTAAAAATGTGCAGGCAAATTATGACGACACAACCGTATAACTAAGCTTTTGTCAATGGCGCATCAACATATTTAAGGTATTCATAAGCCGCCATCCGTTCTAAAAACCTGCCAAAAAGTTAGCACCATGTTTTTTTGTCCTACTACTACAACTACTACCATGTATTCTTGTCCTAGATATGATTGCAATGTAAAACGCGCCAATTAGCATTTGCCAGTGGCCCGTCGTTGTGGCCCGGCTAGCACACGTTCCAGAAGGGGGAGTTATTTGGGTCGGCACGCAGCTATTTTCGGCCCGCGATGTTGCCAGGAATACTTGAGGGAGAAGCCACTGTTTTATAAGAGAGCACATCAATAATTTTCATTGGTGCAGCCACTGGAAGAAAGAAAGGAGGGAGAGACGGAGGGAGAAGGAGGGAGAGAAAGTTTATCGAGTTTATGTGTGAGTTTGTACCTGCGAATGTGGTAAGAATAGAAGTAGCGGTTTTATGGGGGGAAAAATGAGAACGTTTTGGGTTTGAATGAGGTGCTTGGAGGTAGAAATACACAAAAAAAACTATGAAAATCGTATTAAAAGTGTGAAAAAAGTTAAAAATGTTGGAAATATGAAATAGGTTTGGGTACAATGTCGACCTCACGCCAACTTAGAAGTTTTAAGTTTTAAGATACAGTAGTTTTTAGGGACTGCTAAGCCATATTGTTGTATTGACTCTATAGTAATTGTGTTTTTATGTGTTTTAACTTCTTATTATGAAGTACTTTGGGACTTCCCTGTCTGTGAAACGTGCTCACTCCATAGAGTCTGTTTAATCGAAATATTTCTAACAGATAATTCATGTTAAAACTTCTTCTTCTTCTTCAGCGTCTTGTCATAATGCATCCTAATTCTGTCATTTTGCTGTCGACTGGATTGAATGCCTATGGAAATAATAAAAATGCTACTTCATAGACACAGTGTCCAACTTTTTGGAGGTGCAAAGTCCCTTGTTTTAACTGTCTGTTTGCATGATTCCATGGAAACAGACAGTTAAAACAATATTTCGGATCATTTTCCATGGAGATAGATGAGTTTCATGACATAACATGGAATATAATGGCCAAAGGAACAATGTCTCCATGGAAACAAGCAAGAACAAGCTCTCTTTCAGTCAGGTTTGTGGAGATGCGAGCCCAATCGCAGTAAGAACGCAAGGTTTTGTAAGTTTTTCAATGCAATAAAAACATCCGTAATGTTAAGTAACAAATCCATCTTAAAATACCAAACCTTAAGCGAACTGGGCCTCTAATACTATTTAAATCAACTTCCCGTTAACAACTCCACCACTGCATTATGAAAAGTAACTTAACCTCTTGATTAACTCCAAAAAGGCCCATTTGCAGACTTTTTAACCTTTACCCCAAATCTCAACGCTCGGTTCACTTTTTGCCCTGTAATTACTGATTTTTTTTCTACTTTCGATGCCACCAACGCGAGGTAAAGTTCAAAGTCAAGGCGTTCATAACCTCTTTCCTATCTCCTCGCTAGCTGTACATTGTCTGCGTGAAATTGGGGTGAACAGTCTTGGCACGTCTCTCCGCGCAAAACAGCTGCTACTCATGCCGGGGTTAGCAAGTTCAGCCATTTTTTTTTTTTCTCCCACCCTCCTCGTCCTCCTCGCTCTATCTTTTCGGAGAGGCGTTGTGCGGTGGCGAGGAAGAATTAGCAGACGTCTTTCAATATTTTAAGCGGCTTGGGCTAAGCTAATCTGCAATGCTCAGGTTTGTTTTGAAAGGGTTGCCGTGGGAATATGAGAAAAAAATGAAATAAAAAAATTGGAGATTGACAAAGTTACGCCTCTGCCTTCTCAGTGGGGTGTGGAAAGTCAAATGTTAGCTTGCATAACAGGAGCATTATAAAAAAAATACTAGCAGAGTGGCTATGGCTAATCCGTGTTGTGCCAGTGACCTGCTTTGGTGAGGTTGTCTTGTCAGCCCCCGACGCCTCCACTTCTGGGTTCTGTGGAGTTGTTATCAGCAATATGGACTATAAAATCTTTCTACAAATGTGTGGGAATTATATTTGCATATTTTTTCCACATTTAAATATTGAAATTGGCGATGCAACGATACGCAATTTACCTATAATGATGTGAACAAATACGGTAAATCAAGGAACCACTCACCCATTCACACACACGTTCGTTCATAAACCAGTGAACGAACAGTGACAGTGGGGTGGGTTTTAAGTGTCTTGCCCAAGGACACAGCGGCAGCATTCATCTGTGGGACCTGGAATCGCACCGCCAACCTGTTTGTCAGTAGATCCGACCGCTCGACCAACGATGTTCATGTCGAGAGCGGGATTCGAACCGCCAACCTTCGGATCAGTGGGCAAACACTCAACACAGGGCATGAGAAAGTATACATTTAGAGTTTAAAAAGTAAACGAATTTCAGACATATTTTGATTTTATGTCAACTGAAGAGACTAAATCGATTGTTTAATTTTCC
Source organism: Periophthalmus modestus (assembly GCA_019594935.1). Lineage (NCBI taxonomy): Eukaryota > Metazoa > Chordata > Actinopteri > Gobiiformes > Gobiidae > Periophthalmus > Periophthalmus modestus. Next base: position 11,017,276 of record JAIEZT010000198.1, read on the forward strand.
GGGTAATATTACTCATTTGCTTAAAAAAGGGATTTGAACTCAATACCTTCAGGCAAGTCAGCGGATTGCAAAAACCTAGTGGGATAGAAGGTCCAGATACCTACTTTTAAACATAGCGAAGTATCCAAATACCCAAAAATGTTACAGTACTTTTACTTTTTTACTTCCTTACTTCGTACTACTGCTTCAGTGTTAGATGCTACTGTTTCTAGCCTCATTAAAACTGCTAGTATAACATGAGATAAAAGTTACACAGCATTAAACACCAAAGCTACTGCGTCTCTACATCGATTTAAAAGCCTGAAAAACTTAAACAAGAATAGCAGCAGCACTTATTCCTGCAAATTTCTCTCTTCTACGAGTTGGAACTGAGTACAAGTTGTCAAATTGTCCCTTTCCTCCCTGCAGTACGCCTACAGTACAGCGCCCGGTTTCCTAATTTAGCCTGTACCAGTGCTGGAGAGGCAGGCCGGCAAGCCCACATATGTTCCCTGGCAGTTCGGATCTTAATTAGTGCCAGGAGAATCGGCTAATCAAAGGGTTGCCGTCCGACCATTAAGGCTAAAGCACACACGGAACAATGGGGAAGGAGAGATACCCTGTCAGCCAGATAAATGACTTTTCCCACTGGTACTGTTTAATCACTTGGGGGGCACTTCCCGGAACGTTCGGATGGTTAAGCAAAATCGGATTCACCCGTGCGCAAGTAGTCTCCGGAGAATGAGGAAGTTTTAAGGTGGCTTGTCAGAAATAATATGCCAAGTGGTGAGGAATGGCAGCGTTTGACATATAGGATTATCCCATGTTCAAGTGGAATGGAAGCCAATGAGGTCTGGCCTGTTCAGACGTCTTTGCTACGCTGTTAAGGGTTGACTGGAGCTTGTATGAATCTGTAGAAATGGCAGACGAAATGTAATATTCCAATCAATCAATGGAAATCTATGAGAAACGATGTTATTTTGAGCAGCAGACTGGCAGAGATACAAAAATTCTCATGTAGGAGATGATTTAAAGCCACAGTATGTAACTTTCCTCATGCATCTCCACAAATCTAGCTTCTCCTGCTTGTTTCTATGAAAATATATCTATCTCTAAGGAGAATGCTTTGAAGTATGGTTTTAACTTTCTATTTCTATCATGCAAGTGACGTACCACCTCCGGAAAATTTCATCCAGTGCCTTGAAAATATTTTTAAAATTCAAATTAATTAAATTTCCAAGAATGGACAGCTAAATAATTAAAATGAAAAAAGAAAGATTTTTTTTTTTGGGTCCCATTTTGTATTAATCAAGTCTCTGTCTGTCTGTCTGCTTTAGTCACAGGTTCAGTGTTAAATTCTTGTATCCAAAATCTTTCCTATTTAGTCTTTTAGTTTTATTTGAACATTGAAAACCACAAAAGTGATTTTTTTATGATGTAGTAATTGTTATGAATAGTTTAAGAATTCCTACGAGTATTTTACAGACAATTCCTATTACATTGCCTCCTACTTCTACTTGTGCTACTAGCTACTTTGGTCTTGAACAAAAAAAAAAAAGGTTTATCAAAAGTAAAAAGGATCAAAGTTTGCATAAGATGTACTTAGAAGTCTACAGATCTTGAACCAGGATTTGGTCAGGAGTGGTAGCTAGTACAAAAAGTGTAAAGTTCATGTTTTAAAGTTGATGGGGGACAGCAGGCAACCTTGAGGAACCCAAGAATAATATGCAAACTACAGATTTTTTTTCACTTTCAACTGAGATTTTTAATTTTTAATGCAAAAAATCCAATCCAAAATCCAAACCGTCTGACTTAAAAAGACTCAGAGATTAATCATCATTAAATCGAAACTGAAATTTGAATGGACACAATTAGCAAATCGCAAAGGCTGCAGTTTCTGAAGTAGCATAATTTCTTCCACGAACAACAAAATATCCTCTTATTCTGCTTAAAAAAACTAAACTAAAAAAACTTATGAAATGTGATTCTTTCATTAGTTTGATCAGTTCATATTTTTGTCAATTCTTCCTCGTTGAAAATGTGAACTCTGAACAAAATTATGGAATTAAAACAGAAAATCACGAATCTAATCCCACAAAATGCACTTACATATTTATCCCAAATCGTTCCCCTAAAAACTACCTTTACCACAACAAAGCAATGCTATCGCTAATGCTAACCCCACAGCCAATTCCCTTCCAAGCGCTCCCGTCTATCTTGACAAGTCTAGCGTATCATATTTCAGGCACTTTCAAAGTCAACACTGGAGATTCAGCCGTGATCTCCAGCGAGCGCTACATAAACTACCCCGCCCTCTCCCGGAGCAGAGGGCGTCCTTGCTGCTGTCACCGCCCATCGCTTATCGGGGTGATTGATGGATGGCTTCGGATGACATCAACAAGCACGGGTGTTTACGCGTACCAAATTGCCCTTGTCTTTCAAAGCCTATTATATATTTTCTTTCAATCTTTTGGACGAACACATAACGGTGGAAGATATATTGTTGACAAGATGATACTGAAATTGCTGTTTTGAAAATATGCCAAGTATGAAAATGAAAAATGAGTTGATTTCTAACTAGAATATTACAGTTTAAAGCATTATATTGAGGGATAAATATATTCAACTGATATTTAATTCAAATTTTTACGTACTAATATTTGCCAAAAATATCAACAAAATCCAATAAATTTTATTTTATTTTTTAAATCTATCAAAACAAGTTAAAAAATAAATGATAAAAAATATATATGTTTTCTACGTCTAAGCAAAAATCAGATTACAATCCTAATTTTACAGCCAGGTCTCATTTTGTTGTGCATTTCTCCACAAAAGTATCTTGTAACTTTCTTGAGGAGGCATGTCACCTGTAGGATTCCGTAGCAATAGAAAGTTAAAGCCATACTTTGGAACATTCTCCTCGGAGATTGTGGAGATGAAAAAAAATCCCAAAACATGCTTTTATTGTAGTCTGATTTTGGCTAAAAAGTGGCTTCAAGAGCACTACAACAATACACTTCAAAGATATTCCTCGATAACTACTTAAAATGTCAAGTTATTAATTTTCCTCAATTTCGCCCGCCCCGCAGACAAACCACTTGGATCCCATGGTTTTCTGGATGGCTCTGACTCCCTCGAGGTGGGATTAGCTCGCTCAGAACGACAGCTAACCAAACAAATAGGCCAAAGCTAATTTTCCGAGCTGGCCAAGGCTGCCTAGCAACAGGTAGAGATGGCTAGGCGGGACGTAGCGCGTGGTATGTCTCGGATGGGGAGGCTTTTTAAATGGCCGAACATGCTGAGAATGTGTGACCAAAATCAATGCCAGCAGATTTGTATTATTGTGAGCCGAAAGGAAAATGAATCACATGGTAAAGCTAGCAGAAAGTAGCTAATAAACTGCATCGATTCGCTAATGCTACAAAGGTGACTCATTATCAGCTAGCCATGTAGTAATTTACTGTTTATTTCTGCTGTTTATATTGTAGTATGAAACTAATTATTATGGTGTATGTTGTTTATTTTAACATATTTCTTTTCAAGATCCTATACAAGTTTTATTTTTAACTAGTTTTCGACAATAGGTCTTGGTATTTTACACTTCACGGCTTAAAGTTATGTGTATGAGCTTCAAATCATGTTAGAACATTGTTATCTCATCAAAAACATACCTGGAGTTGTGTTTTATTTCATTCTGTCTACATCTCCAAAGCTCAAAATGCTCTGTTCCACCTTGTGATGTCATGAAGTGGTAGTTTTCAAATTAACAGCTACATTTTACATTTTGTTTATTAGAGACAATTGGTAATTCCAGGTCTGACATGATCCAGATGATTCTAGTGAAGGTGCGTGGAGTTTAAAAACACAGTGGAGCACTTCCTGTTTCACCACATGACATCACAAGGTGGAACAGAGCGTTTTCAGTTTGAGAGAAGAGCGTGTGAACGAAACAAAACACAACTCCATGTATGTTTTTGATGAGAAAACAACATTATAACATAGATCACAAAATAGCGCAGTATGGGCCGTGTAAAACACACTTCCTGGTTTGCCACTTTATGATGTCACGAAGTGGAACAGAGCATTTTGAGTGATGGAACTAAACAATTTTTGAGGAGGAAACAACATTAGCGAGTTATAAAACGCAAGAACATAACTGTATAGGAACCTTAAAGCTGGAGTACCTGATTCTCCAAAAGTGAAATTGTATGTATTATAATCAAATTAGTTCCTATCTTGGCACATCTTTTTTAGACAGAAAAGTGAAACAGGTTGGACCACCCACGTGCAGACAATCAGCTCTCATCCTAAAGCGTCGTATAGTGACTCACATGGCTCCAGTTTGCAATAAATAAAATGTTTTCTACATAGAACTGCTGCTCCGACAGTATGAGAAAAAAAAACTCGGGTATTTCAGCTTTTTTTTTTTTAAATCTTCCAAATACAACTTTTACAATGAATCGTATGTTTTATGATGTCACAAAAAGATGTAAATGAAAAAAATATATTTACAGTGTTCCCTCGTTTATCGTGGGGTTACGTTCTAAAAATAACCCCAATAAGCGAAATCCTCGAAGTAGTCAGTAAAACCCCTCACCACACACTTTATACACTTTTCTGAAACAAGCATTAACATTTTCTCACATTTCTCTCTCGTTTAAACACTCTCAAAGTTCAAACCTTCATCGACATTGTGGGTTTTGTCGGGGAGAAAACTCGCAAACTTACAGCACTTTAGAGTCACACTGCGATCCAACATTTGTGTAAATTTGTCTGACACATTCTGTACTGTACAGGAGACACGGAGGAGACTGATGGACAATGGTCTACAGTCCCTCAGCCAATCAGGACGCAGAACACAGTGGCCTACAGTCCCTCAGCCAATCAGGACGCAGAACAAAAAAGCATGTAAAATTGCACCAAAAAAAATCTGCAAAAAAGCGAGACCGCGAAAGGTGAACCATGATATAGCGATGGACAACTGTATTTAAAATGAAAAACCAAAACCGCTATAAAAAAGTAAAGATCAGCATTAAAGTCCATTACTCCAAAGTCATAAAACACAGCGCACACCGATTAATATGTAAACTCAAGCAAACATGAGCGGCCGACTTGTGGAATGATAATTACTGCCTCTTGTGTTATGTCCAGGCAATTGTGCATGTTAATACGACTGCACATTTTTAACAGCCCCTCCACACCCGGAGTGCTTGTCGTGCGCGGGCCATAAAAGAGCACTTATTGGCCCATTGGAGGGTGATTTCTGTTGTATGTTCACAGGTGCGTGCTCTGGAACACGCTTGGACCAGAGCCAACCACACCTCCGCAGTATGTACACAGCCATCCCTCCATCTCCGTCTGCGTGGACGACATCTGCAGCTGCGCTCGGGACAGTGAATGAGGCCTGATATTAAAAACTCCAATTCAGAATACATATTTTTAAGGTCGTATGCTGCGCTGAAACTTTAGTAACAGTATGTAGCCTGCGGTCTTGTGTCTTAAATTAAATATTAAAATCAAAACTGAACCTGAGTTGCCAGTGGCTAAACCTGCAGACAAGTTTTTCTCATTCTTAGTACACACTGCCTGGCCAAAAAAATAGTTGCCAACAAAAAAAAAAAAAGGTCACACACTCTAATATTTGTTGTTCCGCCTTTAGCTTCGATTACGGCACATTCGCTGTGGCATTGTTTCGATTTCGCTTCTGCAATGTCACGAGATTTATTTCCATCCAGTGTTGCTTCATTTTTCACCAAGATCTTGCATTGATGATGGTCGAGTCTGACGCTGCACAAAGCTTCTCCAGCTCATCCCAAAGATTCTCAGTGGGGTTAAGGTCTGGACTCTGTGGTGGACAATCCATGTGTGAAAATGACGTCTCCTGCTCCTGAACGCTCTTTCACTATTTGAGCCCGATGAATCCTGGCATTGTCATCTTGAAATATCAGGGAAGAACAAATCTAGTGATGGAATAACCTGGTCATTCAGTATATTCAGGTGTCAGCTGACCTCATTCTTCTGAACCTAGACCTGACCAACTGCAGCAACCCCAACCTATTTGCTTAGTTAAATCCAGGTGGTGACTTTTTTTTTTTTTTTTGCATATGGACACCCCAGAACCTCCAGAATTACCTAGGTATTACATAGTGACGATTCAGATTTGAGAAAGCCCTTTTAAATTCAAAGCAACTGGATTTCAGCACCGAAACTGGCAAACCAAATGAGACTTATGTGAGACTGCTTTCAAATCGGAAAATTGTCTCGAGAACCAAAACCGAAACGCCAAATTATAACAGATTTGAAGATGTTAACCTCGTATCTACGGACACAAATATTATTTAAGATTTAGACTAATGCTGCTAATGAGTTATTGTACTCAAATCTGACCCAGGGCTATACTAAAATCACCAACTTCGATTTTGATACGAAGGAAACTCTCGATCCTCCACACTGAGCCATTTTTAACTGTCAGATTGGAGATTTGTTGACCTGGTTTAAAGTTAATGTGTCTGTAATTACTGAGCCTATCCACGTGAAACAAAATACTGGCACCATGAAGTGAAATATTTCAGTAGCGTTAATAGCTTCAGAAAGTGGTGCCATTATTCAACCCCAAAGACGCGAGAGTTGTCAGTTAAAGGACTTAAAGCCATAACACGAATACGGCAAATCTGTAGAGCCAGTCTGTAAGAAACAATGATATACTTCAACTTCTGCGGATTATAAACTTGAGCGTATATTTTTTTAAACAGTGAATCCTCCATCAATTCTAGTCTGGAGCTATTAAGACTTCATAAAAACAGCTCTTCTGTTACACATTTGGCTCTTTTATTCAGCAAACTAACAATTTGACATGAAATAACTCAGATCAAACTTCTGGCAGACTTGAAATAGGGGTTAGCGCAGGGCAATTCAAAGCAACCCTGCGTGGCCCTGTCAGACCTGCCTGCTGGAGCGAAATAGTCCTAAGATACAGTGTATGGAGACTAGACTGCGCGCATATGAAACCACTATAGCAGAATACCTCTTCTTTCTTTCTTCCCCCGCGGTTCCCAAAGCCGGATGGTCGCATTGAAGCATGTCGGATGACTCGGAGGGACTGTAACCACTTCCCCATTCCGACTCAAATGATGTGAAAGTCATTGCAAATCCGTGTGCACCAGAGTGAGAATGAAAAAAAAAAAAAAGAAGTAAAAGTTTGCTAGCTGTTAATCAAACCTGAGCAGGTTGGGTATGTTTCTCAAAATGGGGTACGGGGACTAACCTGGCTCATGACAGACTAATATGTGCGTCACTCTGAGTTCTACACATTTATCAATCTGAAAGCGACCGGGGAAATGTAACGTGACGTAATATCTGAATCTGATTGGTTGAAGCGTCACAACAGCAGAACAAGACAAAAAATCAAACTTTTGTTAAATCCAGTTAAGAGACAAGAACAGACATCCTGTCCAAAAATGCACACAGCGCTTACCCTCTGCAGTTTTTCACAAACTAAACAGTCTGGATTTTTGCTAAAACAGGCTGAAGTAAGTTTAAAACAGGCTGAAGTACATTTAAAACAGGCTGAAGTATGTTTAAAACAGGCTGAAGTACATTTAAAACAGGCTGAAGTATGTTTAAAACAGGCTGAAGTATGTTTAAAACAGGCTGAAGTATGTTTAAAACAGGCTGAAGTACATTTAAAACAGGCTGAAGTATGTTTAAAACAGGCTGAAGTATGTTTAAAACAGGCTGAAGTACATTTAAAACAGGCTGAAGTATGTTTAAAACAGGCTGAAGTATGTTTAAAACAGGCTGAAATACATTTAAAACAGGCTGAAGTACATTTACAACAGGCTGAAGTGCATTTAAAACAAGCCAAAGTACATTTAAAATAGGACTAAATGCACTTAAAACAGGCTGAAGTATGTTTAAAACAGGGCAAAGTACGTTTAAAATAGGCCTAAGTATGTTTAAAAGAGACCACAGTACTTTTAAAACGGGCTGAAGTAGGTTTAAAACAGGTTGAAGTACATTTACTACAAGGTGAAGGACGTTTAAATAGGCCAAAGTACATTAAAGCAGGCCGAAGTGCTTTTAAACCAGGCCGAAGTACTTTTTAAAACAGGCCTGAAATACGTTTAATACAAGCTGATGTACATTTAAAACAGGCCGAAGTACTTTTAAAACAGGATGAAGTACGTTTGTCGGCGTCACCTTGTTTAGTTTTAGTTGGTCGGGCTTCGTCTTTGGCTTCTGCACAAACCTCAGTGCTGCTCTGTGATTGGTCCACCCACTGCTGAGCGAATTTGACCCTTACAGAGGGAGTATTTCCAATGTATTCTTGTGAGTTTGTGAACTTTACATCCCTTATTCACTTTTAAAAGATACATCCTGCAACAACTCAACCCTTATGTTGCAGTTTGCGACCGTTTGCAAATGAGGCTACGCTATATAGCAATTATTTATTTCCACATATTGCTCGATCATGATTTATGATTTGATTGATTTTTTTTTATTTTTTTTTATTATATTTTTTTTATATTATAACAAGAAAGACTTAATAAACCTTAGCTTGAACAACAAATTTAAAGGTCCACTGTGTGACTACTGATCACAGGTGCCACTTGCCGGTCTCCGTGGTGACCCAATTACAAAAATGTAGCTCTACTTCCATCTCATCTCTCCATTTATGCAACAAAAATGCCTTGCTCAATAACCGGTTGCTAATCCAAACCCGGGGTGATAGTTATACATACATAGAACCAGCGAAAACAACTCTCCCCTCCGCCGCTGCCAGTCAACCGTCCCCAGACAAATGGATTCTTCTGCCCACATCACGTCTTTGATCAAAGCTTTGTACCTTTCCATTAGCGGACGTACTGACAGAGCAGGCGGCCCGGTCTGGCCTGTCGAGGGAGGCAGAAGGCTCCACAGGCACAGATGGAGGTTAAGGTTCAGGAGTTCGCAAAAGCATGAGATTAAGTAGAAAGATTTCCATGTTGGCATTTGCAATAAAATGTGTGATTATAAAATGATGAGAGGTAAGTTGTGCGGAGGTTAGAAACATTTTGAAGTGAAGTTAAAGGTGAAATTCGGTTTTTGATACTAAGGAATAAGGCCTGGGAACGCTTTGGGGTCCCACCGGAGGAGCTGGAGGACGTGTCTGGGGTGAGGGAAGTCTGGAAGTCCCGGCTTTGACTGCTGCTCCCACGACCCAGCCCCAGATAAGCAGAAGAAAATGGATGGATGGATACTAAGGAATAGACTCCAATTCATTTTCCATTGAAAATCTTTCGCCCATGTCTCCGTAACTGCTGCTGTCAGGCTTGTCATTTTGGTTTTAACTGTTCGTATTGACCCGCTCTACATGATCCTGGTGTTTTTAAGTCGGTATTGTGTCCGTGCCCCCAGCTCCTCCTCTCGGTACCTCTCCTGGTTTGCCCCAGCTGGCGGCTGATTGACAGCAGGGTCCTGCGTCTGATTGGTCCAACAATCAAGAGCCTGGCCAATAATGACCTTCCACCTGTAGCAACATCTCTTTAAAAGGACCCGCCCCCTGCCCCTCAAGGCTGCCTGATTCTGTGTCTTGACTGCATGCCACTTTGGAACTTTGGAAACTTGGAACTTTGGAAATTTGGATGATACCCAGAGTCAGAAGTCCAAATATGGAACAAATATGGCTTCAAATTCACCGCTGTAACCGCTAGCCTCGATGAGCTTCATTTGACTGGAGCTGAACGCTATGGGTGAAGTCGCGCTCACTTAGTCCACTTCTTTATACAGCCTCATTTTGTGACAGTTCGGTTTTGTCCCACCCCTCAACAATATTAACAAAAGGGAAAAGTGGCCCATTCGAAACTATGACATAATCATATTCAAGAACCTGAAAACACCTATTGTATTGTGCAAAAAATAACCCAGAAATTACGCTACAGTCTCCACACGTAGCAAAAACTGCCGGCTGAAGTCTCCGAGCGGGGTCTCGTTAGCATAAATGCTCTCTGCTTCAGTGCTAAATTGGGTTTTTGCCATCGCGCCTCATTTGTCTGTTTGTGCTAATTGGATAAATGTGAAGCTCTTTTCATTACGATATTTCTCCACACACATAAACAGGCCGTGCATCTTCCACAATCGATGCGATGGCTAACATCCCCACAGACGGAATGGTTCGGGAGTTTGCTGGAGAGAGCAGAGAGGTGGGTCCAAATAGGGCTGCAAAACTGGTACCTTTCAGATAATCATCGTAAACATGTAGCTAACTGGAAGCACTGCTCTGTCTGGAGCTCTGTTACTCAAGTTAGACTTATTTGACAAGTCTCTCTCAAATAACATTACAGTCACAGGCTACTTTAACTTTTTTTTTTTTTTTTTTTTTTTTTTTTTTTTTTTTTTTTTTTTTTTTTTTAAAGCAAATGCTCGTATCGATCACAGGTCAATTTTGTATTTTTCAGACCATCTAAAAACTTATTTTTTATAGAAACATTTCTTATTACCTATTGTTTAGCCTTCTCCAAACCAGTGGTGGAATGTAACAAAGTAAAAGTCGTACTGTATTTAAGTAGAATTTTTAGGTATCTGTACTTTACTTAAGTATATTTTAAAGTGGATACTTTTTACTTTTCTACATTTGAGAGCAGGTATCGGTACTTTCTACTCAACTACATTTTTGAACAGAGCTGAAAAGTAAAAACATTTTTTATTATTACATGAGACCTGCTGAAAAGGCTGAGGGTTTATTTCATTAAGGTCGAAGTTTGCGCAAACACAAATATACAAAAATAAAAATAGCTAATGATTCAACTGTTTCTGTTGAACAAAATTTTGCATAAATCTTTGATAAATTTGAAGCTCTATTAGATCTCAAAATCTGTGCAAAATACTTTTACGTTTTACTCTTTAAGTACATTTTTAAACAGGTACTTTAATACTTTTACTTTAACTTGAGTTGTTTTTGTTTTTGTATTTTTACTCTAGTGTATGTACTTTCACTTAAGTAGATTTTTACTCATTTTTAACTTTAGTTGTTTGTTTTTTTTTTGTTTGTTTGTTGTTTTTGTTTTTTTGCTGTCGTATATATTTACTTTTACTTAAATATATTTTTACAATTTTTTTACTGAAGTTTTTTTTTTTTCTTTTTTTTGTTTCTGTTTTTTTTTTTTTTGGGGGGGGTTTTTTTGGGTTTTTTTTGGTTTTTTGTGGGTTTTTTTTTTTTTTTTTTTCTAGTATCTGTACTTTTAAGTCACAAAATCGAGTACTTCTTCCCTCACAGCTCCAAACAGTGCATGGGATTCTTGTATTAGTTAATCACAGTAGTTCATATCTCTACTCTATAGTCACACATCTAAAACACAATTTCAGAAAAATCAGTGCAATTCGATTTTTTTCCCCCAAAATCATGCAGCTCAAGTACAAAGCGTCTGTTTCATGAGCGTGTCTGATAGATTGTAACGCTGTGTCCGTGTTGGAGGACGGGGCCGGGGACAAACATGGGGGAGGAATCGATTTGATATCAGCCATGTGAGGGTCATGAGGCTCTGAACTGCAGTCCTGAGGGAGGAGGAGAGAGACGAGAGTACATGTTGTCAAGAAACAGTCGTAAACAAGTACAGATGAGTGAACGCGAGTAGTATGAGATGTAGTTGTAAGTAGTTGTGGTAGAAGTAATAACAGTTGTAAGAGTTGTAGTAGTACGAGTAAAAATAGGCCCAGGTAAACTGAGAATCAAGTCACTCAGCCTCCGTACAGCCGTAGTATTAGTAGAAGTAGTTATAGAAACAGTTGTAGTAGTTGTATGAGTTCTAGTAGAAGTAATAGTAGTTGTTAATGTCAGTATTATTGTTGTAGTAGTAGTAGTAGTAGTAGTAGTAGTAGTAGTAGTAGTAGTAGTAGTGACATAAGTGGAAGTTATAATAGTTGTAGTAGCAGTAATAGTAGCTGTATGAGTTGTAATGGTAGTAGTAGTAAAGGTAGTAGTAGTGGTAGTAGTAGGAGTAGTAGTAGTACTGGTGGTGGTAGTGGTGGTAGTAGTAGTAGTAGTTGTGGTAGAAGTAGTACTGGTAGTAGTAGTAGTAGTACTGGTAGTAGTAGTAGTACTGGTAGAAGTAGTGGTAGTAGTAGTGGCAGTAGTGGTAGTAGTGGTAGTAGTAGTAGTATTAGAAGTAGTACTGGTAGTAGTAGTAGTATTAGAAGTAGTACTGGTAGTAGTTGTAGTAGTAGTAGTGGTGGTGGTGGTAGTGCTAGTGGTAGTATTAGTGGTAGTGATATTAGGAGTAGTATGGGTGGTGGTAGTAGTAGTAGTGACAGTAGTAGTAGCAGTGGTAAAAGAAGTAGTATTGGTAGTAGAAGTAGTAGTACTGGTGATAGTAGTAGTGATAGTAGTAGTAGTAGCAGTCGTGTTGGTGGTAGTCATACTGCCATCTGTAGTAATTACTTGACTAATGTAACTTGTCAAAAACTTCATCCTAATACGTTCCTTTCCTTTCCTCTTACAAAGAATCCCACTTGTTTGAGATTGGCCAGTCCTGACATCTCGTAAGCCCACACACAAAACCAAAAAAACCCCCAAATACCCCCAAATCACTTGAGAGGGCACTAATACCCCTCTCCCTCCACTGCATTTTAATAGCTTTTCTGCCGGAACCGGACCAGATGTCAGTTTTTACTCAAAACCAAATTAGGTCCCGTTTTAGTTGGAAGCCTCTCCAAACTTGATTCGGCGCATTCCGACGCCGGCGCTTACAGTTGATGTGACATTTTAATAAAGCCGCGGGCGAGCAGGCGAGACACTACGGGAGCTCTGTTGGTCCAAATCGCATTATCTCCCAGTTTGTCCTTCTCTCTACTGTGGCTGAGCGCTCATGATTTAATTTGAATTTGCATAAAAAGGTCAGACAGAAGAGAGTGGGGTGGGCAGATGTTAGGCCGGAGATTTGACATCGTAAGACACGTTTTTAAGGAGCTAGGACAAAATGGAGAACAAAAAACCCAATCATGACCACAATTCCTGCAATTAGTATATTTTTACCTGTCATTAACGCTGCGGAACTTTCTATGTGGCCAGCATGACTCCATGGAAACAGAAAGTCAAAACTATACTTTGGAATATGCTCCAAAGAACTGCAGCGAAACGATGATCGGCGAAACGATGAGAAGCGAAACCTCTTCACTCCTACAACTTTTTTGCCCAGTTGACGGACTTTACTTTTGGCTTTTTACGATGGATCAGACCTGGACGACTGAGGGACACACAGACATTCTCCAAAGAGATTGATAAGTAAGGTTTGTGGAGATGCAAGGTCCCTCCTACGGATATGGATAAGTGGAGGTGAAAACAGGAGTTGATCGAAGCAATGACGTTTTGAATACAGGAGAATACTACTCAAACACGTATAAATCATGCTACTTCGAAAGGGTAAATGAGAAAGGTAAAGAACTATTGCGTGGTTAAAAGCTCTGAAAAGTTGATTTTAGGCTGGGGATTTGACATCGTAACACAAGTTTTTAAGGAGCTAGGACGAAATGGAGGGCAAAAAACCCAATCGTGACCACAATTCCTGCAATTTGAATCTTTACCTGTCATTAATGCTGTGTAAACTTTCTAGAGGTGGGCAGCATGACTCCATGGAAACCGAAAGTTTCCATGGAGTCTTTAGAATATGCTCCAAAGAAGTGAAGGATGAGCAGCGAAATGATGAGCGGCGAAAGGATGAGCGGCAAAACGATGAGCGGAGAAACGAAGAGCAGCAAAACAATTAGCGGAATGCTGAGCAGGACGATGAGCTGCGAAATGATGGGAGGCGAAACAATGAGCAGCGAAACAATAGGCGTCGAAACGATGAAGAGTGAAACGATGAGCAGCGAAACGATGAGCAGCGAAACGATGAGCGGCGAAACAATAGGCGTCGAAACGATGAAGAGTGAAACGATGAGCAGCGAAACGATGAGCGGCGAAACAATAGGCGTTGAAACGATGAAGAGTGAAACGATGAGCGGCGAAACGATGAGCAGTGAAACGATGAGCGGCGAAACGATGAACGTCGAAACGTCTTCACTCCTGCAACTTTTTGCCAAAGTGACAGACTTTACTTTTGGCTTTTACGATGGATCAGACCTGGACGACTGAGGGACACACAGACATTCTCCAAAGAGATTGATGAGTCAGGTTTGTGGAGATGCAAGGTCCCTCCTACGGATATGGATAAGTGGAGGTGAAAACAGGAGTTGATCGAAGCAATGACGTTTTGAATACAGGAGAATACAGACTACTCAAACACGTATAAATCATGCTACTTCGAAGGGTAAATGAGAAAGGTAAAGAACTATTGCGTGGTTAAAAGCTCTGAAAAGTTGATTTTAGGCTGGGGATTTGACATCGTAACACAAGTTTTTAAGGAGCTAGGACGAAATGGAGGGCAAAAAACCAATCGTGACCACAATTCCTGCAATTTGAATCTTACCTGTCATTAATGCTGTGTAACTTTCTAGAGGTGGGCAGCATGACTCCATGGAAACCGAAAGTTTCCCATGGAGTCTTTAGAATATGCTCCAAAGAAGTGAAGGATGAGCAGCGCGAAATGATGAGCGGCGAAAGGATGGCAGCGGCAAAACGATGAGCGGAGAAACGAAGAGCAGCAAAAAACAATTAGCGGAATGCTGAGCAGGACGATGAGCTGCGAAATGATGGGAGGCGAAACAATGAGCAGCGAAACAATAGGCGTCGAAACGATGAAGAGTGAAACGATGAGCAGCGAAACGATGAGCAGCGAAACGATGAGCGGCGAAACAATAGGCGTCGAAACGATGAAGAGTGAAACGATGAGCAGCGAAACGATGAGCGGCGAAACAATAGGCGTTGAAACGATGAAGAGTGAAACGATGAGCGGCGAAACGATGAGCAGTGAAACGATGAGCGGCGAAACGATGAACGTCGAAACGTCTTCACTCCTGCAACTTTTTGCCAAAGTGACAGACTTTACTTTTGGCTTTTACGATGGATCAGACCTGGACGACTGAGGGACACACAGACATTCTCCAAAGAGATTGATGAGTCAGGTTTGTGGAGATGCAAGCTCCTTCCTCTGCAGAGCTGCAGAAAACTGAGCTGCATTTGTACCAAAATAACTACGTGACGCTGCCAAATTGTACGTTTTTGTCACCAATTAAGAAAATAAAAGCGGAGAGCGAAGTCGGTACATCGCAGTGGCCGTGTATCGGTGGAGGTTAAATACAGGAGAATACAGATTATTCAAACAAGCATGAATCACGCTAAATACGACTTCGAAAGGGTAAATGAGAAGGGAAAACAACTGTAGCGTGGTTAAAAGCTCTGAAAAGTCAATTTTGCATAATACGTCTCCTTTCAATGTGAATATGTAACTGTTATCAATGCATAAATTATACAATGTGAAAAACCATTGTCTCTCCCAAAGGTGTTTCAATTGCGGTTGTTATGGTGAACATGTAGGCAGTGACTGACATGAAATTGCTTGCATAATCGCCCGCGGAGATAGACTTTTGTTGAAAAACCAAATTCTTTATTCGCTCTTATGATTGACAGCTCTAATTGTCATTTAGAAGTTTCTCTTGTCAAAAGATAATTATGATTTACTACTGAAGTTATTGTTTGCAAAAAAAAATCCGCATTTTGAAGTTTTGACGCTGTTTTTGAAAGTTACATAATCAAGACAACTGCGATGACCATATTATGACCGTAAGTTAAGTAAGTACAGACAAATGGATAGAAAGTGAAAACAGTGGGTTGAGGATTTGCCCACTAACTAGAAAGTGGCTGGTTCAAATAATATTTCTCGTAGTATACTGACTATGCCCTCCAGGATATGAAATCGGTTGCAACTGGAATATTATCTGCAATGGAAAAAAAATAAGTATACAACCAGAAATAGATAAAAATACATAGTCCTACATATAAATGGAATATATATAACCCTTCGTAGTACTTGTTATGGCATCACAAATACATTTCTGTCTTTCTTCAGTGGGTTAAATGATGCCCAACAACGAGAAAGTAACCGACTCAAACCCCAGGAAAAACACTAGTTGAGTCATATATGTGAAAGAAAGGCCATCTGGTGTAAAAACTACCGATAACTGAGGCAAATTGGCGTAACAGTCCAATGAACGGGGACAGAGGGCAACAAACATCGTCGCTGGATCAAGGAGGGGATTTACATACAGAAACATGACCATGGGACTTTAAACCGGGACGAAGGGGCTTTTTTACTGTCACACACCCGAGACACTGTCCTGAAGGAGTCGAACTGCAGACGGCGCATTGAGCTGAAAAAATACTCTACTTAAACACATTTTAAGTAGCTGGTTTGGCATCAGAAGCACAATTTCATCTTTCACCACAAAGTTGATTGACAATACTGCGGTTTTATAATGTTGCTAATTGAGACAAGACGAGTATCTGGCATGAAAGATGAACCAACCAATGAGAACAGATCAGAATTTTGCGATTTAATGACAAAAAATGGCTCAAAGTTGAACATTTTCTTTGCCGGTATAACTAAACAAAGCTTAAGAAAGTGATGCCATTATTCAACCTTAAGACGGGATGGTTTTCAGTTAAGTTTATAGAGCCAAACCCAAACAATTAATGATAAGGTTCAGCACTTGTACATCATAAGTTTGGATATTTCTTTAAAAAACCAAACAGCGAATCTTCCAAAGAGTCATATAGGGCCTCTTCTCTATTTGACAATATAACATCATTAATCATCATATCTCTCAATGGAATTAGCATAACATCTCATCCTTTTTTTCATTCACAGCGTTATTTGTTCAGCATCACTTTTTTTTCCCCTTTCCATCTTCTTCCACATAATCCACGAACCCCAAAAGACCAACCCAGACTCCAGAGGTCACCCCCCGCAAAGTGAGCAGTACTTTGCGCGTCTATGGCCTGAAAACAAGTGCCTCTCTCCGGCCTTACACAACCAGATGAAAAATCCATAAACCGGTGCGTTCTATAAGGGGAAAACTAGCTCGCAGTGGCAGTCGGGTGCAGATGGGGGGTGGGTGGGAGGTGGAGGTGGGGGTAGGGTTGTGTGTGTGGGGGGGGGGGGTGCGGAGAGAGCGAGCGGCAGCTGCGGTCCGCCGGGGATTACATAACAGGACCTAGACATGCGTGCGCTAGCGTGCACGTCGCGTCGCAGAACACGCTAGGCTATATATAAGATGGACGTTATGCAGGTGGGGGAGTCGGGGTGGTGTGAGTAGGGATGCGCAGTGTTATTTCAAGATGCGTTTGATGCTGCAGGAAAGATTGGGAAAATAATCGTAAATTCCACAGAAAAAAATATATTTGATTTTATGTTTGCTAATTAAAGCCCCACTGAGCGAAGTTTCAACCGTTACAATGACTAAAGCATTTATTTCAGTAGGGTTTTTAATTGCTCATTTTTGCCTTGAAAAAACGTGCAATAAAAGTGGTATAATTAAAGCCCCACTGCGTAACTTTGTAGCCAAAAGACTGACTCAAATTAAAGTATTTTTTTCTATCATTTTGTGATATTCTTAAACTTAGAAAATACATTATCACATCTCCACAAACCTGACTTTTGTTTGTGGCCTGGAAAAGGACTTCCTTCAGCGGTTTCCATGGAAATCTTGTTTTTTTGGCTATAATATTCCACAGTATGGCATAAAACGTATCTATCTCCATGGAGAATCCTCAAAAGTATGGTTTTAACTTTGTATTTCCATGGAATCATGCAGAAAATGGGTCACCTGTAAAAGGTTATGTGGCATTGCTTTTTAGACGTATTTGTTTGTCATGTACTCTGTTAATTTGGTAGAAAAGTTACGTAGTGGGGCTTTAGGGTGCATTCAAACTTGCACATTCACCACATTAAAACTGGGACTAAACCTAAAGACCAGGACTGAACAAGGACTAGAATGGGATCAAACTAAGTCTACATCAGGTCTAAAAGATTCAATTTAGGACCAAATAGCAATGTGTTTGATATAATATTCAAAAAGTACATCTCCAGGTGTGGATGTAGCCACGATTACTCCACTGAAATACCTCCATAGCTCTTCTCCACTGTACAGCATCTGACCCAAGTGTTGGTTCTTCCTGGAGGGGTCGGAGTAAACAGAGCTGTGAAACCAAAAACCCCACTGCGGACATAATGTGCACGTGCTGCAACATCTCCGACCCCTCCACATCTGCACCTACGCCCCCCCCCACCAACCACCCCCCCCACCCCGCCCTCTCCGACAGCCCCTCCCCCCCCGTTTACCCTCCTCCATACCCTCAACTGGACCAGGGAGATGTGCCTGACCAACCAATGTGTAAAAAAAGTCAACTTGGAGACTCTGGGAAAGACTGAAATTGCATGGTTGTGAGTCTGTATGTCGGTTTAGACCAGAGTGTGTCCAGTATCGTTGATTTTGACCATGATTAGGTAGAATATCGACTTTGAAGTTGACGTGACCACATTATCGGGTAACAGTTTTTAACTATACTTTAATTACCCCATAACAAAGCACGAAAGTCTTTGAGCAACAGTAGCTCAGTCGGAAAAGTGTTTGTCCAGTGATCCGAAGGTTGGCGGTTTAAATCCTGCTCTCGTCATGAACATCACTGGTCGAGCGATCGGATCCATCGACACGCAGGTCGGCGGTGCGATTCCCGCTCCCACAGATGAATGCTGCCGTTGTGTCCTTGGGCAAGACACTTAACCCACCTCGCATGGGTGATGTGAAGCGCTTTGAGTGCCTTGAAGTTGGAAAAGCGTGATATAAAAATGTGACAATTTACTTTTCATAATGAACAAATACTCTGTTTGTTCATTATTAATTAAGTATTTCTTCATGCTTTATAAAGGCTAATTAAGGTTGTTATTGTAAAGTGTGCTGTACTGTATTGTACTAGTATGTTTGAATAAAATATACATATAATTGCCCTGTAATGTAATTTTTAGTAGTAGTAGTAGTAGTAGTTTCCATTTATTAGTAGTGCAAAAGTGTTGCTGTGTCATCTTTTTAAATATTTAATTTATTTGCCAATTATTATATTAAAAAAAATAGGGGATTGAAAAGTTAGTTATTATTTTATCCCTTAATTAAATGATTATTTTTATGAATCATCTTTTTCTTCACCATCTTTTTAAAAATGTTCACGTAATTTAGTTTGTTTGCCAATATCGATATGCTGAATCCAACAATTAAAACTCAAATAAATTCACTATTAATTTCTATACATTTTTACATTTTTATTTTTTTTTTACATACAATGCAACGAGGTCACACGACGATGATGCTTTTGTTTCTATATATAGCCACATGACGCCCAATGAGCCCCTATATATACTGACCATCCACCTACATACATGTACCTCGCGCCTGGTTGGGCTTCATCACGCTAGGCTACGCTATGCTAGGTCCCCGTGTGCACTCGGGAGGTTAAGGTAGATAGGAAGGGTTAATGTGGACACTGGAGGTTATGTTGTGTCCCGGGTCAATGACAGTCGGCCATTTTGGAGTTCGGTTACATCCCGTCCATCAGGGTCAAGTGCTGCCATGTAGGAGCTGTCACATTCAGCGTAAAGTGTAAAGTGGGACCACAACTAAATATTATTGGAGTAATCAACAGCAATTATTATTTTGATTCGTATAATTTTCCAACATGCATTTTTTTTTTTTTTTTAAGTAGAAAATATTTACAAATATTTTAGTTTTTATTAAAAATCACAAAATAATTATTCTTATCTTGTTTTAATAAAATAACTGTATTTTCAGTAAAAACCTGTTTTCCTGGCGAACGTTAAGTGTTATAGTCTGTTAATATAGTCCAGATAACAACTGACGATTATTAAAATTCACAGTTAATACATTTAATTATTATAGCCCTAGTTCATTCATGTTTTGTGTAATGTTTGAACCTCAGCCTCATTTTTAGAGGCTTGTTTTAGCACATTTCTGACTGCCATAATAATATTGTCTTAAAAAATGAACATAATCAGTTTGTAAATATTAAATCACCCATAGTTAGCACCAGATTTTGTGAAATTAAGATTTTAAAAGAAAGAATCACATGTCTTAACTACAGCATTACCAGGTTTTCTACACAATAAGACTCTATATAGAAGAAATATAGCTCTCAACATGACATAACATTACCGAATCATTTAGCCTTATGATCAAATTTCGATTTTCAATCATAATTTATCTCACTAATATTGTTGTATTTCATTGTAGTTTGAGGATTTATGAACAAAGAAAATGTAGCACTTTACCACCGGGCTGCGGCTAAGCTAATCTTTCCAAAGGTTAACAGCCTGACCTACACGAGATAAAGTTATTTTCTATAGTGGTCCATGCGGCAACAATTCAACTTCTGGACAGGCTACAGCTAATGACAATGCATAGTCTTTTTATATTGTCCTTTTGTGGATATATTGTAGATGTATCCATAATATGTGCATTATTTTACGCTTTGGGTGAGCAATGAGACCAACACTTTTAGTATTTAGTAAAATTAAGTATATGTATGGAAAATATCCCAACGTAATTAAACTCTTAGACCAGGGATGCCCAGACTCTTTTCACCGAGGGCCATATCTTGAAAAATATTTGACACGGAGGACCACAGACCAGTGGTCATACAGTGGATAATTCAGATGGTGCATTTACCATTGTTTTTGACTTCATACTTTAAATAAAGCTTGACATATTAATATTAGGTCTGTATGACAATGAAATGTGATGTTATTTAGGTTATATCGGTAGGATTACTCAAATTTCCCGTAAAAAGTACTGATAATGATCAATTGGGCCACTTCAACTGAAGGTCTGAGGGCCAATAAAAATTGGTGTGAGGGCCGAGTTTGGACACCCCTGCTTTAGACAAAATGCAACATGGCTTCAAAGTTGGATGAACATGCATGAACTTTAAAACGTGGGGGGCTCACTTGTTGGATTGACATCTAATTACAAAACCTTACAGAACCAAGTACTTTCAGTCTACAAATGTGATGGTAAGGCCATTTTATGGAAGGGCATCCTGTCTAAAACTGCCTACTTAATCATGCAGGCCACTATTGCCATTTCCAACACAAGTATATGCAGACAAGGTCATACTTTTACGCCATTAATCTTAAGTATGAAAGTAAACCTTAGCAAAAGAACAAAATCAATTACTACAGTCCTATACATTCATTTAATTCGCAAATATACAGTTAGCATCTAGCCAGCAAGTTCAAAGTGACATTTAATGCACCATAGAACAAACGAGTTCAATGAGTTCACTGTGAAGAGGACAACGCACGTACAGCACAGCTCGCTCAAAATACTGTGTAAATACATGAAAATATAGGTACAGAAATCCAAAAGCTCGTATGAACTGTGAAATTATACCCAAGAACGAATATATTACAAGTTGGCAAGTTGGTAGTACTATAACTACTGGTACACATAGCACTAAGTTTTCAGTATGTGTACAACCACTGTGTCACGTTAAGTATTGCTCTAACTATCAATGTAAGTCCCACTATAAGTACCAGTACAAGTACTCCAAACTACCCCTGTAAGTACCACTAAGTATCAGTAGGCTTGTAAGTACCAACCTACCCTGACATACCCCTCTTAGAAACCCCGTAGGTAGTACTATAATGACCAATACACAAACCGCTATAAGTACAGATATTTAAGTGCGTAAGTATCTCTCCTGCTGTAAATATAAGTACTAGTACACGTACCCCAAACAACCACTGTAAGTAATACTATAACTACCATTAGTATCACGTCAAGTACTGGCCCAAGAACTACTATAACTACTACGTATCACTCTAACTAGCGATATAAGTCTCTTTAAGTGCCAATACAAGTACCACAAACTGGCACTAATAGTAGTAATACAGTGCTTATATACTATAACTACTAAGTATCAGTATAAGTATCACAGTAAGTATCGGTCCAAGTACTACTAAGTATCACTCTAGCTATAAATATAAGTGCTACTGTGAGTAATACTGTGAGTACCACTCCAAGTATCGGTCCAAGTACTATGATACTACTACTACTGAAAGTACCACTGCAAGTATCTACTAAATAACGAGTCTTATTTTAAAATGCTACCAAAAACTACACAGCTTCCATTTTGTTTATCTTCGCAATATTGAATCATGCAAATTCCTCATATAAAATTCTGGAGTTGGAAAACGCTGGTGCGCTAAATGTTTGTCTGAGAGGCAAATGAGTCTGTATCAGAATGCTGCCAGTTTGAGCGAAAGAGCATAACAACTACTAGCAAACGCTGCCAAGCTAATAAGCAATTTCTCCTCCATGCTAAGTAACATTTGATTTAAGGAACGGCTTCGGCGAATAATGATGCTCTCTCTATCTTCCTCTCTCCCCTGTTCGACATCCAGCTTTCCGATTGTTTGTTTCCAACTCGGAACAAGCTACCGCGTTGGGAATTGGAAGCCAGACAGCGGCGGCATTTCAGCGTTTCTGGCATTATTAGTTGGAATAATGGAACAAATAGCTGCCTCCGATGTGCCATGTGTGGACCTACCAGAAAGAAACCCACTACTCTAGAAGATATATCAAAAAAAAGAGGGTAATAACGTTTTGGAGATAGGCTAAATCAGAATATCGAGTAAAGCCGCGAGATTAATCACAATCGAAGGCGGCCATTTTTGTAGTAGCGTCATTTTCTCGACAAACGACAAAATGTACCTTGGCGCTCAAAGGTCTTCGCTAAATGTTAACTCTGGACACAATCGTACTTTTTAAACATATATAACCAATCTAATCCCAATACTTCACATAATAACACTTTCTTTTTTACAAATCCGTGCACCCCTGCCCTACTCGCTCCCCTCTCTCTTCTCTATCCCCTCCTCCTTTCCCCATCCCCCCATAAAAGAACTGAATCATGCCTCCAAGACACAAGGGACATAGTCATCAGTCTTGCCATAGCATTTCAGGGACCCATTTAAGCGACCTGTTACAATGCGCTCCTATCTCGCCACATAAAAGTATCAAATTGTGCCTGGAATACAGAGGGGAGCCTGGACCAAACACTAGCCTTTTTACTAGCTAGCAACACATAATAATTCTTGTCCACAGCTTTGACACACAGTTGCCAACAAAGCAGCAAAGTGTGGGGCCAATGATAATCCAAGCATTTAGAGGCAAAAACAAAGCTGAGTTCTTCATGTCCCAATTTCTCCCAAAAGCCGTCTTTGACATTAGAACAAGCGTGTCTTTTTGGCTTAGCCTTAAAATTGGACCAATAGTGGGTAATTCTTGACATTTCACGGTTGCTTTGCTAGCTGAACTGCACTTGTTGAAGCAAAAAAAAAAAAGAAAGGCTTAAGCTGTCTCCAACTTTTACACAAGATAAAATGTTTTTTCCATAATGTCTTATGTTAGAATCAAATCAGGGGGATATATATGTATTTTTTATTATAGTATTCAGAAAGTGATAGATGTTACTTTAACTCTTTGTCTTTTTCTTTGGTATATGAAAACGGGTCACAAAATTAAATATGTTAATGACCAGTTGGATGCAGTAACAAATCCTTAAAGGTGTACCACAGGGCTCCATCTTCGCACCACTCAAGTTCAGAAAATGATAGACAGAAAATTATACACAGTAACATGGATAATATTCTTTGGTACGAATAAAACAATTATAGAACAGTGCAATATTTTGATGTACGAAATGAAATATGTTAATTACTAGATATATGCAATAACAAATACTTAAAGGTGTACCACAGGGCTCCATCTTCGCACCATTCAAATTCAGAAAATGATCCACATTAGCCATATTTGGTATATATGAAAACAATTAGAGTACAGAACATTATTTTTATTCGCAAAATGATAGGTTTACATGTTAATTAGTAGTTAGTTTGAAGCAATAACACATCCTAAAAGGTGCTCCAACCTGACATCACTCATATGACCTGCAAGTAGCCTCAGAAAAGTCGGCAAATTATGGAAAGATGAGAAGCAGTTAAGTCAAAATATTAAATTTTTGTTATGACTAGATGCTTAATAAATAATGTAAATATATAAGGAGTTGCTTTACAGATTTGATGCTGCAACCACAAATTATTTTAGTTGCTGACTTATAAGTTACTACTCAATTGATTCTATTGTATATTTTTACATTTTTAACCAAATAGAGGTTTAAAAATGTTGACTGAAAGCTTTTTGAAAGAGAATAAACTGCATTATTGGTAGAAAATCAAACAAATGTGTTATTTTTTGACATTTTGCTTTAATAATGCAGCTGTCTTTGGGATAAAAGGTCGTTTGACATGTGTTTTAGAGTCTGTAGTGTCCAGATATACATAATTATCGAAATATGAAGGCAATTATTTTAATAGTTGACTTTATTCCAATGAAACATCGCAGCCTTAGCTAGTACACAAGAATCTTACTGCTGTCTTTTGCTTTTGAACACTTAACCCACAATTTGATCCAACAGCAAGTCATTCCCGACATTTCACGCTTACTTTACCAGCTGCACCGCACTTGTCGAAACCAAAAAAAATAACCCTTTTTCACTCTAAATTTAATACACGACAACACTGCACCCAAAATGCCCATTGTACTAGCTCCACTGCAGCCACTCCGCTCAAAGAAAAACCTGACATTTTCCAGCACGCGGCTCTCTTCCATTTGCATTGGGTATTGATTTTGATATGCGAGGAGAAGGGAGAGTGGTGCTGTGTGTGTAGGCCTAGTGCGATTTGAAAAAAAAAAAAAAAAAAAAACTGACAGCGAAAGGCAAGGATTGGGAGACTTGTTATGAAAAGATGCGTTGGTGGCTAACAGTAGGATGCCAATTAGGATGCTTGGCCAAGACGAATGGATCTACGGTCACGCACTGCTTTCTCTCTCTCTCCTGTCACCCCTCCTCCCTTCCCTCCTTCCTTCTCTCCTTCCCTCGCTTCCTTCCATGCCTCCTATTTCCTAGCACAGAGCCGAGTAGTGCAGCTCCTATTTCATGGACTGTACCGGCATCATATTCACAAGCAATGATTTTTTTCTCCTTCTTTAAGCCGGTGAAGTACAGTAAACATATTATTTGGTCCTTCGAAGAAATGCAGTAGCAAGTAGGAGTTTATATATATGCCAAGCAGAAATGTCTTATTTTTACAAAAACGTGCCAAAGAAGTAACACAATGTACTAATTTCAGTATATATTAAAATTACTACATAGCATAATCGTTCAATAGTTATAAATCTATTAGTGCGTTTCAACTTTCGCTTATATGCAACATTTTGAGGACTTGTCTTCAAATGTGTTGTTTTAAATTGCTAATCGCCATGGCAACAGTCCTAGAATCGCATCATTCTGAAAACAAATAGGCACAACCGATTATCGAAGGCGTACCACAAGGTTCTATTATAGGACCATTGAAATTCATGTAAGCGCAGAAGTTACAATAGTGATAGTATTTGTCAAGACTATTATTTGACCTAAGTTCAAAAGTACGATAGGCTAGAGATAAACTGTTGAAAATTGTATCAAAAAACATTGGATGGGGAAAACCTGGCACCAACTATACCCCAATTATCGGTGTATTTGATTTATACGTGACACTGCTTGTGGGTTATAGTGCAGCAAAATATGTAAGATAAGTTGGTTCTAAGATGACGTGTGTAGGATTAAACCAAGTAACTAGTTTAAACCTGTTAGAAAAAGCTCTGAAAATAGCAATACAGCCAATAGTCGTTATAATACCCATTAAAACACTGGGTCTTAAATGCAAGTATAGTATAGGACGGTATATTATGAAAGTACTGTGCATTTTTCTACAACATTCAGCAATTATTGGTCAATTTTGGATAACAAATGCTTCCAAAATACACTAACTGAACTTGCATTACACTTAACTGCATCCACTGCTACCAAATACGTGCTTTTAGGGCAATTCCAAGCGTGTGTAGTCATTAAGATGGCAAATAAACCAAATTCCACGTTCAATACGCAGTCAAACATGGATATGCGTTAGAAGCAGTATTCCTAGTCTATTCAAAGCTCTTTTTTTTTCGAAAGCAATTAGAAAGACCAGTGATGGCTGCGTGGAAAATGTGCCGGCTGCCCACGCACGCACGCACGCACGCACCCTCCACCATGTGCCCGCGTGGATCCCATGCTCCATCCATCTATCCATATATCTATCCATCCATCCATCCTCCAAGCTACCAACTCCAAACCATCTCCAAAGCGCACAGAACACAACCGAAAGACCACGTTTTTTGTTCCTCCATTCGCCTTTTACGCACGGAGAGCTCTGTTCCAATATATATTATGAATAAGTCACGGGAGTTCTTTGCATTCAAGAGGGGGCTTCGCACAACTCGGTAATCAGAGGGAAGTGGATGTATTATTCACGATTCAATTCAACCTCTATTACGGGATCCACGGTTCTCTATCATGCCCAATCGCGTTTGACATCTTTATTACGCGCATGTCCCCCCGTCTCCTCCACTTTGCCAGCAGCTTGGAGAACTGTCACTCTGATAGAAAGATGTCTGCACCGTCTGAACCCCTCCACGCACGGCACACCACGCGCGTAAAAGTTGATTGAAAGGGGAGTGCGTACCTGCTGCCAATTCTCTTCCAGCGACGGCATGGCGGAGAAGTAACCGGTGTCGTGGACGATCTGCAGCTCCTGAAAGATGCTGTGGTTGGCCAGCACATCCATGGTAAACGGTTTCGGTTTGTAAAGTAAAAATTCAGACGGAAATGTCAGTAAATGATCCACGGGGAATGCGTTTTGGTTGTCCGGCAAGCAGCGCGCATTATCGGGAAGCAACGCAAGGTGATGCGGGGTCCATGCGTATCCACTGTTGCCAAAATAGACAGTGATAGGGGATAGCCGGGGAAAACGGGGAGGAGCGGCGTAATGGAGGGGGCGTGGCTTCGGGAGCGTCAATCAACTCCCTCGCCTGACCGTATATGGCGAAGGGGCGGGCGCACAGCGATTAGAGCCGCGTCGAAGCGTGAAGGGGCCGGGTTTGGGGTGTCCACAGGGCTCGGTTGGCTCCGGTGCCTCGTCACTCACGCGCTGTATACGGGCGAGATAGGTGCGCTATTTATGGATGGGTATATTAGATTTGGATGGAGGTTTGAAAGGGTAGTCCGAGAGGAGAAACCGCGGTGTAAACACGGAGAGTCCACAAACGGAGCGCGGGAGAGAGCTGATAGGAGGCTGCTGTGGTCCCTTAAGTCAATATGAAGATTATATGTCACCAGATGGAAAGGGGAGATGGGTGATATAGTGGTGTGGAGGGACAGGCCGATGGAATCAAGACTGAAATCAAACTTCTATTAAAGTCCTGAGTTTGCAGTAAAGTATAGTGCAAAAAGCCAATATATAAACACTTTAAGATACACTGTGTAACTTTTTCGGGTGGAGTGTCTGCCTCCTAGTTGTCTCTATGGAGAGGTTATTGCTTTGCTTTGAATATTCCATACTATAGCATTCTATTTTGGCATCTATTTGCATGTTATTCAAGTAAAGGGGTTATATGGCTTACAATACTGTGAAAAACATGCATTCTTGTGGCAAAAGTCAATGTTAAATCTGTCAACTGGACAAATCGTTGCAGGACTGAAGACGTTTCTCTGCTTCTTCAGTTCTGGTCAGATTGTTGGTGGACACTGCCTTATACCAGAAGTGAAGACGCGGCGTTGATGAGCAGCGAAACGTCTTCACTCTCACAACAGCACGTCCAGTTGACAGATTTAACGTCGGCTTTTGCCATGGATCAAACCCGGACGACTGAGGGATTACACAGACATGCATTCTTGTAGTGAGAGGTGTCACCGCTCCATAGATCTGACCTGTCACTTGGCCCGGTGGTGTCACTGGCTTGTCTTCATGGAGATACTACAAACATGCATGGATCACATCTAAAATCTCTTCAGTTAATTATTTTTTTTTTTTTTATGAGGGAACAATGTTATAACTTGGCAGAAAGCTAATAATAACCTCTCTTTAATGCCCTACTGTGAAACATTTCAGGCCAGGCAAGAGCATCTCCATGGACAGAAGCAGATCGTTCACAAGAAAAGTTACGAAGTGCAACTTTATATGCAAAATAATACACTTTTTTACTTTAAACCTCATATTTAGAGTGATTCAAACTTGCATTATCTGAGTCATCTTTATTCTCCTGCAGTTAAGACGCCATTGCTCTGAAAATTCACGTTTCACCTACCCCCTGTACACGGTCACTCCTCTGTACATACTTCATTCTCCAATGTACTTTTCTTTAACGGTATTATACATAGAATTCCAAAGCGATGTGTAGAGATTTTAACCAGAAGTAAGCGTATATTTGTTTGGACGCTTACAGGATTGGTAATTTATGTTGAGTAACTTAAATAATGTACATACTTAAATACACAAAGTAAAAGTAGTCGGTCAGCTGTTGTACATCAGTGGTGAAGTAGATTAAATTAGGCTCATAACAATGGTTGGTTATCTGTACAATTTGAGCTAAATAATCCAAATGAGTCCGAATGGTGAAGACGTATGGATTATACAATTCCAAAAAGCACTTCTTGGATTACCACCTGATGACATCACGCAGTGGAACCAAGCAGGTTGATCTTGAGAGAGGAAGGCAGTTTAAATTTACGGGATTACTCAGCCTTTTAAGCGATAAAAGCGTTTGTAATTGAATAAATGCAGGTATGATTTTGATAAGAAACAGTGTAAAAGTTAAAATGATATATTTGAGACTGGGGATGAGCATTTTTTTTCTGTGTGTGTTACATGAAAATGATTAAATCTTATAAACAAAGTAAAATAAAATCGAAAATTGGGATTGATCAGTTGTGATTCATTTTTTGTCATACTTGAAGCTAGATAACTTTGCTTGTGGCTCCTCATTACTAAAGCAAAACCAGTACAATGTTCTAGTGCTGTCACGATGCTAAAATTTCAAGCTCGATTTTGATACTAAGGAATAGACTCAGTACCACAGTGATAATAAAATAAAAAAAATTCTTTCTTTAGACCAGGGATGCCCAAACTCTTTTCACCGAGGGCCATATCTTGAAAAATATTCAACACAGAGGGAAATAAACCAATACAGTGGATAACTCAGATAGTGCATTTAACATGATTTCATACTTTAAATAAGGCTTGAAATGTTAATATTAGGTCTGTATGACGATGAAATGTGATGTTATTTAGGTTATATTGGTAGGATTACTCAAATTTACCATACAAACTATGATTATGATTCAGCTGAAGGTCTGTGGGACGATAAAAATTGGTCTGAGGGCGGCTTTAGACAATAGAATGCAATTTTCAACATTAAATCGTTGTACTTTCTCATTCTGATGTGGCCTATATCTGTGTAATCCCTCAGTCGTCCAGGTAGGTTCCGTAGTGGTCCACGGGCGTGTACTAGTCTGTGTGGCCTTGTACTTTTTCCGATACAGCTCGAGATCGTGCTAAAGCGATTCAGGAAAGGTTCATTTCTGTCCTGTGAATGTGACTTTTTACCTGTTAGTATCGATAACCATCTGATTTTCGATAAAACTATACCTAAACCTGCGGAGAATTATGAAAAATTGTATAAAATCACGAAAAATTAACATGAAAAGAGCCTAATCCAGGACTGAGTGACTTTTGGTGGCTGTCCATGTGCAAATCCTTTAATAAGCTTTGAGCACTAATGATTGGTCGGCTTTGGGCGACTTAAGCGTTGATTGACGGCTCTACCCAAACTTCTGTTCATTGATTATTTTAGTTTTTTTAGTTTCTCCCAGTCTCGCTCTTGACAGACAGCTGTAGCGCGGTCGGTTTGTTTTTCAAGAAACTCTGCTAACAAGAATTATGGAGCACGCCTTATTCGCTCGCACAGATGTTCAAGAATTAATTATTAAAGATGGAATTTTCCTTAAGAATATTAAGCTGTTCCTCAAGTTGCTGCTCTGAAACTTGCATGGCGGGAAGTTTCAGATGTTTTTGGAAGAATGTCAAAGAAATAAATATTACAAATGGTCAGTCAGAATTTTTAATAATGATAAAATAAAGTTCAAATTGTGTTTATGAAGGCAAATAACTTGATTTTTTGGATAAAATAGACTACACTCTGCAGGTTAAGGCTCTGGCAACACAGATTTAAGTTGTGATTGTAGACTGTTTCTATAAATGGATGTAGTAAAAGCCAAAAGTAAAATCTGTCACTGGACAAAAAGTTGTAGGAGTGAAGATGTTTCGCTGCTCGTCCAAGCCGCTTCTTCAGTTCTGATCAGATTACTGCTGGACTGTTTTATATCTATCTAAAGGGACGAGCTAACTACACAGAAACTGGAAAAATAGATATAAGGCAGTGTCCACCAGTTATCTGACCAGAACTTCTTCACTCCTACAACTTTTTGTCCAGTTGACAGATTTTTACTTTTGTCATTTACTATGGATCAGACCTGGACGACTGCGGGATTACACAGATATAAATGGACATAGCTAACCTGCTAGCCGCCGTGTTGCAGATAGGAAGAGCTCATGGGCACGCTTCTGGCTCGAAAAATTGTCATCTCTCTTTTTGTAACTGCAGCAGTGAGCTTTGTCATTTTGGTCTTAAAATGTTAACATGATCCTGGTATTTTTATTTTATTTTCCCTTATTTTGCCTTATTTTCCCATGGTTGCTCCCGCTAGCGTTAGCAACAGGTTTGACTGACAGTTTTGCTAAGCGCCTCGCCCTGCTAAACCTGCGGTGCGGCAGGAAGGGACGTTACCTCCAAGAACCTCGCTCTAGATTGGCTCTTTGGTCGCTATGATACTTCGCTGTCGGAATTTCAAATATCGAACCCGGCTGCAAATTCGCCGCTATAACCGCTCTAGCTTCGATTAGCTTCATTTGACTGGAGCTGAACGCTATGGGGCGACGTCACACTCCTTTAGTTCGCTTCTTTGTACAGTCAATGTAAAAAAGAGGCTACGTACTTTAAGAAACACTGCGCTTTTTGGATTCATATTGATATAGTAACTACCTTAAACCAAAAACTTTAAATGAAAATCTGCAGTACAACCATCCAAACCATCCTTCGCCCTTTTTTCTTCCCGTTGTTGAAATCCCGAGGGTGAGTTCAGTCCGTGAGTCGCGCTTGTGATGAATGCTTCCCCAAATGTTTTCACGATTCGTCTTGTTGGCTTGTTTGAGTAATGCTGCTTATTCCAGGGCTGTGTGTAAGGAGCTATTGGAGTCTCCATCTCCCCCTGTAATCTCATTATATTGAGCAGGGAGGCGGGATATGGGGCCAGGCAATTTACGCTTGGCATTTTGGGAGCTCTGGGAATGGTGCGGTGAGCGGAGTTCCGATACTGACAGCTATCCGTTTGACATACACTGTAAAAATGTAAGTTTATTTGGTTGGTATGTTGGTATGTATTATCTAGCTTTTATCACAGTATTTCGTTTTAGTTTCAAATATCGTTAATCCATGTTATAAAGCTGTTACCTCCTCAAAAACATACCCAGAGTTGTGTTTTTTCATTCACACATGTTTGAGTAACTCTTTATTATTAATCTGTCTGGCTCAAAATGCTCCGTTCCACCTTGTGATGTCATGAAGTGGTAGTTTTCAGGTTAACAGCTACTTTTTTTCCCTTTGTTCGGTAGATATTAGCAATTCCAGGGCTGAAATCATCCAGATGATTCTAGTGAAGACGTGTGGAGTTTAAAAACGCAGTGGTGCATGATGACATCACAAGGTGGAACAGAGTGTTTTCAGTTTGATGAAAAACTCAGCCTAAATACGCAGAGTTTGTGTGTTAAACATGTGTGATGAAGCTCCATTTTATAACTTTTTCACGCAAAATAGACTAAAATAAGAGTAAATGTTTGTGTTTTATTTATTTTATGTATTTCTTTTATGTTTATTACACTTAAAAACGTAGAAAAACAAGCGTCCTTACTTTGCGCGGGCTTGCATCTCTACAAACCTGACTCGTACTTGGCCTGGAGAAGGGCTTCTTCCTGCTTGTTTCCATGGAAATGTTGTTCCTTTTGGTATAATCTTTTAGAGTATGACATAAAACTCGGCTAACTTCACGGAGAATGTTCCAAATGATGATTTTAACTTTCTATTTCCAATATAATATAAATAAATATAGAAATTTGATTGAAGTAGAATAAAATGTATTTGGTAAAAGTCACAAAATAAGGTAGTTAAGATACTGTTTAATTAGATGAAACTGAATATGTCCAGGGAGTTTTAAAAGTCATGTAGAATCAGAATCAGAAGAAGTTTTATTGCCATTTCCCGGGTCCGTTCATAGCAATTTATGAATCCAGTTTTTTATCTTTAACCATAATAATGAAACGTCATCTGGAGTAGATTTTTTGCTGCATTTCAAATCTTTGTTGCCATAGATTAGTCCAGTTCGATTAGATTTTACATGTACTTTTTGCCTCATCGAAACATAGATATTATTACATCATTAGATATTTATGCAAGGAGAAATCTGCCATGGTTTGAATTGAATTTTATTTATATAGCACATTTAAAAACATCTCCAGCTGCCCAAAGTGCTTCACATCCGAAAAAAAAAAAAAAAAAAAAATACAGATATATACGAAACATGGGGAAAGAACCATAAAACACCAAGATATCCTGTTAAGCTGCTGTTAAATACCAGGGAGCAGAGGTGTGTTTCCAGTCTAATCTTAAACTGCGTTCAAGTCCGTGCACCTTTTCCAGACTCGTTCATCGTTTTACCGCTCAAATAACATTCACTCAGATGGATTGAAGCTAACAGCTATTGTTTTTCGCCTCATTTGAACTGTTAAACTCTTAAATCCAACGGCAGAGAACAAGTGTTAGCGCTTTCTGTGAGCAACCAGGGCATTTTTATAAGCGCGGGATTCAATTACAGGCACGTGTAACATGTAAGATAAGACTATGCTAACACCAACTAGCATGCTAACTGCGCACTTCCAGATTCTCAGACAGTAAAATGCTATGAAATTGGCTACAGCCGCTTTAATAAACCATTTGTAGTTAATGAAGTCTTTGTTCATGATTTATTAAGGTTAATTAAAGTGTATTTTTATGTGTTAGCAAAAAAAAATAATTAAAAAAAATATAATTGGGAGAAATACTTTGACTTAAAATACAAAAATACAACAAAAAATTAAATTAAAATAAACTAGAGACACATTACAGATATAATCACATACAAAAATGACATATTCTGGTTTCGAGATTTTTTGCAGTGCCCTGTTCCCATTGCATTCCCAGCTCCGGTTTTCCCTCCATTGAGTTTCCTCCCTTTTATCTGGGAATATATTTGATGGTTTCTTCAATGCCCCCCCCCCCCCCCCCCCGACAATCTCATATCGCGTCGTGTCGCTCGCTCGGGGAATGGATCGGCCGAGATGTGACAGCAGGCGTTCGGTTGACAGACACTCGCAAACATGGATGTGTGGTACGGAGAAAACAAGGATAGAAAGAACGAAAAGGATTACAACAGTCAGGGAGACGCTTTTAAATACATGGAAATAAGGTTAAAGGTATTTGACCTATCCTTCAGTGCCGCTGGGGAGTGACGGGACTCTCGGCTCTTTTGTGGGACCCGTTCACTTCAAAAATCCGTCTCTTTTTGTATTCACTTATATGACATTATAAATCAATGTGACGACTCATTTTATCTACGAATTATCACCGAGAGACATGGCCATGGCTGAGATTTGATAAAAATGGTTCAAAATGAGAAAGGGAGTGTGCTTATGCTTTGAAATTTTGCATAATTTAAACAACAGCGATAATAATAATAATTTTAAAACTAACTGTTATTATGATCTTTCAAAATTAGAAAGAAAAAGATTCGGTTCTTTTTAAAAATGAGGGCCAAATGTTAGGGAGCCGATTCGTTCTCAAATGTCACATAACTACTGTTGGCGTAAGTCAGGATCTAACGCCCGGTTCGTGGTCGACTGGAGTAGCTAGCTGAAGGATTAGGCTATTCTATGTGTTAAAGACTGACAGACTTACTTAAGTAACTTTTTAATTGAATTGTACTTTTCCAGCAGCATAGTTTTTTTTTTTTGTTGCAGTATCAGTAATCTTCCTTGAATAAAAGTCGTGTTTTTTTCTCATTTATGTGTACCAGATTTTGTGCGTGACCAACAAATTATAAATCAGATGTCACGTTCCGATAGTAACTCTTTAAGTGACTCTTACTAGTAATAGTTAGTAGTAGCTCCCCAAAATACTTTTTTTTACTTGAGTCATGTCTTTGACCACTACTTTGTACTTCTACTTGAGTCATATGATTTTGAAGTAGCTTTACTCTTATTTAAGTACAATTTTTGGTTACTTTACCCACTACCCAGTGAATATTGAAGGGGAAAAGATGAGTACTTGGGGGAAACCCATACTGACATGGGGAAAACAACAATTGAATGGCTAAACAACACTGCACTGGATACAATAAGGCAAATCATGATAAAAATGTGACCTTAATATTTAAAAAAAATCAATCAAAGTCGTGTACTTCCTTGTCTATGCACAATCTTATCAGACCTCGGAAGCTAAGGTGGGACTAATTTCCAAACTGCTGTTGTGTCCTCAGTGCCTAGTATGAAGTAGTGTGTGCGTAAGAGTCGGTGGTGGTCGAAGGGGGTCAATGGCACAGATTGGCAGCCTTGTTTCGGTCAGTTTGCCCCAGGACAGCTGTGGCTACAATAGTCACTTACCATTACTGAATGAATAAGGCACTGTAAAGCACTTTTAGTGTCTGGAAAAGTGCCTTAAAATCCATTAGATGCTATCAAAACGCATGATTAATCTTACTATTAGCAATCGTAACATTTCTGTGTGTTGGCCCATTTTGATTAAAGACTGAAAAATAAGGTATAGAAAACAACTCGAACCAGCAAAATGTGTCAAATCTTCAACTAGGAGAAGATCTTCAACTATTAAGAATATCTCAGAACATGGAGATGGGTCCGTGGGCGATATCCTTTGTTCCCAATAGCTTATCCAACGTTACTGGTCGAAGGATGGGTCAAATCCAGAGGACAGGTTTCCACGCATATACGGCCTATAAAATCTACTTTTTTTCTCTCTTTATTTGCTGCAGTGATTGACATGTTCGTACATTGTTACCAAATGAGTTTCCTTGACACATGGGCTCCTTAACATCCATTTAACTCCACATGGCTGGTCCAATTGAATTATTTAGTTGCCATGTCCTGTTGTTTTAATGCATTCTTTATGTGCCTCTGAAGCCCAGTCAAATCCAATAGGAGACATCTCTTTGTTCTGGGTCCCAAAAACCTTCTGGATTAATTTTTCATGATCTCTGCCATTCAAATTTAAGTCACGCAATTCTACAAAAAAACAAGATTATTTTCGTAAATTTTATCTGATTTTTCAACAATTTTCTCATTTTACGACTTTCACAGATTTTGGGGGGGATAAAACGAAATATTCCCAAGTAATTATGTTCAGAAAAGCACATTGTGTACTTTCTGTGATAGTGAAAGCAAAAAAAAAATGAATCAAAAGGAATGAATGGAAACTTTGACCTTTTTGGCATTGTACAGAAAATTATGACACATTTATAATTTTGCGAGTTGAAAATGGAACAAAGCTTGACGGCAGTGGTACTTTGAAAATGATGGACTTTTTTCGCCAACATGTGTACAACTGTATGTAACTTGGTGCCTTAATTAAAAATATATTATCGATCACACCATAACCTTAATATCTATCTTCGGTAGGATTAGTTAGCGTCCACTATTGTAACTTGCGATTGGTGATACTTTTTATGAAACAGAATTATTAAACTTCTTTGCATTTGACCCATCCTACTGCCATACTGCACTGTGGGACCCATCTCCTGATCTTGAGCTAGTCTTGGTCAGGATCACTTTAGCTAATAAATTTGACCCATTGCGCACTTTTCGCAAGTTTCCGAAAGTCAGATTTGGCTTTCCGAAACATTAAAACATTATAAAATACACCCTGGCCCTTCATTTTGGATAGTTTTCATTTGTGGCTCGACCCAACCGAAGAACAAGAGAACAAGAGGACACCGGGCCTTTAACTGCAATCTTCGAGCTGAACACATAAAGAGAAGATTATCAAAATGATAGATATCTGCTTAATGGTGTAATGGAGCCCATGACAGAAAGTTAAAATCCTATTCTTATAAATGTTCGCGTTAATGGAATTGTGCGTGGTTTGGTTTAATCAAAGTAATCCATTTCCTTCAGTGGTGCAAAAACAATCTTTTTCCCCCCATAGACATTTCTATACACCTGCATATGGGCTGATAATGAACAGGAACAGGTACTGCGTTTTGGGCTCGAAATTAAACCGAGTCCGACTCCCGAAGAGCGCATTACCGACCGGAACATTTTTCACATTGTTTATTCGGTCGCTGCCTGCATCAAGCGAAATTAGCAAAACCATCTTGTCCGTCCTATGTACTCTTCCGCCTCCTCTTCCGAAAAGCCCATGCATATCACAGATAAAAAGTAAGTGCTAGCCATTATCCCTGAGCACATTGCGTTATATTGTGGATGCTGACATAGCTCTTACCTGGCACCGGCTGCTTTTACTATATTAATAATGGAACAGGGGCCCATCCATCACCAGGATATGAGCTGCTAATCATGTCGGCTCTGTGCATATTCGAGCACCCAAAAACGAGACGACAAACAAAGAAAAAGGTTTGAGAGGTGAAGAGGAGTGACAGATGACCTTGGTCTTTTAAGCAAGAGGAAGCACGGTGACATATATTTTAAGAGTTCGTTTTATGCTGAACTAGCTTTTAACCGTGTCGTAATGTTCGCTCTAAAACTTTGATTTGGCTGAGTGGCTGGCAAGAAGGTTCCTGGTTTGAGTTTGCATGTTCTATGTGTGTCTGGGTGAGTTTCCTGTAGGTACTCCGGTTTCCTCCATCAACCCCAAACGTGCGCGACATGGTAAATGGTCACATTTGTAGCGCTTTTCCACCTTCAAGGCACTCCAAGAGCTTTACATCAAGGAACCACTCACCCATTCACGCACATTCATACACCAGTGTGCGCAGACGCTAGGGGTGAGGTGGGTTAAGTGTCTCGTTGGAATCATACCATCTGACCGCTCAACCAATAACGCTTATTTCGAGAACGAGATTCAAACCGGCAATCTCCGGATCAGTGGACAAACGCTCCACCAACTGAGCAGCGGGTCAAATCGTCCAGCTAAGGTAGTTCTGACCAATCCTAGCTCAAGATCTGGAGATGGGTCCCACTGCTCTAGATGCTCCAAATTACCAACAATATATCATAATGTTGAAGAGTTGGAGACTTCGTAATGTTAGACACCTCTTTTTTTATGTGATAATTCATTAACACCATCACGAAATCCCCCCGAAATGATTGGAACGATGTATCATGACCGAAAAATCGCATAGGCAATATAGTGAAAATGCATTTCAGAATATATATATAATATTGAACCATGGCAAGGATAGCGGTTGTTTCCATGTGGTTCTCGTTGAATTATGTTTCTGATTGGATAGAATTGGCTTCGTGTACAGTAGCGCCTGGCAACCTCACTGTTGGCGTCACTACTTTCCGTCCAATTTCGTCTCTGAGAGGTTTTTGCAGAGACACGCTAAAATGAATGAATATTTAAAGCTAAGACAGTGGACGGGGAGCTGAGGGAAACTTCTGTGTTTAGAAAGAGGCATGTTTGTGTCTTAATGCTAATGCTAACGCTAATTTTGAAGCACAGTAAGTGTTAAAACAACACCACAAGCTGAAGTTGACAAATTGTGCAAATAAAAAGCATTGGGTAGGCTTTAGTTTAATTAATTTGAGTTTGAACTGGTTGCTTATTTTATGTTTTTTGATTTTAATAAAAGCGACTGTTAGCTTTGAGACACAATGCGCTAGCTAGCATGCTGCCACCTCGTGATTCTGTCCCTTTTTCAAAACGCATAAGCAATATTATTACTGCAATGGGGTAAAAAGTCTTTCCCTGAGATTTTTAAACAGTTTTTTATGACACCGCTCTTGAAATTCCAGCCAATTTTAATTTACAAATCAACTCCTTTTAAGTACGATTCCCCCCATTTCTTGACAAGCAGCTTATCCCTCAGACACTGCACATCTGAGCCTCCAAATCTCCCTCCAATTTGACACTATACCACCTGCTTTGCTCCTCTCCTCCTTCTCCTCCTCTTCTCTCCTCCCCATATTTCCTCTCCTCTTCCCTTTCATTAGCCCTCGGCATCTGGGGAGCCTCGAGTGTCTGCGCCTTTCGCTCCGTTTTACCCCATTTGCTCGCGATATGACAACCACATGGCCTGATGCGTTCCAACGTCACATTAACCGCCGTATACTTTACCGTCGCCGTGGAAATCCGTGATAACCTTTCGGGGCTAAATGAACCTAGTCTCGTAAACACCTGGCCATATACGCCATTTTCAAATCAACAAATTTTCGAAATGATTGATAGACCCGGTTCAATAAAGATAAGGCGGGGCAACCGTAAGCCGGAGGTAAATGTATTCAATGTAAAATTTGAAATAGGTATTAATTTACTCATCAGTTGGCTGGGATTTGGAATACACACTTCAAAACTCCAATAAGATGTGAGTCTGAATCTAGTTTAAATGATTGGCATGATTGACAGGTGGATTAGCCAATCAGGGACACGCATGGTTTGTCCATCAAAAAAAATATGGCTGCTTTAAAGATAGGAAGAAAATATCTCAAAGGACTGAAAAACATGGCGGATTTCTACACGCAATCAATGAATGGGTGACCAGCGCCTTTCTTTCACCGGAATAAACAAATCTGATTGGACGTCCGTGTTCAGTTATATCCCTCTGTTTAAGATATACAGTTGAACATCACGCTGGACTTACCTGGCAACCCTGTATTAGAAGAAGTAATCGATGCTGAAAGTGTCAAAATGCGAAAAGTACATTGATACCTGGGAATGTTCTGTGGGACTAAGGGTGTGCTAAAATATTGATACACCGATATGTATCGATATTATAAAAATCGATACGGTATCGCTTCTTTGTTTCCTATTATCGATATCGATATTCCCCCCAGACGTTACTCTTTACGGGTGAAGAGAAGCGAGAAGCAAGAGAAATGAAAATGTCAGAAAAAATGTTTCAACCGCCTTCCTCCCTCTAGTTAGAAACATACATTAATCAAAAAGCACTTCATTGTGTTTTTTAATCTTCAATAAATGGAAGATAAATGCACCTTTTAATGTTTTTTTTGTTTTTTTTTGTGAAAATTGGGTTGACCATTTAAGTAAGGGTGAAGGCCTTTATTTTTTTTCTGAATCGTATCGCATCGATTTGAAATATATCGTATTGAATCGTATCGTATTGAATTGACACTGTATCGAGATACGTATCATATCGTGGACTGTGTATCGAGGTACGTATTGTATCGGCAGCTTCTTGGTGATACCCAGCCCTATGTGGGACTGTCCTTCGTTTTTTCTGGTAACGATGAAAGTACTGGACTACACGCTGGGCCGATTACCATATGACCTGCCCAAGTCGCCCAGGCTGTACAAAAAGGTGCCATTTTTAAACAAGCTAGCTTTTCAGTGCTTAGTACTGGACTGATGACCTAGAGAGAGCGATTTTGGCCATGTGGAAAGATCCTTGCATGACTTGTGTGTGTGAGGGGATGCTGGGAAGGTTAAGTGGTGCGGAAGGGGCTGTGGTCGAGCAGTGGTATAGTTTTGGTCTTTATTTGAGTTTTTGCTTTGAGTTGTTTGTTAGATCTTATATATTATTTTAAAAAAGGAACTGTAAAGGAACTATATAACCTGTGCTCTTACGGTAAAACTTAAACTATACTATACTAGGACTATCACAGCTACTGTCACACCTGTGTTGCCAGAGCCTTAACCTACAGATAGAGACACATACAAGTTTTTCTCATTCTAAGCACATGGACAGGCCTCATGTGAAACCTCAGAACCTGTAGAATTCAGATCAGAAAGAGTCCTTTTAGGTTGAACCCTTTAAGGACTGAGCACACTATTGACCATTATAGCTCGCTTACCCTTAAAAATCATGTTAAAGTAAGTATCAGCATGTACTTTTACTTTTTTTTCCACACAACTACCTCTATTTTACATATCCATCCTCATTTTTCTTCCTTATTTTCTTCTTTGATGCATCAAATAACTGACTGGGAGAATCATGGCGGCACCTGCGCTCTGATTGGTCGTCTTCGAGGGACGACGTAAGCGCATTACCATAAAGATAGTAACATATTTAAAGAGCGACATGCCTCTGCTTTGAGACGCCGTTTGAATTTACATGAAGCACAATTGGTTGCAGAGTTACGGTAATAGAAAGTCCGCAGCCGCAAGTCTGTCGGCGGCGATAGCATCCGATGCTATAGGGTTAAACCAATTGGATTTCAGCGTTGAAACTGATGGACTCATGTGAGGCTCATTCTGTATAAATCAGTATGACAGTTGTTATAGTAAAAAACATATTTGATAGAACATTCCCTCGTATCTAGAAACACACAAAGTTAAAAAGTAAAAGTCAAAAAGTAAAAATATGTGCAGTTTGGAAAAAAAAAATCGAAAAAGATGTCGCAACCACATAAGCATGTTCTGTTGGTGCGACGAGGTCTCGATGTCTTGACGTCTTAACTACAGGGAAGATGGTGGAAGGAGGTAGGAAAGGTGGGGGTGGGAGGTTGGATTTGGTGGAGTGACAGAGGGAATATAGGAGGAGATAATGAGGACTCCGAGGTTCTTTCCCCCCCCCGAGCGAGATGACTGTGATGGGGGAGAGGTGGAGAGGGTCTGGGGGCGTAGAGAGAGGAGCCAGTGATTCCACGATCAGGTTAAGATGTTTGAATTAATGATCCCTGATGATTTGTACCATCCAGATATTTGCAATAAAGATTAATATAATGCTTTCATGACAGATTGATAATAAGTTATGGTTATATAGTAAAATTTCATAGACAATGAAATTTGAAATTAGCTTGTAAAATTATGTTTGAGTTGCTTAAAGATACATTATGTAACCTTTCTCTGGTGGAGGGTTTGGCACACGCTGGTCTACAGAAGTGGAATGTAAAGAAGTAAAAGTAGTAGTAAAAGTACTGTACATAAGTAAAAAAAAAAATCTGTACATCACTTAAGTAAATTTTAATGTGGGTACTTTTTACTTTTACTTCTTACTACATTTGACTACTTTTTTGAACAGCACTGAAAAGTAAAGGTATTTTTCATTATAGATCGAGACCTGCTGAAAATATATTTTTTTAAACTATCAAAATCACTATATTTGACTTTTTATTAGAGCTCAAAATCTGCTAGAAATACTTTTACTTTTTACTCTTTACGTACATTTTTAAACAGGTACTGCAATACTTTTACTTAAGTAGATTTTTTCATGTGATATTTTTACTTGAGTATTTTTTGCGCTGCTATCTGTACATTTACTTAAGTAACAGAACTGAGTACTTCTTCCTCCACTGCTTGTCTCCATGGAGAGGTTATTGCTTTGCCTGGAATGTTGCACAGTACGGCATTAAACTTACCTATTTTGCATTTGTTAGTAAAATTGAATAAATGCTCTTACCACAGGAGGGTCGTCTCTCCACAGATCTGCCCCGTAATTTGGAATGTTGGCGTCATCTGCTTCTCTTAATACTATATTGTTTAATGCCATACTGTGAAACATTCTCGGCGAAACAAGATAATCTCCATGGAGACGAGAAGATGGCGGACGTATCAACTTTACTTGGACACCTTGGCATTGGAAATTATATTGTATAAGAAAAAGTAGATAAATGACTTTTATCTTCAAGCAGGTGATGTTGCAGGCAAAGTTATAGGTCAGATCTATGGAGTGGCCACCCTGCTCACATTAAGAATACATGTTTTTTAAGATATTTTAGCAATTAAAAAAAAAAAAAGTTGTAATAACATCTCGAAACAAGCATGTAGTGAACCGTCCACCTATAAATAACACGAGTTTCTGAATTCAAGCAATTTGACACGAACACTTACCCCTGAACTAGAAGCTTCCCGGTTCTAGTTACCAAATCTTTCTATTTTAAATACAAATCCCATGTATTTACACATTTGCTTCTACAGTCGACTATTTTGACATCCACTTTTGCATTTTCTGACATTTTTTTTATAACCTACATTCTTTTGACTATTCCCAACCCCACTACTGTCAACCTGTTACCATCCCATTTCCGATACAGTAAAATCTAAAACTTCCGAGACAGGAAAGTGCCAAGAAGATTCCAAAAAAAATTCCAAAAAGCGATGCACAAGGAGACAGTAGTGAAACAAATACAGCCTAATCCTTGTCAGTTCTGCTCTGGTCTCTGCACCGTTGGACCTCCAGCTTGTGAAGGGCTGTCAGGGCTTTCTCATCCACCAAAAATGTACCTCGTGATTGGGTGTGGGGGTGCTCCTGTCTGGTCTTCTTTGGTTCTTCTAAAGTACAATGCCGCGGTGTCAGACATCCAATTAAAGGCGGTCCACGTTTGTGCGGCGCTGTGTCCGGGAAAATGATAAGACCAGACAAAAGCGAAGAACAGGGACGTGTGTGATTGGGGGACAGATGTTGGACTGGACTATTCAAGGCTGTATGATGTCGAGGGACAAATACTAGTACAGCACAATTTCACATTTCTGAATAAATTATGGAAAAAACGCTAGTATTTTTTTCTTGGTCATTATGAAGTGAGTGAAAATGGTAAGGCCAGACAAAAGCAAACAACACAACAGTCACTAGCTGCTACGTTCCAAATAGAAAGTGAGCATGGGCACGCTTCCAGCTCCATCGACTCTGACTCCGATTCACTTTCTGTTGAAAAACTGTCGCCCTTCTCTCCATAACTGCTGCTCTCCAGGTTCGTCATTTCAGTCTTAAAATGTTCGTATTAACCCACTCTACGTTTTTATTTCGCTGTCTTGTTCAGAATTCAAGATATACACATTAAAAAAACAAATCAGGTGCCTTCTTTCCGCGAGGTCGCAACAGGTTTGATTGATAGCATTGCTAAGCGCTCCCTGCTAAATCAGCGTTGTGGGCAGGGAGGGGCATTACCTTCAACAGGGTTTCTCTGGATTGGCTCTTTGGTTGCTATGATACTCGCGGTACGAGTTCCAAATGTGGAACTCGGCTCCAAATTAGCCGCTAGACCTGCTAGCCTCGATGAGCTTCATTTGACCGGAGCTGGAGCCGAACACTAGGGGTGACGTCACACTCGCTTAGACGACTTCTTTATACAGTCTATGGTGTGGCCATAGTGTCATACTAAATACATATTTAAGTGAAGGTAATTCATTTGGAGTGGACTGGTTGTGCTCTGTTAAATATTTTAGAATCTACACCTAGAAAGAGAAACCTGTTGGCTGTTCCTCAAACTCAA
The DNA here is from genome assembly GCA_019594935.1 of Periophthalmus modestus. Lineage (NCBI taxonomy): Eukaryota > Metazoa > Chordata > Actinopteri > Gobiiformes > Gobiidae > Periophthalmus > Periophthalmus modestus. The sequence goes on from JAIEZT010000198.1 coordinate 11,060,664, forward strand.
ATCCTGTGGTATGTATTTTGAAATGTTGTTATATTTGACTGATCCATATAGGGTACTGTAATTTGAGCCAATCTTGAATGACAATTTTAAAACTTTACAATGACGAGTGGGTCTGGAACCGAATCCTGCCTCCCCGATTTGAGTTGACCATGATTGACAGGCCGATTAACCAATCAGAGAGGCGCATGGTCAGTTTGTGTCAAAACAAATATGGCCGCTTACATGCAAAATAACAGGGAAAAAATAGTGCAGAGGACTATTCTGCAGGATGAACAGTCAAAGCTCCAAACTCTTATTTATCTCAGGAAAAGGAAGTGATGTATTTTGTTCTGAATCATACAAGATTTTTTGAGAGAAGTCTTCTGCATTCGAAAGACACGTGCTACAAGGTTCGTCACGCTCTACGGTCCTTTTCCAGGCCCTTCAGGAGTCAAACAGAATGTAGAAAGGACCGGCTCGTTTGGCAACTTTGGCACATCAGCAGTATGCATGGATTTTTGGGGCACACTGGCACACTGGCAGTCATGGTCGCATTTTTATACACCGCTTTTCCACCTTCAAGGCACTCGAACCGCTTTACATCAAAGAACCACTCAACCATTCACACACCAGCGTCTGCAGTCACTGTGGGCGAGGTGGGTTAAGTGTCTTGCCCAAGGACACAACGACAGTATTCATCTGTGGGAGTTCTTCCAATGATGTTTTACGTCGATAGCGGGTTTCAATCTGCTAACCTTTGGATGAGAGTATGAACACGACAGCTTAAGTACTTAGATACAGACAGTGAGCAGCAGCGGCGGTCTAATTTTTTCACCTTTACAATGAAGAAAAAAAAAAGTTGGGGTCTTAAAAATCGTTCTGATTGGCCCGAGGACGGAGCCGATGACACCCGCAGATGCAGCACGGCCTGGAGAGTGGAATTACACAGAAAACTGAATTTGTATTTTGTATTTTCTTCAGTATTCTAGCTACATGTTGTCCAGCCCTACTTCTGTCTCCTGAATAAGTCTTTCCATGCCCACATCTCCACAGAATCTCAGTTTTCCTCTCACATCTGAGCTCTGTCTCCCTGTCATCTCCCGCCTCTCTTCTTTCTCTTCTACCCGTCTCTTTTGTATATTCATGTGTGTACCTTCCTATCTTAATCCTAGCTATTACTCGCATGGTTGGCCGTGTCAAGGAGAGATTTACTCAGTGGTGGCGAAATGGGCCAATATTGACAGAACGACCACTGCATCAGCGATCGGTGCTAGGGCTTAGCGTAGCGCCGGTTAGCTTAGCGGAGTGGCGCATTCCCGAAGCTTAGCTCAATGAGGCGGGCGCTGTGACGGAAAACAATGCTAACGGCGAATCCATGCTAATGTTCGATGCAGCGCAGAGACTGTCAACACTCTGATAAGATGGTGACTAGTGTTCTAATCCAGCGTTTTATTAGATCCAGACAAGACGAAAAGAGAAGTGATTTAAGTGAAGTTAAATATGTGATAAAGAGGTGGAGAAAACTTTTGGATTTAAAGGATCGGGTTGTTTAAGTAGAAGTTGATGCCTGATTTATAGAAAAGACTTCAAGTAAAACCATATTTAAGGTAGAAATAAACGGCTAGACGTTCTATAGTTGGGCGCTCAAACTTCAGAAAGCAGTTTGAGCACCTTAAGGTTGTTGTATCTCGACTTGATGCTAATGCTAACTTTTATGAAGACTTGAAAATTAAATGTATAGTAGACTACCCAATAGGCCCTTTTCACGGAGCTGTTTGGCTAGTTCCAGTTCTCCCAAGAGTGCGTCGCAGCACTTCCTACTCCACTCATTGCATATTGGAAATTAGCCAAGTCGTGCTAACATTAATAAATATTTAAATACCAGGCAGCAGACAGCAAGTTACAGACGGATGATCACAGACAGCACGTCAAGACCTTTACTACGATGTAAATACTTCACCGGAGGAAGCGTCTGCGTTTAGAAAAGTAGGTATTTGTGTCTTTAAGCTAATGCTAACTGAAATTAAAATGAATTAGTGATGTGAAAATAGAGCTAGAACATCAACAACAATGATTTTGCACTGAAAAACAATCGGTATTTTCATAAAGCTGTTTTGTGTTCTGTTTTGAGATTTAGATTCGGCTTTAACATGGCGTCTGTGATCATCCATCCATAACCCGCTGTCCGCTGTCTGATGTTTAAATATTGATTTATTTTAGCCAGACTCTGCTAAATCCTGAACGCTGCAGGAAGAGGAAGAACCTGAACTAGCTGTGCGGCTCTGTGAAAAAAGTCTATTACTTTTATATGTATATTATGTCAGTTTGTGTTATTTTAATGTTTAATAGGCTCCAAAATTAGCATTAGCATCGAAACCCAAAGTCTTGAACATGTTCCCAGTGTCGCCCACCCACTGCTCACTGTCCATGACCTGATCTATCAATATTTGTATGTGTTTTTCAGTGGGAATTGGCAAAGAGATATCATTAGGTTAGAAATTACCATGATTATTGCTCTACCGGACCGGAACTGGCCTGCTGCCATAACGTACAGAGCCAATTAACAAACCTCGATTAAGTTAACTGAGCTATGGGATTAATATCAGAAACTGCACCGCTGACCAAAAAAAGAAAATTAATACAGTGGTCCCTCGTTTATTGTGGGGGTTGCGTTCTAAAAATAACCCATAATAGGTGAACTACAACAACTATACAGAAAAACTATAGAAAAGTCAGTACTACTTACTAATGTTACTAATGATAAATAAAGCTACAGTGGTCTTGGATTTCCATCAGCTAAACCCATTGTAAAAAAAAAAAAAAAAAAAGGATTCTTATTCAAGTTGTGAGAAGTTTATGGAACATGCACCATTCCCTTTCGATTTTGTAACTACGAAAAAAAAAACATGTTATTTAAAGCAAACTGTGCAGAATTTCTACCAAGTTTGGTTTCAAGCTATTTTTAGACACTTGTATGTATATACCAGAAAGACTGAATTTTACCCTCGCACCAACTACACACTGTTCACACTTCTAGGGTTGAGCCCACAAGACCTGATTTAGACCTGGTTTTGTCCTGGTCCATTAATGGTTTAGTCCTGGGCTAGTCCAGGTTTAGTTCCTCGTTTAGTCTCAATTTTGCGTTCTAAAATAGGAAAATAAGGCTCTACAACCAGTAATAAGCTCACCAAGACTTGACCTTTTTCCAATTTTTTTATGTAATTATTATTATTATAGGTAGTATTAGTATTATTATTATTTTTTAATTGTATTTATTTATTGATTTTTTTACATCTTGGCACTATTTTAACACATTTTTTGTATATTCCTGTTTGGTGAATAGCGCATTTTTAGCTAAAGAAAACAAAAAGTGAATATTTTGCCATAAAATTCTTATTCCAAGGTCCCCCATTGAGCATTCTAGTTAAACCCACGTCTTTATACCCCTCCAACCAACAACACATCCCGAGACAATATCATTTGTGTTCTTTGATAGATTAAGTCATCCCCCTCCCAGCATAGCAATATCTTAAAAGTCAAACTCAACAAAAGCCTGGCTGCACCCTGACCCTTCACCTTTGACCCCCACTCCAACCACATACATTTATTAGCATTATTGGTTGCCGCAGATTTCCTTTTGAAGTGAATTCTGCGACAGCCTGATAACATTTGCCATATACGCTGGCTTTTGTTCTTCACTTGACCTCCTGATCCCTCCCTAATCCCTCCTTGGATGGACTTAGCGCTGACAGCTGGCGAGGTGGAGGAAGTGTTGAGCTCAAGTGCTTTTGGAGAGCTCTTATTGTGAAAGGGATAAACAGGAGGGCTATTGAAGGAAGCGGGGACGAGTGAGCCTAAGAAAGACCAGCCGCAGCAGGGGGTGGAGAGCTGTTGGGGTCAATGGTAAAATGTTGATGCTCGGAGATAGCGAAGACTTTTTTCGTTCCCTTTATTGTGAATAAATGATACAGAAGAAAACAAACAAAATAATGCTAACAGGGAAAACCGTTGGGAGCTGTGGGCGATAGTATGGCCACCTCCTTGTCTGAACCAGGAATCCCAAACTGGACTCTTCTAGGTGCTAAAAATCGATCTTTTCACGAAGTACACATAGCTGTAACCTAACTAACCCTAGCTCTCCTGTCAATACCGTTGAGGAACTGAAGAAGAAATGTTTGATCGCTAGCAGTGTGACTCTTAAGTGCTGTATGTTTTGCAAGTTTTCGCTCCGACAAATCCCACAATCTCGATAAAACGTTCTGCAACGACAAAGGAAACTATAATACTGTATATATTTTTTAAATCTACAAAGATTTGAACTTAGAAATTGTTCAAACAACCGAGAAATGTAAGAAGATGTTAATGCCTGAGAAAAGTGTATAAAGTTTGTGGTGAGGGGTTTTCCAGCCTTAAAACATATATAATAACTGTAAAAAATAAAGCTGATACTTAGCGGGTTTTGCAAATTGTGTTTTTTTTTTTAGAACGTGACCCCTGCGATAAACAAGGGACCACAGTTAAACAATTTAGATTTTGGCTTAAGGACTCTATAGCCAAATACGTACTGTTTCACTTGGTTCCATGTTAGGAAGTATTAATAAAATGTTTTTGTCTGAAAAAATGCGCTTTTTGCCCTGCACCAAAAGTTGTCCAATGGATCAGTGGGAGCCGTACAAAATTGATTCTTGTGACTCTGAAAACTCAAACCGCAGCGCAAGATTAACCAACCCAGCGCAAACCCTCCACCACAAATGTTGCATAAAACATCGTGCATGTTACCAAAGCCAATGCGTTTTATCAAAAAGACTGATTCATGTGCGCTTAGTGACCTTTCCAGGCTATAGAAAGATCTGATTCCTTAAAAAATGGAAAAGGAGGGAACTTTTGTCTGTCACAAGTTTTGAGCCTTACCGTCAGGTCTGCCCCAATTAAAAGAGCCATCTTTAGTTTCACTATCGACCTTATTACCGGAAGTTGCCGTGGGCGCCACCATTGTCATTCGAGTTGTATTATTTTGTACGGGGCTGCCGATCTTCATAGGAAATAAGTTCTATGCGGACTACAAAGATGTTTTAAAGCCTCCCAGAGAATCGATACATGGTTGACTTGTTGCTCGAAAACATTGAACATGAACAAATTAACTTACTTCTTGTCATACTTTAGCGGCGAAACCTTTCCCAAATTCTCAGTTGAAATGAAGGATTCCCACAAGCACCAGACGCAATTACGCCAACAGTGGGTGGGTCGGTGTACGATCAGTAGTGTAATCATCTGATATTTTGTGTTTAGTTCGGAGGTGACCGTTTTGTTCTTGTATTACGTAACTGCTTTGTATGCGACACTTGGTTGCTTTGCCGAAACGTTGATGTGAAGGTTCTATTGGTCAGTTACTGGTCTGTTTTTTTTGGCGACTGGTTCGAGTGAGTTGAGACTTGGCGTGGGTTATGGCCTACAGCAGCCTTGTGTTCAGAAATCAAACAACCAGAAGAAATTTGGCGTGTTACACCAGAACGCTACGATATAGAGAATGGTATAGTGACTGTGCGATTGTATTTCTTCCAACAAAGTCCATACAGTGAGAGATTTATTATCTATATTACACTGAACAGCCTTTGATTCATACCGTTAAATACGTCGTCTTTATAGCCCTTCTCTGTCATCAGCAGTTTCTATGGAGACTTACTTTCCCTGTCATCCATGGTTTTATTTTTTCACTAATTCTACCTTGAAACTAAACTAGATAGTGGTGCAGCAAATTTCGAAACTTCACTTCTCAAAATGTATGCTAGCATTTCGTCAATCCTCAAATGAACCATTCGGACGGTATGCATTCAAACGCCCATATCTTCTTTTAAGTGACGCTAGCTTGTGTTATCTTGAAGCCAGGCAGCCATTGCTTTGCTCCTTCCTTTTAGCTTTCACTTCCCTCTCATCTGCACCTGCTTTGAACTGCTCCTGTCACCTGCTAATGTCACCGCTAATGATGTCAGCTAGCTTTGGGCTAAACTCCCGTCACCGACTCAATCATTCCATTTAACCAAAACAAAGTATCGCAGGCGAAACCAATCCGGCGGTGTTCGGGGTGGCATCGTTTGAAGCGGTGACAGGTTTGTTCGGAGAGTGCAGCGCGCTAGCTAGCTAACGTTTTGGGATAATGTGATAAAAGAGGAGCTAGCTTGGTGCAAACTTTTGACCTCTATAAGGCGGGAGCGTTGGGGTTTGAGCCAGCTGCTGCTTCGTGCGTGCTGCGGAATTTGATAAACGGAAAAGGGAGTTTTTTTCTCATTGCACCAAAGCGGCAATAGAAGAGAAGATGAGAGAAGAAATTTGAAAAGACGGGAACGCACAGAAGGAAAAGGGTGGTTGCTATGGAAAAAGTCGTCCATTTATGTCGGATAACGTTGCCGGGTTGGTGCGAGGTAAATTAGCAAATCACATTAACGGGGTGTAAATATATAAGGTAGGCCTATAATTTGGTATTAACGACGACCAAGAGGATTTTTTATTTATTCAGTTGATTTTTTTTTTTTTTTCACTTATTGTCCTATCTACTCAAATTCAAATCTTTAATTATTATTTCTTTAGCTTGCAAACATTTCGTTAAGCAGGACAAAAATGGAGCTTCATTGGCCTAACATGGTAGGTACATGGTATTTCTGGCGACTAACCCAGGGAGAACAGATTTTCAAAATTCAAAACTGGGACACACCCGGGTTGGGATGGTTGGTATAAATAAAATTGTGCCTTATGGTCATTTGTGCGCTGCATTTTAGCGAAACAAATGACAATATATTGCCCCATTTACCGTCGGCGAGCATCAGATTGGTCAAAAATAGCGACACCTGGGACATTTCTTGAATAAAACTGGGACAAATCAATGGTTTGGGATGAATCTGCTTGGACAGAGGACACGGGGCTTAAAACTGGGACTGTCCCGGGTAAATAGAGACATCCGGTCACCCTAAACTAACCTCGCTCGTATTTTTAGCGACCTGAAACGAAATTCCTGTGACTGATGACACAATATAGATTTGTGAGTATCTGTGTCTGGCCAAAGTACACAACTTTATTCTCTGATCGAATCTGGTATCGAAATGCCAACCGCTCAACAACCAACTTGTTTTACTGTCGTCCTCAGTGAACAGTGGTCCTTTACTTATCGTGGGGGTTAAGTTCTAAAAAATAACCCACAATAGGCAAAATCCAAGTAGTCGGCTTTATCTTTTGCAATTATTTTTATGTTTTAAGGCTGTAAAACCCCTCACCACACACTTTATACACTATTCTCACACAGGCATTGTGGGTTTGGTCAGAGGGAGAAAACTTGCAAACATACAGCACTTTAGAGTCACACTGATCCAACATTTATGTAAATTCGACTGAACATTTTCTGTACTGAACAGGAGACACCGAGGAGACTGATGGACAATGGTCTACAGCCAATTCAACTTTTCATTTCAAAAAGCATTTCCAGAATAAACTATAGCATTACATCACATTAGTCCAAAACATGTCACACAGATTTAGTTTCGGACGCCGCTGCTTTCACTCAGGCCAAACTCCCATCGCGCCAACCACACTGAAACCTCTCCAGTCCTTGTAAGCAGTTGTTGCAGTGTGTTCCTCTTGGCCCAGGGTCAGTCGCCTCGTGTCCAGGCCCTGCTCGGCGACTTGCAGCCCAGATCGATGCACGCTGTCGGGGGAATATTCTGGCCTCTGCTCCGACCGGGGGAAATGCTACACTACAAGCTTTTTATACGCCATCGATCGCCACATCCAACGGCGCGTTACAAAACAGGGCTAAAGATACAGTGGACAGTACAGGAGGCGTTTGTCAGCGCTACAGCTCTGATTAGCACGAGGGATAAGGGTCTGCTGCCTCATCAATATGACATGAGGTTAGCTAGAAACAAACGCTAGCCCATATTTGTTATGCTAAAGGTTTAAAGCAGAATTATTATGCAAAATTGACTTTCCAGAGCTTTTAACCATGTTATAGTTGTTTTTCCCTTCTCATTTACCCTCTCGAAAGTTGTTCTTAGAGCGATCCGTCCGTAAAACTCAGCCATTTCAGCTATGATGTAGTGGAGCAGAAAGTACAGATACCTGCTCTCAAACATAATGAAGTCAAGGTAAAAAGTATCCACTTCAAAATGTACTTAAGTATAGTTCTTTACTACTTTTACTTCGTTATATTCCTCCACTGCAAATAACTAATAACTCTTAAAGGTCACTGAGTCCATTCCTGTACACTTCTGCACAAACTGAACATAGTGGCTCCTATGCTAGCTGACACGCCCTGCGGTACCAGAGACGTGTCCAAATGAGCCGTTTTAAACTGATTTCCCGCACAACATAAAGACAAGTGCGCTGTGTACTCATATGATGGTCATATGATAGCATCATTCTACTCCGTCAGAACTGGGAACAGAGACTTCTTTGTCCCACCCCGCTAGCTAATCTGCCTAAACACTATTTGCTTTTGAAAAACAACCGCTTATGTGCTTTGCTAGTCCATCACCGCAATACTAAAAAACGATGATGCTAGCACAGATGCATCGAATTTGTCACGCGGTAAACAAACTAAGCGCCTATTTGTTTAACAGCGCCAAATTGCCTTCTGAAAATAGCGAGCGGTCGACGTTAGCGAAGCCGCAGCCGCCGCGCGTTAGCTTTGTCATTACACCCGCCATCCAGCCCCCATTATTTTGACAACAAATGTACAATTCGCCAACCCGCCCTCCAACCGCCAACCGCCGCCTCCTCCCCCCTTCTGTTCTGTCCTATTGCATCGCCGATATATATACAGTGGCACTTCAAACACCGGTGCCAAGCTCCAGGCAGCTAGCCAGACCAATCATCCGCGGGGCAATATAGAAATCTTGTGGGTTGATGATAGAGCTAAGCAATCAGCAGTCCGGAGAAGAGGGTGCTTAAAGCCGACCTCTCAGCCGTCGTTGGAGGCCGATAGCTGGGGAGGGTTCCAGGAAGAGGCTGGCACAGGGTGGTAGCGGCGGTGGCGGTGGCGGTGGGCTGGTATACGGGATATAAGGTTCCAGACTGGCTTTGGAGAGAGAGAAATACAAAATTGAAATGGCTGTCTGTTGAAATAGGCACAGATGATAGAATGTATGGGGATGGAGGAAGGTTAATGTAGTCGTTTTTGGAGACTAGTACTCAAGTAAAAGTAATGGTACTGAAGTAGAATTAAAAAGTAGTGACCCAAAACTACTTCTTCAGTATTGAGTAACACTAGTATAATGTATTTAAAGTCTGATTTCTGAGTGCAGATTGTGGAATTTTGTAAGAATAGCCACAAAAATTGCAAAACTAAATCTGAATCACATCTGAAGGTGAGTTAAAAAGTGCAAATATTCAAAAATTTTCAAGCATTTTTAAGGCAAGGCAAGTTTATTTGTATAGCACAATTCGTACACAAGGTAATTCAAAGTGTTTTACAGAATAAGAAAGACATATACAACAAATAAAAACATAAATATTCATCACAAAAGTAACATTAAAGGAGAAAAGTGCAGAATAAAAACCTTTCAGTCATGCACAGCTAAACAGAACCGTTTTGAGGCTGGATTTAAACATTGTCAAAGTCGAGGCCTGTCTCACATCTTCAGGACTGTTCCAGGTTTTAGCTGCATAAAACTGAAACACTGATTCTCCATGTTTAGTCCTGACTCTGGCACTAGCAGGAGGCCGGTCCCTGAAGTCCTCAGAGTGTGACATGGTTCATGTGGCTCTAACATGTGGGAGATGTACTTCGGTGCTGGTCCATGGAGAGACTTGTTCACACAGAGCTGCTTTAAAGTCTATTTCTCTATTTTTAACATAAACATTGACTTATAGTGGGAAGAGTAACCAAAACTTTTACTTAAGTACTGTTACACTGTATGATATATTACTCAAGTTAGAGTGAAAATGTGTCTGGAAAGTGCAGTTTCTTCAAAAAGTTACTCAAGTCATTGTAACTGAGCTTCTGCGATCGTCCAAGGACAATGGACCTGTTTTGCAATTGAAAATATCGATGGTGGAAAGTAAAACAAACTAAAAGTAGTAAAGTACTGCACTTAAGAACAAATTTAAGGAATCATTCGAGAGGAGGTATCTGTACTTTCTCCTCCACTACATTTTAGAACAAAACGGAAAAGTCAAAGTATTTTTTCATTTGATTCTTTTACTTTTATCCTACTTGAGTGCCTGTACTTTTACTTAAGTAACAAATTTGAGTTCTTCTTCCACCACTTTCTTGTTACAGATGTCATTTTGGAGACTTTTGAGGGTTGAAAAGTGAATATTTAGTTTTGTCTTGTTTGTTTATGAGGCAATGCTCCTCATTCATCATCGCTCTAAAAAAAACATGGGCACTATTTAAGTAAGTTACCTCAGAAACCTAAAAGTATTCAAAACATCAGTCAACATTTTATTTCACAATTTTATTACATCGTCAAAACAGATCCAAATGTGTTTACAAAGTTTACAAATTTCCAGCGCAAAGAACACGATGTTATTTCGAACAAAGACGGCTTTTGTTCACATACAGGAGACTTCTTTGGGATATTTATGTGGTGACTGTTGATTCGATGTACTTTTTAGTATAATGGGCTTCATTCATTAAAAAAAATTAAAAATAATCTACTTATATCCGGACCGGAAGATAGAGCAATGTGGCATTTGTTGTCCATGACCCTGTGTACTTTGAGTTTAAAATTAAACACAAATTAAAGTAGATATGGCACATTTTCATGTTTTTCTAGTTCGGACGGTTTGGTTATTTCTCATAGTTTTGCATCAGTTAAGTGGCAAAATGTGGAGAGAAAAAAAAAAGTACAAAAATACAGGAAGTAACGATAAGTCCTAAAACAGGATGCCTCTACCTTTGTCGTCAACGATTCCAGCTAAAGCAGGGGTGTCCAAACTATGGCCCGTGGGCTAAATGTGGCCCTCAGACAAGTTTTTATTGGCCCTTAAACCTCCAGCTGAACCAAACCAATTGATCATAAGCAGTACTTTTAACAGCAAATTAAACTATTTCTACCACTATATCCTCAAACTTCACATTGCAGTGTGATACAGACCTAAAATGAATGTGTTTAAGTCTTATTAATCCACAGCGGCTCTGTCAAAGTTGTGTTTAAAGCACCGCACTGCACTGATCATCGGACTGTGGCCTCCGCTTCAAATATGTTTTGAGATGTGGCCCTCGATTAAAAACAAGTTTGGGCACCTCTGATCTAAGGCAGTTTAAACCTTCCACAAAACGCACATGTTGTCATATATAGTTATGTGTCAAATCATAACTATTGTGTAATTTAGACATGTTTTGATTCTTGGACACTGTAATTGTGAAGAAAGACATTGCAGATCAGGTAGAGAGTTGTTTATCTGATCAGATGAATGAAGTTACAGACAGCAGGACATGCCTTACATTTCAAGGGAGTTTTTCCAGTACTTATAGCCCGTGAAAGGTACTATATATAGAAGGCAGGTCTTATAACAACTTAACTCATTTTACATACTGTCTGTACAAGGTCATAAATGGATAACCCCTTAGCTGTTTACAGAGAGGTAGAATACACCAAAAGATGCTTGCAGTCACTGAAAAGATGTATTACAAGGCCTCGTGTCGACCTGAAGATGAAAAGCTGTGTCATGTAACCAAAGTAGTAGCAGGTTCCAGCGTAGACATCTTAAAATAAGCATGTGTAACATTCTTACTGAGAAACAAGTTTAACTCAATGTTTGTAACACACAGTAGTCAATGCAAGGTTTAAGAGTAAAACAAATAAAACAAAAATCATGCTTTCAGACACAAGAACAGCATTAATCTGTGGGAGCTGGGATTGCACCGCCAACCTGTGAGTCAGTGATTTGAACCGATAACCTTTGAAAAATTGGACAAACACTATGCCAACTGAGCTACTGTCACTGCTACAGCACTTATAAACTCATCCTGGTGAGTAATCAGGATGGTCAGACTGCATAAGGTAAGTGAGGCACAACTCTGGACCACTGCAAACCATTTAAAACGAACAAGTTTTAGCTTTTCACATTTTTTCGACAGTAAAAATCAGGTAGAGTGCCATTAAGTGTCTATAATGCTATTAGCAGAAATCGATGGAAAAGCTTTCCTTAGCCTGTGTGCAATTACTTGATAGTGCCTATATCATTACATAATTAATGCAGCAGCCGTATGTCATTTAATACTGGTATTTGTTAGCCTATTAGCTAGCAGTCAATACGGCATGTTTGCGCCGCGCCTACAGGGAAACGGTAACACAAGCCTGATGTTGTGGTGCGAAATCGAGTTATTTTTAACCAATCAAAATCCTCCAAAAATAAGTAAATTTAAGCTATTACTTTAAAAATTTTGAGCTTGCGTTGGGTAAATTCACCAGTAAATGAGGTAACTATAGAGATCTGATCATTAAAAACCTGTGTGAGTAATGGTACAGAAGTAGTTTGCAGTGGTCCAGTTATTCCTCACTTACCTTATGCATTCTGACCATCCTAACTACTCACCACGATGAGTTTATAAGCACTTTTCAGCTCACCACAGCGGAGAACTTAACGGCAACTCGCACGCTAACTCGTACTTCTTGATTCTGAGACACTCAAGAGCTCAAAAGTTCTTTATACAATATATTTTCATGATCCTTCAGCTGTCTCCTTCCACCTTGTGCTTGTCACTCCAGCCGTGCATGATGGGATATAGAAAGGCGCGAAGTCGAAAGACGAGGGAAAACGCAGGGCACATTTGTCGGTTGCATTCGTGGGGTGCGTGAAATGGGGCAGGCCTTGTCGTGCCGGAAGTGACTAAGTGCCCAACATGTCGACAATATATATCTGTACTGGGGCAAGACACATTTGGCGTAAATACATGGAGAAAAATATGTGTTAAGTAGTGGTTTTATTTTTTATTTGACTGTTATAAGAGGTTTATCGCAGTTACAAAAGGGTTCGGATCTTGTAGTCAAACCTTTGAATTGTGAATGTGCCACTACTCCACCGCCATGCATATATTACACAAAAATGGATTCTCGTGAGCTGTAAGCCGTGATATAACACTGTTTCCTCATCAAAAACATACCCAGAATTGTGTTTTGTACCATTCACATATGTCAAAATGCTCTGTTCCACCTTGTGATGTCATGAAGTGGTAGTTTTCACTTTAACAGCTCCTTTTCCAGTAGAGATTGGCAAATTCAGGGCTGAAATTATCCAAATGATTCTAGTGAAAATGTATAGAGTCTAAAACACAGTGGAGCACTTCCTGTATTAACCACGTAATGACATCACAAGGTGGAACAGAGTGTTTTCTGTTTGAGAGAAGACCTCAGAACTCAGAAAATAGCGTAATATGGGGCCTTTAAAACCAAAATTCCACCTTTTGTTTCATTAAACCAGTACTATGACACTTCCCTTTTTTTTTTTTTTTTTTTGTAACTATCAGTAATCATTCCTGCAATTTTGTTAATACTTCAATTTCTACACCAAATTTTCTAGCACTACTCTTCACCCATTACCAGCCCTTAAGTGTTTATCCCTGTACCCACTTCAATGTATATGGCTGCCCTTTCGGATACCCTCATCTTCCCATCCCATAATCCCCCCCCTGTCTCCCTCTCTCTCCTCCTCCGCCCGGTCCCTCCATCCCTCTCTCCACCTCTCCTCTTGAGCGGGTGGAGTGCGTCTCATTGCGCGCGGCTAATTGGAGGTAATTAGGCTGATTCAGTTGGGGTTAATCAAGGATGACTTACACAGATTACAGGACCGGTGCTGGAGATGGAGGAGAGAGGGGCGGGGACGATGGGGGCTTTGACCTCGTTGGGTATGGGGTAGAAAGTACAAATATACGCCTACAAACTGTATTTTGTGTCATTAAATGTGTTTTTTTAATCATCTGTGGCTGAACTTGCCAGCTTTAAAGATGCGTTATGTAAATTTTCTACTGAGATTTGTCTTTTAAACTTGGAGATGCTATTTCGTCATCATGAATGTTCAACACCACGACTTTAAACGAATCCGCCGATCCACCTCGAAAACATGTACAGTGGTCCCTTGTTTGTCGCCGGGGTTAAGTTCTAAAAAATAACCCGCAATAGGCGAAATCTGTGAAGTATCAGCTTTATTTTTTACAATTTTTATATGTTTTAAGGCTGTAAAACCCCTCACCACACACTTTATACACTTTTCTCACACAGGCATTAACATTTTCTCACATTTCTCTCGTTTAAACACTCTCAAAGTTCAAACCTTCGTCGTTACAGAATGTTTCATCGACATTGTGGGTTTTGTCAGGGAGAAAACTTGCAAACATACAGCACTTAAGAGTCACACTGCGATTGAACATTTATGTTAATTTGGCTGAACACATTCTGTACTGAACAGGAGACGCAGAGGAGACTGATGGACAATGGTCTTAGCCAATCAGGACACAGAACACAACGTGAGTTCATATGCTGTAAAAAAAAAAAAAATCCGCAAAACAGCGAGACCACAAAAGCTGAACCGCGACATAGCAAGGGGCCGATGTATTTTTACTGTGAGTGGGCTCGCCTCTCCACAAATCTGATCTGTAACTCGGCCTGGTAATGTCACCTGCTCGTCTCAATGGAGATGGATGGGTTTCATGCCATGCTATGTGATATTTCAGGACAAACTATGAAATGTACTCCAGCTAAAGGTGTATTATGTAACTTTTCTAGTGGAGGGTCTTCTATCGTCTACCTCGTCTCCGTGAACATAGTTATTGCTTTGCTTGAATGTTCCACAGTATGGCATTTCTGTATCTCAGTGGATCAGATCAGATCAATGGAACAGCATCCTCCCTCAAAACTGCAGTGCTATTATGTTTTTTGGTTTAATTTAATTTAATTTTTTTTCTTTTTGTATTTGATTTGCACATGTAACAGATGCAGTTCAGATAAGCTCATCATCAAACTTGGAAATGTTCCAGGTAAAGCATTAACATCTCCGTGCTCGCCTGTGATCCAGAATACACAGCTCTTCAATACTTTCTGAGGATGTGATTCTCGTTACTGGTAGGTTCAGATGGGCGTGATTGACAGGTGGATTAGCCAATCAGAGACTTGCATGATCCGTCTGTATCAGAACAAATATGGCGGCTTAAAAATATCCCAGGGAACTGAAAAACATTGCGTATTTCAACGAGCGAAGCACTAAACTGTTAATCTGAGCTGAGAGAAGTTAGATTTTTTTCGAAATGACAGGTGACCAATGAGCTCTTTCGTTTAACCTGCGTCACAGCAATAAACAAATCTGATTGGACGGTCGTGTTTCGTTCTGGCTCGATACACGACTATGAAACAATGAGGAAAGTGCGTTGCTTTTGAAATTCAAATCGACAATCGGATTCAGTCCTTTTTCATTCTACATTTTTTGGGATGTTTCCTAAAATGAACTTTACCAATAATTTTCATCAGTCCCCCGCGGTGGCTCTCCAGATTGCTCCTCTCCTTCGTGCTTTGCTGACCTGGTTTTTGGAGAGCTCGCAGATGTTTGGCTAACGCCGGTGTTGCCGCTCCAATAGCGCGACGCTGGCTCCGAGCTGCAGGTGGCCCCACTCGCTGATGATAATAACATACTATGGATTCATGTCAGGTGCAAGAACGAGGAAAATGGCTGATTATTTTTAGGTTTCTGCAGGTTTTTAAGTCTTGCTTAGTTCATTGACAAAACGGTACATGGAAATGAGAAGGTAAATTTAGCCGTGAATAGGAATGTCAATGCGTGATCTGATTGGGTGAGAGGCAGAATATGGGTGGTTATATTTGGGTCAACAAGAAAAGTAGTAGTAGTAGTAGTAGTCGTAGTCGTAGTCGTAGTCGTAGTAGTAGTAGTTCAGAGGGTCCTTAATAGTTTGGGGGAATGCCGTGAATCTTGCATTGGTAGATTGTATCTTTAAGTTTAGGGGCAAATGATTTTAGTGTATTAGTGTGGTAATAGTTGCAGCTGTAGTACTGACAGAAGTAGTTCTAAATGTGGCCTTAGTACAGTGTGTATGTGTCCTTGTAGTATGGAAAGGTATTGAAAAAAACACAAAATGGAAACCTTTGTCTTATTTTTTTCTTAGTTTTATACTTAATATATACACCACGCTAACACCCTGGCTAATATTATCTACCCATTCACTAACATGCACACATACGATAATTGAAAATCTGATTATGAGGAAGTACGCGCTTAGCATGCTAGTTATCGTCAGCATTATCGTGACGGCAAAACCCCGCTCTGGTCTCTGAAAGTTGTGAAGGATTTTGAATTGAGAAGTGCTTATAAATTTATCACTGTTTTTTTTTTTTTTTTTTCAATTTGGTGTCAGGATATAAGATTTCATTGGGAAACATAAAATTGGTCACTCTGCACCGCAATATATTTTAATATTTAATTGAATAAACTTGCCTCCAGAGATGTCTGTGTAATCCCTCGGTTGTCCAGGTCTCATCTGAGGCCTGGATGAGCAGCGAAACGTCTTCATTCTTACAATGATTTGTCCAGCTGACAGATTTAAACTTGGTCTTTTGCTTTGCCTCCAAAGAGTTATGGACATTGTAACTTCAAAGGTCAATTTCTCGAAATGCATTTTCTTCGATAAGGACGTAAGGGTCACCTCTTAAAGTAGCACCTACACACACCAAACTTTACAGTCCTGTACTGAACAAGATTTTGGCGAAATGTACAGAGGATTTTTTGATAATAATTCAAATTCTTAGTCTGTCAAAATCTGATTTATGAAAAACATTAATTAAATAAAAATAAATAAATAAAAATTAATAAAAATCTGGCGAAATTTTTATTTTTAGGCAAAATTTCAATAAGATGTAGTTTACCTAAATATTAAATAAGATATTGAATAATTCTCTGTACATTTTTAGTATCTAATATCAACAAAAAGAAGCAAGAAATTTAAACCTGGCTCTTTTCAGGTTTCTGCTTTGAAAATCTGAAAAACTGTCAATTTTGGCCATTTTCTTTTTCTTTTTTACATTTATATGAGTAAAGTACAGCATAAGTTTCAAATTGAACTCTCTAAAGTTAAGATTTTTTCCTATTCACCTGCAGTGTCTGTTTTTCACATTTTACGACGGTAAAAACCAGGTACATATTGTATTTATAATTTGTATTTATAATTCCTAACATCACTCCAATTAGCCATTATGAATACAACTTTCCTAACCTTATTGTAATCCTAAATCACCACATTGAAAACTATGTCAAAACTATAATTACCATCTATAGACTCCCTCCTGACCCCCATGTCCTCTTTAACTGGTCTATTGTACCGAGTCTCCGTTTTTTTCATTGTCGTAATGTTGGTTGCTGGAGTGATTCGGGAGTACCATAGTGTAGTGGCGTATACCCGAGGGAGAGGCCCCATTAAGGCTGCGGCCCTGCTGGACAGAGACAGATGGAGCAGGGGTACAGTGGTAATGGCTCTCCTTTCTACACTGGCGATGTAGTACGTGAGAGGGACTGTAGTATTCCTATAGCAATGTTCAGCTCTGTTCCAAGTCTATTAGAGTCACATCGGGCCTCTTTGGTGTAATGGCGACGAGATGTGGAAAGGTGAAAGGTTAAAGGTCTTATTCTATGCTAACTCGACTTATTGTTAGCATTTAGTCAAGTCATAGTGTTGTTTCATGGTAAAAAATAGAAAAAAACAACCTGAAAGTTAGGTTTCTATCATAGTCTTGTCGCCATCTTAAAAACTCAAAACACTCTGTTTCAACTCGTGATGTCATCAGGTGGTAATCCAGGAAGGTTTTTGCATTTTGCCCATACATCCTCACGAGACTCAGTTTTATAAATTTACATGATTCAGATTGCCTACATTCTACAGTAATTGAAATAATTTTCTTTCAAACGTTTTTTTGCTTGATCGTAATGTAAAAAGTGAGCGAAAAATCGGTAAATTCAGAAGTAGTTTAATGAAGAGGTACTATGAAAAATTAAGTTCATGGCGTTTTCTATCATGTTATAACATCCTGAGGGACATTAACAGCCTGAAGAAGCTTTAGTTGTCAACCGTGCATGTTTGAGTAATCTAGCGATCTCTCCTGGACCCATTCGAACCCTTCTTAAGGTTAGCAGGTCGTCACCCATGCTCACACGCAACAATTTTCCATTAAAAAAAAGGAAAAAAGCAAAAAAATGCATCTGTCTACCTTGATCTGCAGCTAGACATAGGTGTGGTCGACCGCTACACGGCTCTTTGTTGTGTCGTCTGCTCTTTAAGTCGTTTTAGATGAATATTGTGCTTTAAAATGTGCGAATTAAAACATAATGATCCACGGGTGTCATGGATTATAACTACAGAGCAGACACAAGCACGATATGTCTTCTTTAACTGAAAAATATCCCCACTGCTTCTATAGGTGAACCTTTGCACATATGTCTTGTCTCCCAGTTGAATGAGACAGATTAGCTCATATTCCACAGTGCATATGTTGGCCGGACTGTACGGTTATGCCCTGGTTAATCTTCCCGTAGCAGTAAAAAGACCATTAGCATCCAAATCACGGCGGAGCTAGCATGGCGGCGCGGCGCGGAGATGTTAGCGATCTGCGACGGAAGATAAAATACGAGATTCTTGTAGGATTCATAGGCCACACCTGGTTAACTTTAGCGTAGTCCCCATTGTCATAAAGAGCCATTCATGTCTGCTATATGGACACATTTATTTGAATAGTAGCAGCTAGATGAGCAATTTTGATCAACCAGCTCTGTAAAAATGAAATGGAATTGTTTCGCCAAAGTTAATATATTGCATACTAACTTCCTTCAAGGTATTGGACAGTAGTAGTAGCAGTAGTAGTAGCAGTAGTAGTACAAAAGGCTGTACAAGTAGCTGGTTCAATAAGCATCAAAAATCATCAATGCTGTATGTGCAGAAGTACATTCATGCACCGGTGTAAGCAGATAATTGAGGAAAGACGAGTTAAGTGTCTTGCCCGAGGACACAATGGCTGTATGCACCTGTGGGATTCAAACCGACAACCTTCCGATCAGAAGAACACTCTACCAACTGACCAATTGAGCTGCTGTTGCTCAAAAACTACAAATTCCAAAGGTTCCCAAGTTCAGCGAAAAGTAGCGACCGCAAAGTAAGAGCCAAAATTAAAACCGTGACTGCAGCTTTCATTTACTCTAAGGTTCCAAATAAAGTTATGGAAACAAGAAAACACCTATAATGGAATGGAAACTGAAAGTAAAAGTACTTTCTGTTGCTTTTACAGTCTGAAAAACGCGAAAAACGGAACTACTTCATCAACGATTTTCAGCGGTCCAATCTTCCATCTATCCTAAATATTCACCTTGATGAGTTTATAAGAGCATTCCGCAATTTTCAGAGGCCAGCGCATTATGAAAACTCTAACAACTAGCGTGCTAACAGTGCACCACCTACGATAAGAGGTGCTTTTACAATGTAACTGTACAGGGGCAAGACAAATTTATTACCTGAAAAAAAATGCGTATAACCGCTTTTAAAATCAAACCTCATATATTGTTTGCAGTGAATACACACCGCCTCTCCAGCAGTGCCGCCGTCTCAATCCCGCTCTCCCAATCAATACACACTTGACAGCTGTTGAAATACAAACCTGTGCACCGCGATGGCCCTGTTCTCCCGCTCCATATAAAGTGCGCTCTGACAATCGCCGGTGTGCGAGGAGATCTTTCTGGAGATGTCTGGATTGGGGGTGACAGGGAGGAGAAGAAATTCACCTGCAATTTGGATCTGCTGGACTGCAAAACCAAAAAGAAGTGATTTTTAGAGACATAAAGAATGCACGGGGTTTGGTAAGTCGATGTTTAATGTGAAAAAGCAATAGATCGGCAAAAATCTGCAAATGTTTCGTCAACGTGCTTCGGTATGGACATTCTTTCACCCACGTCTTGCCACGGCAGGTTGAAGAGAGTAAATAGTGTGGTTGAACTTAAAAATATGATCTGAAAGCGGGTTTATTAAAAAATAGACTTTTTTTTAGAGGTTTTTACCACGTCACAATAGGGTTCCATCATCATTAGTTTATATTTCGGTTGCTTCGTGCATGCATGAGTAATACAGTGTTGTCCTCCATTTGAGTTCTCAGAAAACCATTTAACACACTCCCTGTCCCAGATCCCTGTATTTTGTCATGATTATTTGAATAATGATGGCTCCGAGTCATAGGCACAGGGTAAAAAAAATCTTCAAAAATAAAAACACAAATTAAAATCCACTGTTTGTTGTGTTGAAATGCTACTGTGAAGAAGTGGGGCTTCTCAGTTCTGCAGTTTTGAACAGGAAGTCAATATTACAATCTCTATAACTGAGCCATTTTAGATCAATATCGTGTTTTGCAATGAACAAAACGTGAAATTGCATGTAATGATGCAGCCACACTTGTTATAGTTTGGTCCTGTTTGAGCCCGGTTTAGTCCTGATGTAGACTCGGTTTGGTCTTGCACTAGTCCTGTTTCAGTCATGGTCCACTCTAGGTTTAGTTCCAGACTCACATGTGGTGAAAACATCATCAAACTGCTTAATTAGAGATTTAATCTTGTGAGCATGACTTGTTCCATTGGGATTTATTGCCTTGACTAGTTAAAATTTACTCAAATTAAGATAACTACAAGCAAGTCAATCAATTAACCCACAACGGCATTTGCATCGCCACAGCCGCTGAATGACCTTCTCACGTGATCGCTATGGTAATTAAGCAATACGCCAATTATCACTGCGTCTTTATTGGTCCAGCCCATTGAATTCGGTTTGCGAATGTCAAGTCTTAGCGAAGTGTCTCATGTATTTGACCCATATTTCTATGAGTGTCGTTAACCTTTCAGAAGCAGGCACACATCTGCTCTTGAGCTCGATATCAGCCAAAGAGTAGCTATCTGGAGGATGTAGGCTCGTTCGTGCTCAGCGTTGGATGCGCAAAGGGATGCACAGTCCGTCCTCTGCGTTACTCCGTCTGTAATTTGAATGGGACGAGCTCAGTGACGTGCCGCTAAGTTAACCTTTAGCAGGTACAACCGGCGGCTGTGGTGCTCTACTCCCACCTCTGCAACCACCTGACCATGATGACCAGAGCGAGAGTAGCCACAACAGAGCAGAACGAGCTGAAGCTACAGGTTAAAAAGCTGTTTTTAAATCAACTGAAGGATTTTGAATTGAGAAAAAGCTTATGATCTGAAAATAGGATAAAAAATCACCTCAAAATAAGACGTCTCGGAAAGCTATTGGTACATTTAAAACATTCTAACTCCACACAAAAAGACCCATCATCAACCAAGAACCAATCCGTTATCAGCCACCCATATAATCTAGGTCAAGTCTACCATTGGCCATTATATCTACACCAACCTTCTTCGCCCTAATTGTGTGCTTAAGGCGAAGCATCCAATCCCCACACTTCACCTCCAGTTTCCCCAAGATCTTTTCCTCCACGTGTTGACTTTTTCACCGGCAGACGGACCATCTCTATCTGCTCTCCTCCAGCGACCAATCTGAGCCAATCTGCGATCCGTCCACTCAACCATCTCCTCTCCTCTCCTTTCGCTATCTCATTCGTCTTCTGTTGAGTAGTGCCAGCGCGTTCCTCTTCACGGTAAGTAATCTCTGGGAGAGAATGGTAGCTTCCAATCGGAGCGATATCAGGAGCAGAGGGGTTATCTAGTGCCGAGAGAAGTCATGGATCAGACCAGAGGGGTCATTGGATACGACGCCATTTAAACGCCGAAAGGTAAAAGATATGCGTACTGGAGTGATTTGTAATGGTTCAAAAAAGTTGGTGAAAGTGTTTTTGTAAATTCCCAGGTTTTTTTTTTTTTCTTGTAATTAAGTCATATAAACTGTCATGCCCAATACAGACACTGTAAAAGAAGCTCTTAGGGTCAAAATGAGACCACTGTGTGCTGCCTGCATCTAATTATAAAGAAGTAAGGTTGGTGCGCTGTTAGCATGCTAGGTGACTATTTATTTATTTATTTCATGAAATATAAAAAGACATTAACAGTGCCATAACGTTCATTTTCATTATGGATGTTGGGAGAGATCACCTATGAGAGGTAGGCAGATCTGTACCAGCACAGGGTGCTACCAGTGTGTGTTGGGGGATCTGCTAACTACCAGTCAAAAGTTTGGACACACTCTCATTCAACTTTCTCTTTTTTTAAACTACATTCTACATTTTATATACATACAGAAGA
>JAIEZT010000198.1:11085369-11107869 GCA_019594935.1 Periophthalmus modestus
CTCTTTTTGGTTCCACTATTGCAGTTCTTCAACTTGTTCTAAGAAACCAACAACCCACGCCATTAAAACAACCCATTGATTACTACATACAGTACCCGTATACCTCAGCACAGTGAGTCAGCGTGTAGGCAGTCCATCTCTTAAGAAGTACTTTGACCTATAAACCTCCAAGTGTCAGCAGAACTCAGCCGCCCACATCCGATGACTACACCTTCAGTTCATCTTTGTTAGCCCAATACTCGCTATGTCACTTATTGTAACTTTGTCGCACAAATTGACTCAAAAACGAAATTTCACTTTCCCAAACGCAACTCATATCTTTCGCACAATGGTACCAATTTTCTATCTCCTCTACAGTTTTTTATTCACCCCAGCTCTGGCAGAATAAATCAGGAAGTTATTACAAAAGATAGAGAGTTTTTTTTTGTCGCCGGCGCGTTTCATTTCCTCACCTGTGCGCACAGACTGTTCCCGGGTGGAGATAATAACCACGAGCTCCCTGGAAACGCCATTCACGGCACTGGACACCGTTCCATCTTATCGCTATCTGAGGAAAGAGAGGAGAGATATTAGCTTGGCAAATATGGTTCATGTTGTTCAATCTGCCTAGGCTAAACAAGAAATGAACTGGGGCACAAATAAGCATAAATAATGGTCGTCTCTTAAAGGGGCTGAACCCATTTTCTCTGGTAGTAGAGTCAAATTAGTTTTGTTTCCATAGAGAATAATGAAAAAATAGGGAAATATACACAGTCTGCATGTAATTATTAAGCTACTTTACTGATTGCAAACCCGGAAGTACTGCAGATGAGTTACTTAAACCTGCGTTGCCAGAGCCTAAACCTGCAGATAGAGACACATACAAGTGTTTCTCATTCTCAGTAAGGCAGAGGCTGCACTAGCACTGGTTAATGATTAGCGGCTGGGGTTTAGGTAGTGACCATTCAGATCAGAGAGAGTCCTTTTAGGTTTAAACCAACTGGATTTCCCAAATGAGACTCATATGAGGCTTCATGATGTTTTCGTAATTAAGAATAAATCAGCATTACAGTTGTATTTGGACATGTTTACCTCATATCTTCAGAAAACCTTACATACAGTTCTTTAATGGTCAAAAAAGGACAAACTCAGGACTAACCCAGGACTAAAGCGCAGACTAGGAACACCCTTCAACACTTTTTGTTCGATACAAAACAAAAAGGACGCACTGGAGGGACTATGTCTCTCGGCCTGGCCTGGGAACGCCTTGGGGTCCCGTCCCACCGGAGGAGCTGGAGGACATGTCTGGGGTGAGGGAAGTCTGGGAGTCGTTGCTTAGACTGCTACCCCCGTGACCCGGCCCTGGATAAGAGGAAGAAAATGGATGGATAGGAAAAAAACTAAACTAAAATTAGCATCTGAGTAACTTTTTGAGAAATGTATTTTGTGACCACTACTTTGTTCATGGGCACTAAAGTAACTCTCTAAAGTACTCTTACTTAAATACATTTTTCTACATACCCGATAGTCGACATCTTACCCGTGCGTTGCGTTGTATAACCTTTATCATAACCACTGTTCCATCTCCATCCCTCCTCCTCCTCCCCCTTTTCTCCTCCGTCTAATCAGATTTAGTCCCGGCCTTGGCGACGGCGTGTCTGGTACAAAGCGAGAGAGAGGAAAAAAAAAAGAAAAACTAGCGCAGATGATCGCCGCTTGTCAAAATACGATCTGGAAGGCTTAGCTGACGATGAGAGAAACGCTATCAGGAGGGAGAATTTACCTGGTCCGTGACATCCAAACAAATCTAGCGCCTGGGGGATGCTATCGGCCAATGCAAACTGATGGATATCTGCTGTAATAAAGAACAGAGTGGACACAGATGGTTATCGATAGTGAACACTGGACACTAGGGGGTTATGGTTTCATGTGGGTTAACAGGAGCTCAGCAGAACAAGACAAAAGCTCATGTCCTTAGGTGTTAGAATGATGAGGAATTGCAACTATTGCCGTAGTGATTAATAATTTAAAACAAACTATATCTTGTGAATGGGAAAAAGTTCTCAAATTGTTGCACGGGACAGAAAGTTTAAACCCATGAATTTGCCCAAAAAATCTTAACAGTAATGGTTCAGTAGGTAACTTTTCTGATTGGAATAATTAAGTGAGTGACAAGTATTTATATAGCACCTTCCACAGAGATCAGATCAGAAGATGCTTTACAGATTAATTCATAAAGAAGATAAAATTCAGAAACATTATAAAATACATTGCAGTTAGAAAACACCAAAATTTGCAAAAAATACTAATAAATAAAATCACAGACGGCAAATAAAACAGGTCAGCTAAGAAGACAAGTTTGCACAAATTAGTTTTATACTCAGGGAGCTTGCTGTTTTAAGATCATTACAGTTGTCTCTCGCTATATCACGGTTCACCTTTCGCGATCTCGCTGTTTTGCTGATTTGCATATGGCGGGCTTGCTGCGTCCTGATTGGCTGAGGGATGAAGACATTACAGTTCCTCTGTGCCATCTCGCACAGTACAGAATGTGTTCAGACAAATTTACATAAATGTTGGGTCACAGTGTGACTTTCGCACGTTTGCAAGTCTCGCTGTGTCGATGAAACGTTCTGCACCGACGAAGGTTTGAACTTTTTTTAAAAAAGAGAGAAATGTAGAAAATGTTAATGCCTGTCTGAGAAAAGCTTAAAAGTGTGAGTGGTTTTTACAGCCTTAAAATATCATGAAAAATAAAGCTGATACTTCATGGATTTCATATATTGCAGGTTATTTTTATAACGTAACATAAACGAGGGGGGACCACTGTATTAATATTATCATCATTATTATTATTTTATTTTTGTTTTATTATTTTATTTTTCCTTTTTTTTTTTTTTTTCTCCCATTTATACTTTTTTATATTTGTTTTCTCACTTACGAATTACTAGTACTAGAACTCTCCTCTGCTGTCCCCACCTTACCCCCTTCAAAAACACGGAAATATCACACACACAAACAAACATAACTTGTCACATACAATACAAACCATGTTATGTCTTGGTGTATCTTGCTACAGCTACAAATATCTTGGCAAATGTCTGGTGTATCTGGGTTTGTCTTCGTATATCTTGGTAATCTTGGCATATAT
This sequence comes from Periophthalmus modestus, assembly GCA_019594935.1. Taxonomy (NCBI): domain Eukaryota; kingdom Metazoa; phylum Chordata; class Actinopteri; order Gobiiformes; family Gobiidae; genus Periophthalmus; species Periophthalmus modestus. The sequence goes on from JAIEZT010000198.1 coordinate 11,088,500, forward strand.
TGGTATGTCTTGGTATATCTTGGTATATCTTGGTACATCTTGGTATGTCTTGGTATGTCTTGGTATGTCTTGGTACATCTTGGTATGTCTTGGTACGTCTTATCACCATTTGTCACCACTGTCTACGGTCACGATGTTTGTCTATCTTGCATTAAATAAATTTGAAAAAAGATCAAGGGCGAGTGCATTCCATAATTTAGGCGCAACAGATTCGAATGCTCCGTCACTCCTTGTTTCAAACCTAATCATGGAGTCCCTCAGACCTGAGACTACGACCTGGTACATGCCTGTGGAGAAGGTCGTACAGGTGACTTGGGGCCTGGTCATGGAGAGCTCTGGAGGCTGTGACCAGGATTGTGAAACTGATTCTGTGCTGAACTGGCAACAAATGAAGAATTGCAAGAACAGGAGTGACGTGGCAGTATCCTTGGGTTCTAGTTTGTAGTTTTGCAGCAGTATTCTGTATTAGTTGAAGACGATTTGATTGTTTTTATTGAGACTGAAGAAGAAAGTTGTCGATGAGCCATGTCTCAAAAGATGCCAGGTCGTCTAAGTTATTCAGGGATGTAGGTGTAATACTGAAGAATAGATTGACGTGTGGGGGCGATTTATGGAGGTGACCAAAGCCTCTGAGATGTTAGCCATTACACCTGCTACTATGTTCACAAAGATTGCCTAAAAGTTTTCACAATCTTCAGAAGACAGGAATGGGGAGTGCTTTTGGGAGGACACAAGGCCATTTACGGTGTCTAAAACAACTTTCACTTATTTGCAGTAACAAGATGTCTGGAACTGGCCCCTCGAGCTTCTTCAATTGCCCATTAAGTTCAAATAAGCTCTTTAAAATGGAGATGATGGACTTGGAGCTTGGTGGATTTTGACTAGCACTCAGCTCGTCTACATTTACATCTGAGGTTACAAATAATGTCATTTTTCCATGGATTTGGTCTAATATATGATACAGTTTTACGTTTTAGAGGTGCAATATTATCAAGAACAGCAGAACAGTGAGAGCTGAAAGTTGAAACAATGGAATTAACGTCTTGGGCATCAGAAAAAACATCAAAATTCTTGAAAGTCTGAACAAAAGACAGCAGATATTGAATCACTAAGTATACGAGAGCATTGAACCTGCTTAGCAACTGGGATTTCAGGTTTATGGGACCTACCGAAAAGCATACAGTTGTGATCTGACACTCATAACTCTTCAGATCCTACCAAATCTACAGTGAGCCCATGGGAGAAGACGAGATCTAGAGTGTTACCCTGAATATGCATGGGGCCATTAACATGCTGGCAAAAGTTGAAGGATTCAGTGAGATTTATATATTCATTGCAAGATTGTTAGATGAATCATTGATGGTCATATTATAATCTCCAAGCAGGATAATGTTTTCAAGTTTAATAATAGAGCTTAAAAAAATGACTGAATTCTGACAAAAACATGGCATTAGGGGGCAATATATTAAAGCACAATAAAAAAGGAGTTAAGAGTGCAATTTTTAACACTAAAAGATAAAATGAAGTAAAATTTCCAGAATTTGTTCGGCTCTATGAAAAGTTATTTTCCTGAATTATAGCGAAGCCTCCACCGCGACCTAAAGTTCTAGTTCAGGTCACGTTCTCATGCGAAGGAACAGCCTGGAGGACATTGTTCATTTAAGGACATTTATTGATCACATCTCTGCCAGGTCTCAGTGACAAACATAAAGTCCAACTCTTTCTTAATGAAGTCATTTAAAATTAATGATTTGTTGGCAATGGAACGAGCGTTTAACAAGACCATCTTAATTGGCTTATCGTTTGAGGCCCGAGTGGCCTCAAATTGCTATGCACGATGCCTCTTGCCAGGGTACAAATTGGCCAAGGAAATCTACCACGGTTATTTGTCTCAACGGGAAAGCCTGCTACTCCAGACCAACAGGGAGCGCTATCCGGAACTGTGCATATTGTTGCAGGTGCCGGTGAGAAAGAAGCGTGGTAAACATCCATGAATAAAACTTCAGATTTACTTTAGATAAGGAAGTCCCATTTTAACAAGGCTAACAAATCAAAGGTAAATTATCATAATACAGGGCCTTTGGGGGCCTGGGGTCAGTACATTATGACTCCAGGCACTGTCAACGACCAAACAAGATGATTGAACAGGAGAGAATGTAGAGTCAGGCGAAAACAAAACCGTAAAAAACACATATAAACATAATATAATAATTTCTCACTCACTTTTTTCACGCTGACTTGATCTTGTGACAAACCACTGAATTTCCAATTATGGCAACTTAAATGTTGAGCCAATATGTTCTGCAATACAAAGCTAACACGAATGCAACAGCTGTTTTCTGTTTATGAACGCACTGCACTTACGTATAAAGATTGAACACATTATATTTTTAGTGCATAAAACATCTGACATGAGCCAAACCCAAAGCATTACATAAAGAGAGGCTAAAACGAACGAGGTGCAGAGAAAGGAAACAAATGCAGAAAAAGCCGACTATAAACTTTAATTAAGTTAGCTTTGTCCTCATCACACAGCCCTACAAACTTAGAATTACTAAACGTCTTTTTGTGAATTGCTCAGAAGTATAATTTAGATATGATTTAGATTTTATTTAGTAAGAAAACTTGAGTTATTGAGTTAAGGCAGCCCCACGAGAACCATACCAGAGGAAACGAGGCTTATGTAACTTCTCAGGTTTGGATCTGTAATCTGCTTGTCTTATGAAAACCTCTAGAATAAAATGTTCCACAGTATGGTGTTAGCGATCTTGCATTTAATCAATCACATGTGTTAGCCAAAAAATACTTGATTTGGTGGCGTCGCCATGGAGATACATACGTTTTATGCCATTCTGTGGAACTTTCCAGGATAAACTATGACATCTCCCTGGAGACGAGAAGATTTCAGACCCTCCATGAGAAAAGTGACATAGTGCCCCTTTAATGTTAAATCTATAATGCTGAATCACACTGTATAATGATAACAGTTAGCGATCTCTGTTCTGTTTAGCCCGGTGCTGTAGCATGAATAGCCTCTGATAAGCATCGCAAATTGTCTAAACTCCACGGCAACAGACTTGTGCGGCGAAGGGACTCTTATTGTTATGACCCGCTCCCAATCAATCTCCCTCGTCAGCCGCGCGCTAGCTAGCTTTATTAACAATTCAGGAAGCAGCCGGGGCCCATTTGAAAGCATTAGCTAAACCCACATGTCGCTACCCAGTGTCTCTGCCTCCTCGCTCTTCCAAACACCACTTCCGCTCGATAGGAGACAGTCGATGGGCCAAAGATGATCTCGTAGACAGTTGAAGCCGGCTGGATGAAAAGTGGGTCTAGTATTGGAAGTCCATTTTCACTGAGAAGGGGCGACTTGCTCAACAGTTATGTCACAAATGGGGTCGGCAAATAAGTTTGATTTTGAAGTTTGGATGTAACATGTAACGAAATGGCTCTACAATCTTTAAACGCTATGTTAAGTAATTTGTTGAATTTATAGTCTACATTTATTTCAGATGCAGATACAGAAGCTAACAAAGAGTTGTGTTTTGTTTTATTAGCACATGAAACATGAAACATTGTTCTGGTTTGTGTTTTTCTGTATTTTAAATGCCACATGAACCATTTTATCAAAAAGCTGCACTGTTGACCTGCTCTCACTTTGTCTCTGTCAAGGGAGATGAAAATGAGCTAAATCTGGTTTGTGCAACGCTTTTACTGTGTAATGTCAAACAAACAAACACATAAATAAATAAAATGTCAACTCTGATCTAACATCGTCCAGTGGATAGATAATGTTTTTCCAAGTTTTTAAAGTCCATTAACAGGCCACTTGTGTTGATCAGTGCTGCTCACGTTGCCTTTACTCCAGGTCATCTGATTAAACCGACCTGCGGCTATTGTGGCATCTGTGTACGGATGTATATGGATATGTATATGTGTATGGATATCAGGCCTGAAAATGTTTTTATTTTTAATTCTATATTTTCCTTTTTATACTTCATGGCAGAGAACAAAGTAATCAATAGGGAAAACTGGCTTTTGCCCCATTTTGGAGTATGACATCATCTATTGACTCCAATTCACTTTGTATTGAAAAAATAAACATTTTCCTCCTCTCTGCTAACTGTTGCTCTTAGGCTCGTAATTTTGATCTAAAAATGTTCGTATTAACCCTCTGTACATGATCCCGAGGTTTTTATTTAGCTATTTTGTCCATAAATCAAGATATGATCATTAATAACTGACAAGTCAGGTGCCTTTTTCCCCCAAGGTCGTTTCAGCTAGTGATAGCAACAGGTTTGATTGACAGCATTGTTAAGCAACGGCTCCTTGCTAAACCTGCGGCAGGAGGAGATGTTACCTTTAACAACCTCACTCCTGATTGGCTCTTTGGTTGCTATGATACTTGTGGCCAGAATTACAAATACTGAACTCGACTCCAAATTCGACTCGACCCGAACACTGAGTGACGTTCCACACAGTGAAAGGTTAAAAAAGTAGTTTTATAATTTCGTGCATTATTCACTCCACACTCGGTGATGGGAGGTTTCTATTGTAGCCACATTTATCATGGGCCAGACTAAAGAAAGCGAGGCTGCCAATCTGCACCTCTGGCCACCACCGACACTCACACACACACACACACACACACACACACACACACACACACCACATTCATACTGGGCAATGTGGGTGAAGTGTCTTGCTTAAGGACCCAACAACAGTTTACACCTGCGCCAGTACTGCCCCACGGTCACAATTGGGGTTGTCAAAAGTATTGAAAATCTTAGTAATTGATACTAAAACTAGTATCAAAACTAGTTATTTGAGTGTGTATCGATACAAGTCACATTCACAAGACAAAAATGACCCTTTCCTCAATAGCTTTAAAATGAGTATTGAGTCTATTCCTTTGTATCGAAAAGGAATAAGCAGGCAAAGAAAAAGGCAGCGTTCCAAGGCTCCCATGTGCTTCCCATTAAAACCATATGCTCATTAACACATTATTAATTCAATATTCCTCTGCACAAACATACAGCCTGCTGGCCTCAGTTCTTTAGACACTCAACCCTTTACCTCCATTTTAAACCTGGCTGTCTTCCTCCTCTTCTCTCGTTCACGTCCCATGTGGCCTTCAACATGTACGCTAGCAACTGTTGTCATGGCGCAAAAAAACATCCATGTAGCCTCCACGGACTCGAACCCCCAACCCCCACTCCTCATCCCACTATCACGACAGCTGCGTTCAACAGGTGTCCAACCGAGATACACACTGCCCTTGACCCACAGTTGTTTTTTTTTGTTGGTTTTTTTTCGTGGCAGACATGGAACGCACTTTACCGGGCGCAATCAAATCACCTAGCAACGCCGCATCGTCACAGCGACCCAGAGGAAAATCTGGAGGGAGACCTGGCGGAGAGTGCAAATAAGAGCCAAAATAGAAAGCACTTTTTATCATATCAACAACCCTATGAAGAGTACTGGATGAAACTTTGGAGATGGATAATGGTAATCTTTGTGGTGAGATAAGCTGTAATAGGTAATATGTTTGCATTATCAGGATGTGGCAGGATCATAAATACGTTTAATGTGGACCGAGAGTGTATGCTAGATCAGTGCTTTCAGATTAGATAAAAGGTTGTGTAGAAAGTTGGATGCAGCTGTTAGTATCTGGTAAAGTTAAGTACTTAAAGGTACAATATCTAACTTTCTGGAGGGTTTTCAGTGCAATAAACACAATAAGAGAGTGTGATCAATAACGCTCGGCTCAAGTTAAATTAAGCTTATCGAGGCTAGCAGTTATAGCGGCGAATTTGCAGCAGAGTTCCATATTTGGAATTTTAACTGCGAGTATCATAGCAACCAAAGAGCCAATCCGGAGCGAGGCTGTTGAAGGTAACGCCCCTTCCCGGCTGCGCTATATCAGGGAGCGAGTTTAGCAACGCTGTCAATCAAAGCTGTTGCTAACACTGGCAAGAGTGACCTCGGGGAATGAAGGCGCCTGATTTGTCTGATATTAATGTTCATATGTTGATTTGCGGACACAAGAATGAAATATAATGTCGAGCGGGTTAATACGAACATTTTAAGACGAAAATGATGAGCCTGACAGCAGCAGTTACAGAGAGAGGGGACACAGTTTTTCAATAAAAAGTTAATTGGATCCAGACTCAATGTAGCCGGAAGCGCGCCCATGCTCACTTCCTATTTGGAGCGCAGCAGCTAGTAGGTTAGCTATGTCCATTTATATTTACAGTCTATGGTGTATGCCTTTCAAAAATTAGCTGCTGCTTTAGACTTGTCCTAGATGTATTTCCTTCAAAAAGACTTGGATATTTTTTCTCAAACCCATTTCAACCTAAATAAAAAAAAAAAATAATTTAAAAATGACCATATGGTGGTCCATATGCATATTAACATTTTATCTTTAAAATTATGTTTTCACAACGAAACTAATTGCATTCAGGTATGTTTGAGTACTGCCCTCAAAACATAGGGTTCCACTTTGTGATGTCATCAGGTGATATTGCAAAAATTTTCCATGTGTACTTTTTAACTTTTTAACCAACTTTAATCTTGTTTAGGCTTATACTTCTTACCTTCTTGCTCGGGTGGCGACGAACAATTATTTTGGTAACTGATGAATGTGGCAATTATTCTTTCAATTATTGATCCCGAAGAGTCTGGAGTGTGTAGAGCTGAGAAAAATGCATTGGATTACTAAATTACTTAACGATTATTTCTTTTTTTTTTTTTGTGCAAACCCATAGACATACATGGAGACACAAACAATTATTTCATTTAACGATTAATTACCTTGCGCCCTCTGCTGGAAAAATGAGGGCTTTGTATTCTCCCCCCCAAAAAGGATGCATTTCTTTCAGTCGTTATCCATGAAGTTATGCGTCGTCATCATGAAATACTCAGTGGGGGCGGGTAAAAAAAAGTGCTTTAAAACATCTGATCTGTGCGTACAATTGACTACATAAGCATTTAAATTTCTTTTTCTTTTTTACATAAACGCCATCCTTTTACTTGCTTGTTTACGACTAGAATCTGTGTTTCAGCTTTCCAGATTTGAATGTAATTTTCAGTATCATTAGGCACGAAAATGGTTGCAAAACGCCTCTACCCCAAATATGTATTCACCCTTCAAAGCGAGCCCATTTTCCACCGCCGCCCGTAATATCGCTTGCGAGCTACATTTTTGCAATTGAATTCTGCGGAGGTCTGCTAGCATGCCTCGCTGGTCTAAATCAAAGGCAATGCTTGTTATCACGTTTCATATGCAACTGGAGGATCGGGGCTAGGTAATGTCATAAAATAGCCCATACGCCAGAGACCCTTTGCGATGTTATTACTAGGCTAGCAGGTTCGGACGCATAACTTACTCAAAATATGCCTCGGAATAATGCGCACACCAGCATATGAAATCAGACAGGAGGTTGTAAATATAGATATATAAATGCAGGTGTAGGAGAAATAGCTGCGTGTCTTGTAGATGAAGGTGCTCCAATTGGGGCCTAAGGGTGCCGTGATTTTCGTCCACGAGAGGCAGCTAGCTACCCGGAGCTTGTACCAATGGTGTTTTATAAGTGTTGTAAAGTTGTAGCCGTAACGCACCCTAACGTAAATTTCGCGCTGGTTAAAAATAATGCAGTACTGTAAATTTGAATGGGTGATAGAGCAGGTAGTAAAATGATATTTTGTATGTATGTAGTAATCGGAATATCGGAAAAAATATGGAGGATTTGTTTAAATTTACAGCTTTGCTACCAATAAAAAAAATCGAAATGCTAAATAATGTCACGTTAAAAATAAAATGAATGAAGAATCTTGTATGGCGGTGTTGGCGTAGCTTCCTATTCACGTCTGTTTGTGTAGTGATGTAATATAACGTGACTAGCCGGCTGTTAGCGCTCTCCCCATGTACTTTAAAAAGGCTAAGTAAAGCAAAAATATTTTCATTAGACAATATTAAAAATACTGACCAATTATAAACTTTTGGAATAACTATTTCAATTGTGTCAAATCCTGTATTGTCACTGTTAACAGAAAACTACAACACTACATGATCAGGGTACACATGACGTAACAAAGGGGTAACACACTACTTGACAAAAAAACATGGCCGAACAATGGGTACCTAAAATACATGACTTATTTAATGTGTAACACTGCATGACTTGAATGATACGTACAATGCATGATGTACTGTAACTACTGGGGTAACACTGCATGATGTAACTAATGCGTAACATTGCATGACTTGACTTCACTGATGCATAACACTGCATGACGTTACTAGAGGGTAACACTGCACGAAATAACTACAGGGTAACACTGCATGACTTGACTAAGGAGTAACACTGCATGACTTGACTTGACTGATGTGTAACACTGCATGATGTTACTAGTGGATAACACGCTGATGTAATGTAACTAAGGGGTAACACTGCATGACTAGTGCGTAACCCTGCAAGGCATAACTAATGAGTAACACTGCATGACGTAACCAACAGGTAACACTACATGACTTGACTGATGGGTAACATTGCATGATTTAACTAATAAGTAACACAAAATTATAAAAAAAATAATAATAATGGCACTACATGATTTTAAAAAAACACTACGTAACAAGAAAATTGTGTGAGTAAATGCTACATCACAAATAGGAACTGATACATGATTTATCTAATGGGTAACAGTTCAGCACTTAACAAATGTGTAATGCCACACAACTATAAGAATGCATTACACTACATGATTTAACAAATGGGTAACACAAAATGACTTATAAAAGTAACACCATATGACTTGACAAATGCATAACACTGCATGACCACTAACTAATGGGCACTACATGACATCCAGGTAACAATACATGACTTAACAATTTTAACACTGAAATTAAAAAAAAAAAAAAAAGAATAAAGGGATCTAACAAAAAATGTAACCCTGTGAAATAAAAAAAACAACAGACTTTATAAAGGGTAACACCATATGACTTAGCAAACAGGTAATGCTACATCACATTACATATGACTATGAGTACATGATTTAACAAAAGGGTATAACATAACCAGTTGAACTAAAGGAGAAAATACATGGATGTGTTTTATAAGTGCTGTGATTTGCATGAATTTCCAGGTGGGTAAAAGTAATGCCATAAATGTGAAGGTGCCAACCACACCGCTGTAGTATGTAATAATGGATATACACTTAAGTTCATCTGAATTTACTCTTTTAAAGCAGACCTCTTCTGCAAAATCAACTTTTCAGAGAGTTACAATTGTTTCCCCTCCTCATTTACACTCTCAAACTTGTATTTGAAGTGATTTGTGCATATTTGAGCCATTTTAACAGCGTATTTTCAAGATGTCATATTGCTGATCAACCCCAGTTTTCACCACCTCTGGTACACACCCTCTGGTCTGTACTTACTTCGTCCTCCAATAAAATTTTCTTAACTGGTGATATGTGTAGGATTAGCCTGCGCTGCATAGTCATTTTGGCTCAAATGAAAAAAAAAAATCCACTGCGTTGCTAGCATTATGTACGGCTATCAAGCCCCGGGGCCCAAACATGAAGTCAATGGGCCGTGCTCAATGGCGCGTGTCGCAAATTTATCCCTTAGAAGGTTCTGCCCTGCCCATCGACCATTGCAGAATGTCTAGAAGTACGTTCCATATTCTTTTTGGATAAATTAGCGAGCCCTATGGGTCAAATTTGGCCCTGATAATAAATTAGGGAATAAAGGGTTAAAATTGAAAAAGTGGATATTTGATTATAGCAGTAATTAATGTAATGTTCATAATTTTCCAAAGAAGAAAATGGTTCTTGGGTTTTCCAGGGTTAAAAGGACCAAAACAAAACACTTACACTTACAATATTCTGAAAAAAAAACAATATATACACCTATATTTATTTATGTTTGTGACTAGAAACAAATCTAGCTTTTAAAATGGTCAGATCATACCTTTAAGTGTAACAGAGCCTATGTAAATGATTTTAGACTGACAATTTTCTAACAGATTTGCAATAGACAAGAATCAGTGGGCTTCAGGGATCAACCAAAAAAAGTTTATTCTGACTTGACATTTTTGACAACACAGTGTCATTTCCAACCCAGTGGCTGTTTTGAAACGCACATTATTTAATACCCACATTTCCAAATAAAACATTCTATTATTTTGCGAGCTAAATCTAGCTGAAGCACTGCACTATATGGGCTTCCAACCTGCGCGTGTTAAAATCCATTTTCCTCACATCCCCAAATCATTTCTGACACATTTTTTGACAGAAATCAATTTGAATTTCCCAAATAGGAGAAAAGAAAGTTTATCTGTATCGCGGCACAGATCGTTCCATGCATTCCGGGCACTTCAAATCCCACTGGCCCGGATCCAATATGGCTGCCGCTGGATTGGGTAGGCGGCATGAACGGATTGTTTGGTAAGCACCCCAGCATGTTTCAATCAAAGCGGGCTCTTCTCTTTGTCAGGATGGCGGAGACAGAGGACTTCCACGCTGCGTCTGCCCACCTAAGGGACCCGGGCCGTGCTCAATAATTCAGAGGATGTTGCTCCAGTCCTGTGGAGAGAGGAGAAGAGGTGAGCGATGAAAATGTGCCCGCCGAGGAGTGCAGGGAGGAGGAGGAGGAGGAGGAGGAGTGGGAGTCTGGGAGAGGTGGAGAGATGTACAAGGAATAGGTAATTATTGAAGAATTTGTGGAGTGTAAAGATTGGACCATTCGGGCTTATTGAAATGGGATTGGAGAACACTATTGAGCTCATGTTCACACTATATGGCTGTATTACTGTTATAGCTATAGAAGTTCATAGATTAAAGTGACTATAGTATTCAGAATATTCTTTTTTGCCCCAGTACAGATACACTGTAAAAGCAACTCTCGGGCTCAAAATGAGAACGCTGTGTGCTGTCTTCTGCAATCCAGTGCGTAACAATGGTCCTCTGTTAGCATACTAGTTGTTACGAGCATTACTGACAGCAAAAAGTCCGCTCTGGCCTCTGAAAGTTGAGAAGAAGGCTTATAAACTCATCATGGTGAGTAATTAGGATGTTCTGAATGCATACGGTAAGTTAGATCATTTTGGACCACTGCAAACTGTTTGAAATGTTTTAAGACAGTAAAAAATCAGATATAATGCCATTAATAAATACTGAGGGGGACCAAAAAAAAATCTAAAAAAAATATCACTTCATAGTTGAATTTAAGTACATTTTGAACAGTTCCACAGTGCTAAAAGCTATAAATATCTACCCACGCATTTATGTATTAATTTTATGAGTCAGTGGTTGAGCTTGCAGCACAAGATTCGAGACATATCCTCTGTATTCTGATTGTAAATTAACTCGTAAATGGTAAGCGATCATTTTTATGTAGCGCTTTTCCACCTTCAAGGCTCTCAAAGCGCTTTACATCAAGGAACCACTCACCCATTCACTCACACATTCATACACCAGTGTACGCAGACACTAGAGGCGGGATGGGTTTTTAGTGTCTTGCCCAAGGACACAACAACGGCGTTTATCTGTGGGAGCTGGAATCGCACCGGCGACCTGTGGATCAGTGCATCTGACCGCTCTACCAATGAAGTTTATGTCAAGAGCGGGATTCGAACCACCTTTAGATCAGTGAACTCTACTACTGGGCAAGATGTTAGATTTATGATTATTTTGTTATAAAGAATTGGTTCTGGTTTGCCTACACTTGGTCAAAGATAAGTCTATTGTTTTATGGGCAGATTTAAAGGGCCTATATTATGCAATTTTTTTATCTGGAGTTGTGTTTTGTTCCAGTCAAACATGTTTAACACATAAACTCTGCATATTTAGGCTGAGTTCTTCTCTCAAATTGAAAACGCTTACACCTTGTGATGTCATGTGGTGATACAGGAAGTGCTCCACTGCGTTTTTAAACTCCATGCACCGTCACTAGAACCATTTGGATCATTTGCAGCCTCAGGATAGACAGGGATTGAAGCTACAGCTTGTATCTTTGTTGAAAACTGCTTCTCTTTCCAGCAAATATCGTAGACATTCTGTGGCAATTTCAACTGAACTGAAGATAACAGCATTATAAGTTCATTTTGCATAGATCTTATAACTGCAATGCATTTAATATTGTTTAAATAAAATGAAAAGTATAACATCTCCAGCTAGCTCTACAACACTAATTATCTCCTAACTTGCTCTGATCCCCACAGCAGTTAAAGTTCACCTGTCCTTCCCTCCCTCTCTCCGGCTCTTATTCCCCAGCGCTCTGTTTTTTTCCCAGGTAGGGGGATTTGGGAGGTTTTTGCGGGAAGAAGGAGCCTCGGGGGTGGGGCAGGCGCCAAGCTGACTGACAAATGGACTAAAAGCAGTCCCACGATAGAGGAGAAAGGCGGGTGAAGTGTCTTGCCCAGGGACACAACAGCTATAATTGATCTGTTGAGAACCATATACCGAAGTTGTTGTGTACAAGTTCTTTAAAACAGGTAAAGTCCTGTATTATATGATGTATTCTTCAGGGCTAGTCGTGCTAATTCACATGGAAAAAAAGTTGCTAATGGTAAGCAAAAGATTAATGATTTTGGAATTAAATTGAGCATAGTGTAAGTGTAAAGGAGGCTGCCAAACAATAGCGCTGCCAGCATCAAATCTATCGCATTACAATTGGCGTCCATTACACTAACGCCACTACAGTGTTCCCTCGTTTTAATGCGGGAGTTACGTTCCAAAAATAACCTGCAACAGGCGAAAATCCGCGAAGTACATCATCCTTACAAAGGTCTTGTTGCGGGCAGTTACTACCCTTTTTGCATCCTTTAAAACTTATTCCTGTGGTCGTCCTTATGTTATTTTCCTCTTTATGTGACGAACTGAAGATTCATTTATTCCGTAACGGCGCCCCCTACAGCCGCGTAACTTCTACCTTCCCACAGCATGTCCCAAAGTCCAACTTCCAGCAGAATGTTTCATCAACATTATGGGTTTAGTCGGGGAGGAAAACTTTGCAAAACATACAGCACTTCAGAGTCACACTGCTAAACATTTGTGTGAATTTGTCAAGCTGAATGCATTCTGTACTGTCCCTTAGCCAATCAGGACGCAGAAACACCATGCACAATCATAAACTGTAAAAAAAAAAAAGCACGCCAAAATTGCACCCCAAAAAATCTGCGAAACAGCGACATCGCAAAAGGTGTGAACCGCTGTACTGCACATCGCATCAGGTTTGTGAAGCTGTAGCGTATTGTTTTGTTCCTGCTTTTGTATATTAATGAAAAAAATGTGCTGCGGGAGCATGGGTGACGTAGGCTTGTGGGCGGAGCATTGGACAGAATCGTACTGCTAATCAAAAGGAGGGTTCGAATAGTGCCTGGTAGAGACCATTAGATTATTTAGACATGCATGGATGACATTTAAAACCTTTCCAGGCATGTTTTTTGGTGAGGGAAACCCATTATTATAGCAGAAATCTCCAAAAAGTCCATATTTTGGATCCATATTTTACATAGTATGGATCCCTTAACTAGCTCAGATACAGCAGCTACAGCTCACCCGCTATCTCTCCGTCTTTCTCCACCTTTGATTCCCACGTGCACCATTCTCTCTCTTTCCCAGGCAGAAGGATTTGGTGATTTTTTTGTGAGAAGAAGGAGCCTCGGGAGGGGTGGTAAGCCTTCAAAGCTGACAGACGGATGGAGAGGAGCAGGTTGCTGACACTACGACACGGGGTTGACCAATTAGTCCAGTCTGGTCCGCTCTGGTCCGGCTCTGCTCCGGTTGGCTCTCCTCAGGGGCAGCAGACATCCACCGCTGGGTACGACTCGGAAAAGTAATGTCCGAACTTGGACCTGGGCTCTGGCTCATTTTGAGTGACAGTTGGATGGGACCTTGGGAGATTACAGTACAGTGCTTTGCTACTGTACAAACAACTACATTAGATTGATTTTCTGTGGACTCTCCGAACTACCGGCTATAAAACATAATCACACACAGGAAAGTTGGGTGAAGAGTGTTGCCAAAGGATGTATGTAAAAGCAGTTTGCAAGGGTGGCGATCAAACCATCAGTCTTGGCCATTCTTTTGTAATTTAAGTCGATTTTTTTCCAATTAAATGTATCAAAATGCAATAGATATGACATATGAGCATAGAAAAGAACCACAGTACATACGTCTTTAGCCAAAAATATATAAAAATGTTGTTTTTTTTTCACGTTGGTTGCGTTTATTACACTGAAAAACACATGTCTTCACTGGGAGTAGGCTTGCATCTCCACAAACCTGACTCTTATCTGGCCTGGAAGAGGGCCTCCACCTGCTTGTTTCCATGGAAATGTTGTCCCTTTGGCTATAATCTTCCACAGCATGGCCTCAAACGTATCTATCTCCCTGGAGAATGTTCCAAAGTATGGATTTAACTTTCTGTTTCCATGGGATCACGCAGGTCCCGCAGACTGGACCTTTAGGTTATAGTAAAATCCACAAAACTTCTCAGCAAAATGTATTTATCTCGGATGTAAAATTGTTTCTTTGCAAGTGTTGTGTAAGCTTACTATATTTTTTGCCCGATTTGTGTTATTTCAAATTTTTGACTCCTTTAGTCTGTTCAAAAATGCCAATCTGATGGATTTACAACAAACTAGGAATAACACGATACACAAAGAGAAGTCAGCATCAGCAGCTTATGAAAAAATATTGTGTAAAATCCCTAAATACCATCACCGATACCGATAATGAAGCCCGTTATATTGCCCATCCCTGTCCATGCTCACATCATTCACAATTTTAAACCACTGACTCTTGAATGCACAATGGACCAATATTTCGACAAATTTATCCCAAATAAACTTAACAAATACACTGCTTGGCCAAAAAATAAAAGTCGTCGCCACCAAAAAAAAAAGGTCGTTGGACCACCTTTAGCTTCGATTATGACACGCCTTCACTGTCGCTTTGTTTCGATTTTCGCTTCTGCAAAGATTTATTTCCATCCAGTGTTGCTTTAATCTTTCACCAAGATCTTGCATTGATGATGGTCGAGTCTGACGCTGCACAAAGTTTCTCCAGCACATCCCAAAGATTCTCAATGGGGTTAAGGTCTGGACTCTGTGGAGGACAATCGGCTCGGACCTATTTACTTAGTTAAATCCAGGTGGCGACTTTTTTTTTGGCCGGGCAGTGTATCTCTTTCCAAATTCACCCAATGCAATTCCTCCAAACTTTTTACTATTCCACGCACACCTTTGTTTCTTCGGCGTCTCATCCTTTCTTTTTATTTACTCTGCCCCCTCCCTTCTCCAAAGCCCCAATAGCCTTGGAGTGGTAACAATCCGCAACCACCATGTCACCGAGCACCGCTTCCTGTCACCCCTCTCCTCTCTCGCTCCTCTCCCCGGTCTCGTTACATGCAACAGCACATAACCGTCACGAGCCGTTAACAGGCCATCTTCATGTGCTAAACTATCTAACTCTTTAACTGTCTTACTCCATATACTACTAACACTTACTCTCCCTTATTTCTCGTACTTTACCTCTCTACAGCTTACTTACTCTTAATAACTTTCTACTAACCCTTGCTAAGTGACCGACTCTTGAACTAACACTCTACTCTCTATTAACTCGCTAACTGAGGACTCTACTGGGTGTTTTGGCCAGGGGGGTTGGAGGGGGGTGGAGGGTAGTAGGGGCTTTACTGGCGTGGGGATACAAGCGTGCGGAGAAAAAGGGAAGAATCATTAAGAATTAACCTCGGTCCCCCAAAGTGGCGGTTGTTTCCAAAGGGGGATATGGTGACCTGGCAGGTGAGGAACAGACGTGGGGGCAAATTTCTCTTAATGAGACTGAAACAGACGATCGCAGAAGAGAGGCGGTTGAACTCATAGACCTGTGGTTACTATCAGGAGGTTACACTCTTCACCTGGGGTACCGATTTGGAGTTCCAAAAAAATGGTTTGTACATTTTGACATGTGATTTGCTTAGTGACTTTACTCATGGGTTTTCCCAGCTTAGCTGTTTATTCGTGATATTTTGAGGGCTTTAGACATTCACAAACATCTAATAATTTTGTTTTCAATTGTCTACGGCAAACAGGTGACAAAATTTTCATAGCACTGAAACCACATTGGTTGTTGTCGAGAATTGACATCTCTCTGTATTTTGTACTTGGTTCGCGACTGGAGCCAGGGCGCAAACCCGGCCGTCTAATCCCAAGTTTTTTCCTTCATTTGACCCATGTGAAACAAAGGAGCTCATTGGTCACTCATCATTTTGGTGGAATAAACTCACATTTCCTCTCACCTCAGATTAACAGGAGTTTTAATGGTTTGGTCATTGATTCTGCAAAAATACGCACAGTTTATCAGTCCTTTTGTGATATTTTCCCCTGTTTTTTTTGTTCTTCTAAGCAGAGCATATTTGTTTTGATACACGCTGGACAATACGTGCGTCTGATGGTTAATCAATGTCAATCACGATCATCGAATGTGGTATTTCGGAATAGATCAAGATTAAATTATTCCAATTATTACAAATTAATAAAACATATTAAATTTACAAATACTTATATAATTCCCAGCCCAACAATTCGTTATGATTTGTTAGAATCTTTTGTAATTTCACAACCACCTACTTGCAGTAAAAATCCAACCCTAGTTTTAAATATTGGAGAAACAAATAGGTAGTGGTTTCCCTTTGTAACTTTTATGGAGGACAGTTTGCCACCTGCTTGTTCTCAATTGAGTGTCAGTTGCTTTCCTTAAAATGGTTCACCAGTATGGCATTAAACATATCGTCCGACATTTATTTTTCTTTTGAGTTCGACACTGTTCAAAAAACTCTTGAACAAAAATGCATTCTCACTGTGTGGGAGGTCTCCCTTCGCAGATTGACCTGTAAACCTGTCTGCTTTAAAGATCGATCCTTTAATTCCACGGGAAAATATTTCGTATACAAACGCAATAACATTTCACAGAGACAAGCAAATTAGTTTCACTTGGGAGTCTTGTGGAAGAATCTAATTTCCCCATTGTTTCCCTCTATAAAATTACATAAAAAAAACCACAAAATTTATCAGTAAAATGGTTAAATTCAATCCCCCCCACATCTTATTTTCTCACTTTTCTACATGGCAAATATTACTTGTCAAGCTAACATTATTGCGTTACTATTATTGCAAGAATAATAAATGAACCAAAATGTAGCGCTGAAACCAAGCATGCAAATTAACAACCTGTTCCAACATCCAATTTTGCATTTTCCTGAATTTAGCACTCCAAAGTCCTCAAAAAAGGCGGAACTGTACCAAAAGCTTGACACAAACCACACGCGCAACATGTTGTGTTTTACAAATCCTTTTTGGGCACATTACATTAATTTACATTCATTCCCTGAAGAAGGCTCATAACCTCACCACAGCCGCTCACTCACCAACCTTAAATCTTAAAATGTGTGTTAATTTTAAACAGTTTGCAGTGGTCCAAAGTTATTCCCTCACATACTTTGCACATTCTGAGTCCTCCCAAATTTACCCTTCGATGTTTATAACTTTTCACACTTGGAGAAGGCCTAAGCCAGTTTTTGCCACTGTGGTACAGGTAACCACTAGCATACTAACACACACTTCCTGTTATTGACAATAAAATGCCTCGAATTATATTCAGAACACAGTACCAGGTGTCCTTAGTTTAAAGAACTTGGGTAGCCATGTTTATTTTAAACCTAACCTTTAAAACCTACTTTAACTCATTCTGAAGCATTAAACTCATGTTCTTGATCCCGGTTTTGTCCCCATAAGGTCCCATGATGATTGTTGTGTGTACGATTTTAGTCCCCACAATGTTTATAAATACCCTCCCGCACACACCGCTCACACAATACTAGCGACCGTCACCCATCTTCGTCTTTGCTGTACAGGCCCATTACAAAAGGCTGTTAACCTATCTCCCCCGATCTCCCGAACAAGAGCTCCACTCTGCACTACACAGATAAATCCCTGGCCCTTTTTCCACCCGCCATTCTCTCTCAGCAACGAATATGGGAGCGCCTCATTGACCCAAATACTGTCGCGCTGTTGTTTTCCTCCCTTCTTATGGCTTTTTTTCTCAGCAGAGAGACGGTGGGGGAAACAGCATCTGACTAAATATCTCCATTAGTTTTGATGACCACGTCCCTCCGGTTGGAATCTTGAAGCTACGGGAGTCCAGACTGGCTTATGGCTATTGTTCTGCTGCTACTGCCCAGCGCCACCCCCCCGCCTCCAACCCGACATCCCTCCTCCCCCCCTGCACGTCCCAGCGAGGGCTGACGGAGGGCCGCCAATGCATTTCATGCAAGATCACTGTTAATGACCTGAGGGGGAAGAGTTGCCTGCACGGGTTTTAAAAGCAACAAATTGCAATTCGTTAGCGCTAACAGCCCAAACGCATTAGGGTTTATGGCAGAGTGGTAGGAGAGGCAGAGAGGAGGAACTGTTATTTAAGCATTTTTTGCCAATTTTTAGATCTATGGCAGTCTTGTACGTGGGTCCCATATCGTGGTGTCTATATAATTTTTTGTTAGATAAATGGACACACTACCCCGCTAGCCCCATGTTCCAACTAGGAATGAGCATGGGCACGCTTCCAACTCCATCGACTCTGACTTCCAATTCACTTTGTAATTGTAACAACGTGTTTTACTCTGCGCTATCGTGTCCCCATAAATCAAGATATACATTAATAGCGAAAAATCAGGCGCGTCTTTCCCCTAGGTCGCGCATCCGTTAGCAACAGTTTGACTGACAGCGTTTGCCTAAGCGCCGGCTTCCCTGCTAAACAGTGATGCTGGCGGGAAGAGGCGTTACCTTCAACAGCCCCACTCAGATTGACTCTTTGTTGCTATGATACTCCAAAATGAAGTCTGGCTCCAATTCGCTCCGTAACCGCTAGCCTTGTTGAGCCGGTCTTTTTTGGTTGGGAGGTGGGTTACAACGACGACATCATCTTCGGGAGCTGAATCGCACCCCACCTGTGAGTCACTGTATTTGACCTCTCAACTAAGGATGTTTCTGTCGAGAGGGGATTCGAACGCCAACTTTCGAATCGGTACACGCTCTACCAACTAGCCCACTATCTGTATCAAGCTGTAGCAAAAACATCGATTGGCTGCAAATTACTTTCATTTTCGGATATGGACAATTTTAACCGCCCCGTCTTCTTATGAATATAAATGAGATGGACCTTGTGTTCACTGTGGCCAGCTTGATGGGTTTATTCACACTGAAGGTAGAAAATGCTGGCTTTGATATTCAGTTAAAAAGAAACGTTTATATTTTCCCAGAAGCCATACATGCTGCTACCCTTTGGACTTTCACCTA
>JAIEZT010000198.1:11107969-11136415 GCA_019594935.1 Periophthalmus modestus
CAAAAACATGACAAATGCCTGTTCATATTTAGTTAGAAGGAAGATTTCCTGCTTTTTGGTTCCCCTATTGCCGTTCTTCAACTTGTTCTAAAGCGAAACAACAACCCCGCATTAACACAACCCATTGATTATCTACATACAGTACCCGTATACCTCATCAACGTGCGTCCATCGTTGTAGCAGTCCATCTCTTAAGAAGTACTTTGACCTATGAAACCGCCAATTGTCCAGCCAAACTCAGCCTCCCACATCCGGTGACTAAACCTTTCCAGTTCAGCTTTGTTTAGCCCAAGAACTCGCTATGTCAACTTATGGTCACTTTGTCGCACAAATTGACTCCAAAACGAGAATTTCCGGGGTTCTCAAACTCCGGCACTCATATCTTCTCGCACAATTGTACCGAATTTTTCTATCTCCTCTACAGTTTTTTATTCACCATCCCGCCTCTGGCAGAATAAATCAGGAACGTTATTAGCAACAGATGGAGTTTTTTTTTGTCCGCCGGCGCGTTCATTTCCTCACACTGTGCGCACCAGGACTGTGTCCCATGGTGAGATAAATAACCAAGAGCTCCCTGGTAAACTCCATTCACGCACTTGGACAACCCGTTCCATTCTTATCGCTAGCTGAAGGAAAGAGAGGAGCGAGTATTAGCTTGGCAAATTGGTTTCATGTTGTTCAATCATCGCCTAGGCTAAAAGAATTATCCTGGGGCAACAATAAGCATACCTAATGGTCGCGTCTCTTAAATGGGCTGAACCCCATTTTCTCTGGTAGTAGAGTCAAATTAAGTTTTGTTTCCATAGATAATACTGTAAAAAATAGGAAATATCCACATTCTGCATGTAATATATTAGCTCCGTTACTGATTTCAACCAAACGGAAGAAAGCTGCAGATTATTTACTTAAACCGGTGCGTTGCAGAGCCTAAACCTGCAAGATAGAGACACATACCGTTTTTCCTCATGTCTCAGTACGGCGAGGCTGCCCACTAGCACTGGTTAAATGATTAGCGGCTGGGTTTAGTAGTGACCCATTCAATCAGAGAGAGTCCTTTTAGGGTTTAAACGCCACGGGATTTCCCAAATGAACTCATATGATGCTTCATGATAGTTTTCGTAATTAAGAATAAATCAAACCTTACAGTTTGGGGTGGGGTGGTGGGAGGTAGAGGATGGGGGGGGTGGGGTGGGGTGGGGTCTTTTGGAACATGTTTCCTCATATCCTTCAGAAAACCGTTAATCACAGTTTCTTTAATATGGTTCAAAAAGGACAACTCAGGACTAACCCAGGACGATAAAGCGAGCAGTCTACAGACACCCTCAACACTTTTTGTTCGTACAAAACAAACGGACACACTGGGAAGGGACGAGGGTCTCTCGGTCCTGGCCTGGGAACGCCTTGGGGGCCACCCGAGGAGCAGGAGGACATGTCGTGGGTGGAGGGAGAGTCTGGGAGTCGTTGCTTAGGACTGCTTGCCCCCGTGACCCTGCCCTGGATAGAGAAAGAAAAAATGGATGTATAGTGAAAAAACACTACTAAAATTAAGCATCTGAGTACTTTTTTGAGAAATTTAGTTTGTGACCACTACCTTAGGGTTCATAGGGAACGTCCAATTACCTCTCTAGAAAGTACTCTTACTTAATACATGTTTCTACATACGCCGCTATGCGACTCTAGTCTTACCGGTGCGTTTACGGTGTATAAGCCTTTATCAATAACCACTGTTCCATCTCCATCCCTCCTCCTCCTCCCCTTTTCTCCTCCGTCTGAATCAGATTTAGTCCCGGCTTGGCGACGACGGGTCTGGTACAGAGCGAGAGAGAGAGAAAAAAAAAAAAAAACTAGCGCAGATGATCGCCGCTTGTCAAAATACGATCTGAAAGGCTTAGCTGACGATGAGAGAAACGCCATCAGGCGGAGGATTTACCTGGTCCGTGACATCCAAACTAAATCTAGCGCTGGGGGATGCTATCGGCCAATGCAAACTGATGGATATCTGCTGTAATAAAGAACAGACGTTGGACACAGATGGGTTATCGAGTAACGGTGAACACTGACACTAGGGGGGGTATGATGGTTTCATGTGGGGTTAACAGGAGCTCAGCAGAACAAGACAAAAGCCTGATGTCCTTAGGGTATGTTAGAATGATGAGGAATTGCAACTATTGCCGTAGTGATTAATAATTTAAACAAACTATATCTTGTGAATGGGAAAAAGTTCTCAAATTGTTGCACGGAACAGAGAACCCTTCTGCATATTATCGCTTTTAAACCCTGAATTTGCCCAAAAAATCTTAACAGTAATGGTTCAGTAGGTAACTTTTCTGATTGGGTAAGTAAGTGAGTGACAAGTATTTATATAGCACCTTTCACAGAGATCAGCTCACATGACGCTTTACAGATTAATTCATAAAGAAGATAAAATTCAGAAACATTATAAAATACATTACAGTTAGAAAACACCAAAATTTGCAAAAAAAAAATACTAAAAATAAAATCACAGACGGCAAATAAAACAGGTCAGCTAAGAAAGACAAGTTTGCACAAGAATTAGTTTTATAGGACTCAGTGGAGCTTTGCTGTTTCAGATCATTACAGTTGTCTCTCGCTATATCACGGTTCACCTTTCGCGATCTCGCTGTTTTGCTGATTTGCATATGAGCGGGCCTTAATGTTCTGCGTCCTGATTGGCTGAGGGACTGAAGACCATTGTCCATCAGTCTCCTCTGGTGCCATGTCTCCTGCACAGTACAGAATGTGTTCAGACAAATTTACATAAATGTTGGTCACAGTGTGACTCTTAAGTGCTGCACGTTTGCAAGTTTTCTCCCCGACAAAACCCACAATGTCGATGAAACGTTTCTGCACCGACGAAGTTTGAACTTTGAGAGTGTTTAAAAAAGAGAGAAATGTGAGAAAATTTAATGCCTGTCTGAGAAAAAGTGTATAAAGTGAGTGGTGAGGGGTTTTACAGCCTTAAAATATCATGAAAAATAAAGCTGATACTTCATGGATTTCATATATTGCAGGTTATTTTTATAACGTAACCCGATAAACGAGGGACCACTGTATTAATATTATCATCATTATTATTATTTTATTTTTGTTTTATTTATTTTATTTTTCCTTTTTTTTAACTTATTTTATTTTTTTTCTCCCATTTATACTTTTTTATATTTTGTTTTCTCACTTACGAATTACTAGTACTAGAATTCTCCTCTGCTGTCCCCACCTTACCCCCTTCAAAAACACGGAAAATCACACACACACCAACACAACTTGTCAAATACACATTGTAAATAGCTGTCTTTTGTACAGCTACAAACCACCATGTTATGTCTTGGTGTATCTTGGCATATCTTGGTAAGTCTCGGTATATCTTGGTATATCTTGGCAAATCTTGGTGTATCTTGGTTTGTCTTCGTATATCTTGGTATATCTTGGCATATATTGGTATGTCTTGGTATATCTTTGTATATCTTGGTACATCTTGGTATGTCTTGGTATGTCTTGGTATGTCTTGGTACATCTTGGTATGTCTTGGTATGTCTTATCACCATTTGTCACCACTGTCTACGGTCACTATGTTTGTCTATCTTGCATTAAGTAAATTTGAAAAAAGATCAAGGGAGAGTGCATTCCATAATTTAGGCGCAACAGATTCGAATGCTCCGTCACTCCTTTTTTCAAACCTAATCATGGAGTCCCTCAGACCTGAGACTACGACCTGGTACATGCCTGTGGAGAAGGTCGTACAGGTGACTTGGGGCCTGGTCATGGAGAGCTCTGGAGGCTGTGACCAGGATTGTGAAACTGATTCTGTGCTGAACTGGCAACAAATGAAGAATTGCAAGAACAGGAGTGACGTGGCAGTATCCTTGAGTTCTAGTTAGTACTTTTGCAGCAGTATTCTGTATTAGTTTAAGAGATTTGATTGTTTTTATTGAGACTGAAGAAGAAAGTTGTCGATGAGCCACTTCTCAAAAGATTCCAGGTCGTCTAAGTTATTCAGGGATGTGGGTGTAATACTGAAGAATAGATTGACGTGGGGGGGCGATTTATGGAGGTGACCAAAGCCTCTGAGATGTTAGCCATTACACCTGCTACGATGTTCACAAAGATTGCCTAAAAGTTTTCACAATCTTCAGAAGACAGGAATGGGGAATGCCTTTGGGAGGACACCAGGCCATTTACGGTGTCTAAAACAACTTTCACTTATTTGCAGTAACAAGATGTCTGGAACTGGCCCCTCGAGCTTCTTCAATTGCCCATTAAGTTCAAATAAGCTCTTTAAAATGGAGATGATGGACTTGGAGCTTGGTGGATTTTGACTAGCACTCAGCCCGTCTACATTTACATCTGAGGTTACAAATAATGTCATTTTTCCATGGATTTGGTCTAATATATGATACAGTTTTACGTTTCAGAGGTGCAATATTATCAAGAACAGCAGAACAGTGAGAGCTGAAAGTTGAAACAATGGAATTAACATCTTGTGCATCAGAAAAAATATCAAAGTTCTTGAAAGTCTGAACAAAAGACAGCAGATGTTGAATCACTAAGTATACGAGAGCATTGAACCTGCTTAGCAACTGGGATTTCAGGTTTATGGGACCTACCGAAAAGCAAACAGTTGTGATCTGACACTCATAACTCTTCAGATCCTACCATATCTACAGTGAGCCCATGGGAGAAGACAAGATCTAGAGTGTTACCCTGAATATGCATGGGGCCATTAACATGCTGGCAAAAGTTGAAGGATTCAGTGAGATTTATATATTCATTGCAAGATTGTTAGATGAATCATTGATGGTCATATTATAATCTCCAAGCAGGATAATGTTTTCAAGTTTAATAGTAGAGCTTAAAAAAATGACTGAATTCTGACAAAAACATGGCATTAGGGGGCAATATATTAAAGCACAATAAAAAAGGAGTTAAAAGTGCAATTTTTAACACTAAAAGTTAAATTGAAGTAAAATTTCCAGAATTTGTTCGGCTCTATGAAAAGCTATTTTCCTGAATTATAGCGAAGCCTCCACCGCGACCTAAAGTTCTAGTTCAGGTCACGTTCTCATGCGAAGGAACAGCCTGGAGGACATTGTTCATTTAAGGACATTTATTGATCACATCTCTGCCAGGTCTCAGTGACAAACATAAAGTCCAACTCTTTCTTAATGAAGTCATTTAAAATTAATGATTTGTTGGCAATGGAACGAGCGTTTAACAAGACCATCTTAATTGGCTTATCGTTTGAGGCCCGAGTGGCCTCAAATTGCTATGCACGATGCCTCTTGCCAGGGTACAAATTGGCCATGGAAATCTACCACGGTTATTTGTCTCAACGGGAAAGCCTGCTACTCCAGACCAACAGGGAGCGCTATCCAGAACTGTACATATTGTTGCAGGTGCCGGTGAGAAAGAAGCGTGGTAAACATCCATGAATAAAACTTCAGATTTACTTTAGATAAGGAAGTCCCATTTTAACAAGGCTAACAAATCAAAGGTAAATTATCATAATACAGGGTCTTTGGGGGTCTGGGGTCAGTACTTTATGACTCCAGGCACTGTCAACGACCAAACAAGATGATTGAACAAGAGAGAATGTAGAGTCAGGCGAAAACAAAACAGTAAAAAAAACATATATAAACATAATATAATAATTTCTCACTCACTTTTTTCACGCTGACTTGATCTTGTGACAAACCACTGAATTTCCAATTATGGCAACTTAAATGTTGAGCCAATATGCTCTGTAATACAAAGCTAACACGAATGCAACAGCTGTTTTCTGTTTATGAACGCACTGCACTTACGTATAAAGATTGAACACATTATATTTTTAGTGCATAAAACATCTGACATGAGCCAAACCCAAAGCATTACATAAAGAGAGGCTAAAACGAACGAGGTGCAGAGAAAGAAACAAATGCAGAAAAAGCCGACTATAAACTTTAATTAAGTTAGCTTTGTCCTCATCACACAGCCCTACAAACTTAGAATTACTAAACGTCTTTTTGTGAATTGCTCAGAAGTATAATTTAGATATGATTTAGATTTTATTTAGTAAGAAAACTTGAGTTATTGAGTTAAGGCAGCCCCACGAGAACCATACCAGAGGAAACGAGGCTTATGTAACTTCTCAGGTTTGGATCTGTAATCTGCTTGTCTTATGAAAACCTCTAGAATAAAATGTTCCACAGTATGGTGTTAGCGATCTTGCATTTAATCAATCACATGTGTTAGCCAAAAAATACTTGATTTGGTGGCGTCGCCATGGAGATACATACGTTTTATGCCATTCTGTGGAACTTTCCAGGATAAAACTATGACATCTCCCTGGAGACGAGAAAGATTTCAGACCCTCCATGAGAAAAGTGACATAGTGCCCCTTTAATGTTAAATCTATAATGCTGAATCACACTGTATAATGATAACAGTTAGCGATCTCTGTTCTGTTTTAGCCCGGTGCTGTAGCATGAATAGCCTCTGATAAGCATCGCAAATTGTCTAAACTCCACGGCAACAGACTTGTGCGGCGAAGGGACTCTTATTGTTATGACCCGCTCCCAATCAATCTCCCTCGTCAGCCGCGCGCTAGCTAGCTTTATTAACAATTCAGGAAGCAGCCGGGGCCCTTTGAAAGCATTAGCTAAACCCACATGTCGCTACCCAGTGTCTCTGCCTCCTCGCTCTTCCAAACACCACTTCCGCTCGATAGGAGGAGACAGTCGATGGGCCAAAGATGATCTCGTAGACAGTTGAAGCCGGCTGGATGAAAAGTGGGTCTAGTATTGGAAGTCCATTTTCACTGAGAAGGGGCGACTTGCTCAACAGTTATGTCACAAATGGGGTCGGCAAATAAGTTTTGATTTTGAAGTTTGGATGTAACATGTAACGAAATGGCTCTACAATCTTTAAACGCTATGTTAAGTAATTTGTTGAATTTATAGTCTACATTTATTTCAGATGCAGATACAGAAGCTAACAAAGAGTTGTGTTTTGTTTTATTAGCACATGAAACATGAAACATTGTTCTGGTTTGTGTTTTTCTGTATTTTAAATGCCACATGAACCATTTTATCAAAAAGCTGCACTGTTGACCTGCTCTCACTTTGTCTCTGTCAAGGGAGATGAAAATGAGCTAAATCTGGTTTGTGCAACGCTTTTACTGTGTAATGTCAACAAACAAACAAACACATAAATAAATAAAATGTCAATTCTGATCTAACATCGTCCAGTGGATAGATAATGTTTTTCCAAGTTTTTAAAGTCCATTAACAGGCCACTTGTGTTGATCAGTGCTGCTCACGTTGCCTTTACTCCAGGTCATCTGATTAAACCGACCTGCGGCTATTGTGGCATCTGTGTACGGATGTATATGGATATGTATATGTGTATGGATATCAGGCCTGAAAATGTTTTTATTTTTAATTCTATATTTTCCTTTTTATACTTCATGGCAGAGAACAAAGTAATCAATAGGGAAAACTGGCTTTTGCCCCCATTTTGGAGTATGACATCATCTATTGACTCCAATTCACTTTGTATTGAAAAATAAACATTTTCCTCCTCTCTGCTAACTGTTGCTCTTAGGCTCGTAATTTTGATCTAAAAATGTTCGTATTAACCCTCTGTACATGATCCCGAGGTTTTTATTTAGCTATTTTGTCCATAAATCAAGATATGATCATTAATAACTGACAAGTCAGGTGCCTTTTTCCCCCAAGGTCGTTTCAGCTAGTGATAGCAACAGGTTTGATTGACAGCATTGTTAAGCAACGGCTCCTTGCTAAACCTGCGGCAGGAGGAGATGTTACCTTTAACAACCTCACTCCTGATTGGCTCTTTGGTTGCTATGATACTTGTGGCCAGAATTACAAATACTGAACTCGACTCCAAATTCGACTCGACCCGAACACTGAGTGACGTTCCACACAGTGAAAGGTTAAAAAAGTAGTTTTATAATTTCGTGCATTATTCACTCCACACTCGGTGATGGGAGGTTTCTATTGTAGCCACATTTATCATGGGCCAGACTAAAGAAAGCGAGGCTGCCAATCTGCACCTCTGGCCACCACCGACACTCACACACACACACACACACACACACACACACACACACACCACATTCATACTGGGCAATGTGGGTGAAGTGTCTTGCTTAAGGACACAACAACAGTTTACACCTGAGTCAGTACTGCCCCACGGTCACAATTGGGGTTGTCAAAAGTATTGAAAATCTTAGTAATTGACACTAAAACTAGTATCAAAACTAGTTATTTGAGTGTGTATCGATACAGAACAAGTCACAAGACAAAAATGACCCTTTCCTCAATAGTTTTAAAATGAATATTGAGTCTATTCCTTTGTATCGAAAAGGAATAAGCAGGCAAAGAAAAAGGCAGCGTTCCAAGGCTCCCATGTGCTTCCCATTAAAACCATATGCTCATTAACACATTATTAATTCAATATTCCTCTGGACAAACATACAGCCTGCTGGCCTCAGTTCTTTAGACACTCAACCCTTTACCTCCATTTTAAACCTGGCTGTCTTCCTCCTCTTCTCTCGTTCACGTCCCATGTGGCCTTCAACATGTACGCTAGCAACTGTTGTCATGCGCGCAAAAAAACATCCATGTAGCCTCCACGGACTCGAACCCCCAACCCCCACTCCTCATCCCACTATCACGACAGCTGCGTTCAACAGGTGTCCAACCGAGATACACACTGCCCTTGACCCACAGTTGGTTTTTTTTGTGTTTTTTTTTTCATGGCAGACTTGGAACGCACTTTACCGGGCGCAATCAAATCACCTAGCAACGCCGCATCGTCACAGCGACCCAGAGGAAAATCTGGAGGGAGACCTGGCGGAGAGTGCAAATAAGAGCCAAAATAGAAAGCACTTTTTATCATATCAACAACCCTATGAAGAGTACTGGATGAAACTTTGGAGATGGATAATGGTAATCTTTGTGGTGAGATAAGCTGTAATAGGTAATATGTTTGCATTATCAGGATGTGGCAGGATCATAAATACGTTTAATGTGGACCGAGAGTGTATGCTAGATCAGTGCTTTCAGATTAGATAAAAGGTTGTGTAGAAAGTTGGATGCAGCTGTTAGTATCTGGTAAAGTTAAAGTACTTAAAGGTACAATATCTAACTTTCTGGAGGTTTTTCAGTGCAATAAATACAATAAGAGAGTGTGATCAATAACGCTCGGCTTTAGTTAAATTAAGCTTATCGAGGCTAGCAGTTATAGCGGCGAATTTGCAGCAGAGTTCCATATTTGGAATTTTAACTGCGAGTATCATAGCAACCAAAGAGCCAATCCGGAGCGAGGCTGTTGAAGGTAACGCCCCTTCCCGGCTGCACTATAGGTTTAACAGGGAGCGAGTGCTTAGCAACGCTGTCAATCAAAGCTGTTGCTAACACTGGCAAGAGTGACCTCGGGGAATGAAGGCGCCTGATTTGTCTGATATTAATGTTCATATGTTGATTTGCGGACACAAGAATGAAATATAATGTCGAGCGGGTTAATACGAACATTTTAAGACGAAAATGATGAGCCTGACAGCAGCAGTTACAGAGAGAGGGGACGCAGTTTTTTCAATAAAAGTTAATTGGATCCAGACTCAGTGGAGCTGGAAGTGTGCCCATGCTCACTTTCCTATTGGGAGCGCAGCAGCTAGTAGGTTAGCTATGTCCATTTATATTTACAGTCTATGGTGTATGCCTTTCAAAAATTAGCTGCTGCTTTAGACTTGTCCTAGATGTATTTCCTTCAAAAAGACTTGGATATTTTTTCTCAAACCCATTTCAACCTAAATAAAAAAAAAAAATAATTTAAAAATGACCATATGGTGGTCCATATGCATATTAACATTTTATCTTTAAAATTATGTTTTCACATCGAAACTAATTGCATTCAGGTATGTTTGAGTACTGCCCTCAAAACATAGGGTTCCACTTTGTGATGTCATCAGGTGATATTGCAAAATTTTCCATGTGTACTTTTTAACTAACTTTTTAACCAACTTTAATCTTGTTTAGGCTTATACTTCTTACCTTCTTGCTCGGGTGGCGACGAACAATTATTTTGGTAACTGATGAATGTGGCAATTATTCTTTCAATTATTGATCCCGAAGAGTCTGGAGTGTGTAGAGCTGAGAAAAATGCATTGGATTACTAAATTACTTAACGATTATTTCTTTTTTTTTTTGTGCAAACCCATAGACATACATGGAGACACAAACAATTATTTCATTTAACGATTAATTACCTTGCGCCCTCTGCTGGAAAACTGAGGGCTTTGTATTCTCCCCCCCAAAAAGGATGCATTTCTTTCAGTCGTTATCCATGAAGTTATGCGTCGTCATCATGAAATACTCAGTGGGGGGCGGGTAAAAAAAAGTGCTTTAAAACATCTGATCTGTGCGTACAATTGACTACATAAGCATTTAAATTTCTTTTTCTTTTTTACATAATAAACGCCATCCTTTTACTTGCTTGTTTACGACTAGAATCTGTGTTTCAGCTTTCCAGATTTGAATGTAATTTTCAGTATCATTAGGCACGAAAATGGTTGCAAAACGCCTCTACCCCAAATATGTATTCACCCTTCAAAGCGAGCCCATTTTCCACCGCCGCCCGTAATATCGCTTGCGAGCTACATTTTTGCAATTGAATTCTGCGGAGGTCTGCTAGCATGCCTCGCTGGTCTAAATCAAAGGCAATGCTTGTTATCACGTTTCATATGCAACTGGAGGATCGGGGCTAGGTAATGTCATAAAATAGCCCATACGCCAGAGACCCTTTGCGATGTTATTACTAGGCTAGCAGGTTCGGACGCATAACTTACTCAAAATATGCCTCGGAATAATGCGCACACCAGCATATGAAATCAGACAGGAGGTTGTAAATATAGATATATAAATGCAGGTGTAGGAGAAATAGCTGCGTGTCTTGTAGATGAAGGTGCTCCAATTGGGGCCTAAGGGTGCCGTGATTTTCGTCCACGAGAGGCAGCTAGCTACCCGGAGCTTGTACCAATGGTGTTTTTATAAGTGTTGTAAAGTTGTAGCCGTAACGCACCCTAACGTAAATTTCGCGCTGGTTAAAAATAATGCAGTACTGTAAATTTGAATGGGTGATAGAGCAGGTAGTAAAATGATAGTTTGTGTGTATGTAGTAATCGGAATATCGGAAAAAATATGGAGGGTTTGTTTAAATTTACCGCTTTGCTACCAATAAAAAAAATCGAAATGCTAAATAATGTCACGTTAAAAATAAAATGAATGAAGAATCTTGTATGGCGGTGTTGGCGTAGCTTCCTATTCACGTCTGTTTGTGTAGTGATGTAATATAACGTGACTAGCCGGCTGTTAGCGCTCTCCCCATGTACTTTAAAAAGACTAAGTAAAGCAAAAATATTTTCATTAGACAATATTAAAAATACTGACCAATTATAAACTTTTGGAATAACTATTTCAAGTGTGTCAAATCCTGTATTGTCACTGTTAACAGAAAACCAGCAACACAAGCATGATCAGGGTATCACATGACGTAACAAAGGGGTAACACTACTTGACAAACCAAACAGGCAACACTGCATGACCTAAAATACATGGCCGAACTAATAGGTAACGCTACATGACTTGAATGATACGTAACAATGCATGATGTACTGTAACTACTGGGTAACACTGCATGATGTAACTATTGCGTAACATTGCATGACTTGACTTCACTGATGCGTAACACTGCATGACGTTACTAGTGGGTAACACTGCACGAAATAACTACAGGGTAACACTGCATGACTTGACTAAGGAGTAACACTACATGACTTGACTTGACTGATGCGTAACACTGCATGATGTAACTAGTGGGTAACAAAGTATGACATAACTAGTGGGTAACACTGCATGAAGTAACTAATGCATAACATTGCATGACTTGACTTGACTGATGCGTAACACTGCATGGCATAACCAATGCACTGCATGATGTAACCAACAGGTAACATTTCATGACTTGACTGATGGGTAACACTGTATGATTTAACTAATAAGTAACACAAAATTATTTAAAAAATAATAATAATGGCACTACATGATTTTCAAAAACACTACATAACAAGAAAATTGTGTGAGTAAATGTTACATCACAAATAGGTAATGATACATGACTTATCTAATGGTAACAGTTTCAGCATTTAACAATGTGGTAATGCCACACAACTATAAGAATGTATAACACTACATGATTTAACAAATGGGTAACACAAAATGACTTATAAAAGTAACACTATAAGACTTGACAAATACATAACACTACATGACCACTAACTAATGGGTAACACTACATGGCTTTAAGAATGGCTAACAGTCCATAAATATACAACCTAACAAACAAGTAACACTACATGACGTCCAGGTAACAATACATGACTTAACAATTTTAACACTGAAATAAAATAAAAAGAATAAAGGGCTCTAACAAAAAAAATGTAACCCTGTGAAATAAAAAAAACAACAGACTTATAAAGGGTAACATCATATGACTTAGCAACCAGGTAATGCTACATCACATTACATATGACTATGAGTACATGATTTAACAAAAGGGTATACATAACCAGTTGAACTAAATGAGACAATACATGGATGTTTTATAAGTGCTGTGATTTGCATGAATTTCCAGGTGGGTAAAAGTAATGCCATAAATGTGAAGGTGCCAACCACACCGGTGTAGTATGTAATAATAGACATACACTTAAGTTCATCTGAATTTACTCTTTTAAAGCAGACCTCTTCTGCAAAATCAACTTTTCAGAGCTTTTAACCATGTTACAATTGTTTCCCCTCCTCATTTACACTCTCAAAGTTATATTTGAAGTGATTTATGCATATTTGAGCCATTTTTAACAGCTTATTTTCAAGACATCATATTGCTGATCAACCCCAGTTTTCACCACCACTGTTACACACCCTCTGGTCTGTACTTACTTCGTCCTCCAATAACATTTTTATTAACTGGTGATATGTGTAGGATTAGCCTGCGCTGCATAGTCATTTTGGCTCAAATGAAAAAAAAAATCCACTGCGTTGCTAGCATTATGTACAACTATCAAGCCCCGGGGCCCAAACATGAAGTCAATGGGCTGTGCTCAATGGCGCGTGTCGCAAATTTATCCTTTAGAAGGTAGATACATCCGGTTTCTGCCCATCGACCATGTGCAGTTGAGCTACCCCCCATGAAATTTTGTGCTACGAGAGCAAACGGAGGCAAGAGAATAATAAGTAAATAATAAATTATAATCTTTATGCTTCAAGAAGCTTCTGAACCATGTTCTTAACCTGTGTCTCCTTAACGACAGTTGGGCTCGTTCACATCGCTCACTCATGTTATAGCACATGACCAATATAACCAATCAGCGCTTGAGCTTAGCTAGAGCGGACAGAGCGTAGTCAAAGCTAGCAATTAAAAAGCAGTTTTTTAAGACAACAGCTGAGAAAAAGTTTGTGATTTGAAAATAGGTAAAAATCGTGGATTAATATTGAACTAAAATGAGCCACAGTGGTAGTGACAAGACGTCTGACCTGATGAGCTGGAAAACTACCCAAACAAAATCATCTTCTCAGCAAAACTAGCGGTTGGTAAAATTGTGAGGGTTTTTTTGTTAATCTTTTTAGTAATAGCTTGCAGAATGTCTAGAAGTACGTTCCATATTCTTTTTGGATAAATTAGCGAGCCCAATGGGTCAAATTTGGCCCTGATCTTAAATTAGGGAATAAAGGGTTAAAATTGAAAAAGTGGATATTTGATTATAGCAGTAATTTAATGTAATGTTCATAATTTTCCAAAGAAGAAAAGTGTTCTTGGGTTTTCCAGGGTTAAAAGGATCAAACAAAACACTTACACTTACAATATTCTGAAAAAAACCTATATATATGCACTATATTTTATTTATGTTTGTGGCTAGAAACAAATCTAGCTTTTAAAATGGTCAGATCATACCTTTAAGTGTAACAGAGCCTATGGTAAATGATTTTAGACTGACAATTTTCTAAGAGATTTGCAATAGACAAGAATCAGTGGCTTCAGGGATCAACCAAAAAAGTTTATTTTGACTTGACATTTTTGACAACACAGTGTCATTTCCAACCCAGTGGCTGTTTTGAAACGCACATTATTTAATACCCACATTTCCAAATAAAACATTCTATTATTTTGCGAGCTAAATCTAGCCTGAAGCACTGCACTATATGGGCTTCCAACCTGCGCATGTAAATCCATTTTTCTCACATCCCCCCAAATCATTTCCTGACACATTTTTGACAGAAATCAATTTGAATTTCCCAAATAGGAGAAAGAAAGTTTATCTGTATCGCGGCACAGATCGTTCCATGCATTCCGGGGCACTTCAAATCCCACTGGCCCGGATCCAATATGGCTGCCGCTGGATTGGGTAGGCGGCATGACGGATTGTTGGTAAGCACCCCCAGCATGTTCCATCAAAGCGGGCTCTCTTCTCTTTGTCAGGATGGCGGAGACAGAGGACTTCCACGCTGCGTCTGCCCACCTAAGGGACCCGGGCCGTGCTCAATAATTCAGAGGATGTTGCTCCAGTCCTGTGGAGAGAGGAGAAGAGGTGAGCGATGAAATGTGCCCGCCGAGGAGTGCAGGGAGGAGGAGGAGGGAGGAGGAGGAGGAGTGGGAGTCTGGGAGAGGTGGAGATGTACAAGGAATAGGTAATTATTGAAGAATTTGTGGAGTGTAAAGATTGGACCATTCGGGCTTATTGAAATGGGATTGGAGAACACTATTGAGCTCATGTTCACACTATATGGCTGTATTACTGTTATAGCTATAGAAGTTCATAGATTAAAGTGACTATAGTATTCAGAATATTCTTTTTTGCCCCAGTACAGATACACTTGAAAAGCAACTCTCGGGCTCAAAATGAGAACGCTGTGTGCTGTCTTCTGTAATCCAGGGCGTAAACATGGTCCTCTGTTAGCGTACTAGTTGTTACGAGCATTACATGACAGCAAAGTCTGCTCTGGCCTCTGAAAGTTGAGAAGAAGGCTTATAAACTCATCATGGTGAGTAATTAGGATGTTCTGACTGCATACGGTCAGTGAGATCATTTTGGACCACTGCAAACTGTTTGAAATGTTTTAAGACAGTAAAAAAATCAGATATAATGCCATTAATAAATACTGAAAATCGAATTGAATTTAAGTACATTTTGAACAGTTCCACAATGCTAAAAGCTATAAATATCTACCCACGCATTTATGTATTAATTTTATGAGTCAGTGGTTGAGCTTGCAGCACAAGATTCGAGACATATCCTCTGTATTCTGATTGTAAATTAACTCGTAAATGGTAAGCGATCATTTTTATGTAGCGCTTTTCCACCTTCAAGGCTCTCAAAGCGCTTTACATCAAGGAACCGCTCACCCCATTCACTCACACATTCATACACCAGTGTGCACAGACACTAGAGGCGGGATGGGTTTAGTGTCTTGCCCAAGGACACAACAACGGAGTTTATCTGTGGGAGCTGGAATCGCACACCGACAACCTGTGGATTGCCTACACCTGGTCAAAGATAAGTCTATTGTTTTATAGGCAGATTTAAAGGGCCTATATTACGCAATTTTTTTTATCTGTTATATTGCATCCTCTTCACAACAGACCTGGAGTTGTGTTTTGTTCCAGTCAAACATGTTTAATACATAAACTCTGCATATTTAGGCTGAGTTCTTCTCTCAAATTGAAAACGCTTACACCTTGTGATGTCATGTGGTGATACAGGAAGTGCTCCACTGCGTTTTTAAACTCTATGCACCGCCCCTTGAATCATTTGGATCATTTGCAGCCTCAGGATAGACAGACATTGAAGCTACAGCTTGTATCTTCGTTGAAACTGCTTCTCTTTCCAGCAGATATAGTAGACATTCTGTGGCAATTTCAGCTGTTCAAGTTCATTTTGCATAGGACCTTTTCCTATAACTGCAATGCATTTAATATTGTTCAAATAAAATGAAAAGTATAACATCTCCCAGCTAGCTCTACAACACTAATTATCTCCTAAACTTGCTCTGATCCCCACAGCAGTTAAAGTTCACCTGTCCTTCCCCTCCCTCTCTCCGGCTCTTATTCCCCAGCGCTCTGTTTTTCCCAGGTAGGGGGATTTGGGAGGTTTTTGCGGGAAGAAGGAGCCTCGGGGGTGGGGCAGGCGCCGAGCTGACTGACAAATGGGCTAAAAGCAGTCCCACGATAGAGGAGAAAGGCGGGTGAAGTGTCTTGCCCAGGGACACAACAGCTATAATTGATCTGTTGAGAACCATATACCGAAGTTGTTGTGTACAAGTTCTTTAAAACAGGTAAAGTCCTGTATTATATGATGTGTTCTTCAGGCTAGTCATGCTAATTCCCATGGAAAAAAGTTGCTAATGGTAAGCAAAAGATTCATGATTTTGGAATTAAATTGAGCATAGTGTAAGTGTAAATGAGGCTGCCAACAATAGCTGCCAGCATCAAATCTATCGCATTACAATTGGCGTCCATTACACTAACGCCACTACAGTGTTCCCTCGTTTAATGCGGGAGTTACGTTCCAAAAATAACCTGCAACAGGCGAAATCCGCGAACTACATAATCCTTACAAAGGTCTTGTTGCGGGCATTTACTACCCTTTTTGCATCCTTGTTAAAACTTATTCCTGCGGTCGTCTTATGTTATTTTCCTTCTTTATGTGTGACGAACTGAAGATTCATTTATTCCGTAATGGCGCCCCCTACAGCTGCGTAACTTCTACCTTCCCACAGCATGTCCCAAAGTCCAACTTCCAGCAGAATGTTTCATCAACATTATGGGTTTAGTCGGGGAGAAAACTTGCAAACATACAGCACTTCAGAGTCACACTGCTGAACATTTGTGTGAATTTGTCAAGCTAAATGCATTCTGTACTGTCCCTTAGCCAATCAGGACGCAGAACACCATGCGCAATCATAAACTGTAAAAAAAAAAAAGCATGCAAAATTGCACCCACCAAAAAATCTGCGAAACAGCGACATCGCAAAGGTGACCCGCGATATAGTCAGGGACCACTGTTCTGCACATCGCATCAGGTTTGTGAAGCTGTAGCGTATTGTTTTGTGTCCTGCTTTTGTATATTAATGAAAAAAAATGTGCTGCGGGAGCATGGGTGACGTAGGCTTGTGGGCGGAGCATTGGACAGAATCGTACTGCTAAATCAAAAGAGGGTTCGAATAGTGCCGGGTAGAGACCATTAGATTATTTAGACACGCATGGATGACATTTAAAACCTTTCCAGGCATGTTTTTTGGTGAGGGAAACCCATTATTATAGCAGAAATCTCTAAAAAGTCCATATATTTTAGATCCATATTTTACATAGTATGGATCCTTAACTAGCTCGGATACAGCAGCTACAGCTCACCCCCGCTATCTCTCCATCTTTCTCCACCTTTGATTCCCACGTGCACCATTCTCTCTTTCCCAGGCATAAGGATTTGGGTGATTTTTTGTGAGAAGAAGGAGCCTCGGGAGGGGTGGTAAGCCTTCAAAGCTGACAACAGATGGAGAGGAGCAGGTTGCTGACACTACGACACGGGGTTGACCAATTAGTCCAGTCTGGTCCGCTCTGGTCCGGCCTCTGCTCCGGTTGGCTCTCCTCAGGGGCAGCAGACCCCACACCGCTGGGTACGTACTCGGAAAAGTAATGTCCGAACTTTGGACCTGGGCTGGCTCATTTTGAGTGTGACAGTTGGATGGGACCTTGGGAGATTACAGTACGGTGCTTTGCTACTGTACAAACAACTACATTAGATTGATTTTCTGTGGACTCTCCGAACTACTGGCTATAAAACATAATTCACACAGGAAAGTTGGGTGAAGAGTGTTTTGCCAAAGGATGTATGTAAAAGCAGTTTGCAAGGGTGGCGATCAAACCATCAGTCTTGGTAATTCTTTTGTAATTTAAGTCGATTTTTTTCCAATTAAATGTATCATCAAAATGCAATAGATATGACATATGAGCATAGAAAGAAACCACAGTACATACGTCTCTAGCCAAAAAATATATAAAAATGTTGGTTTTTTTCACGTTGGTTGCGTTTATTACACTGAAAAACATGTCTTCACTGGGAGTAGGCTTGCATCTCCCACAAACCTGACTCTTATCTGGCCTGGAAGAGGGCCTCCACCTGCTTGTTTCCATGGAAATGTTGTCCCTTTGGCTCTAATCTTCCACAGCATGGCCTCAAACGTATCTATCTCCCTGGAGAATGTTCCAAAGTATGGATTTAACTTTCTGTTTTCCATGGGATCACGCAGGTCCCGCAGACTGGACCTTTAGGTTATAGTAAAAATCCACAAACTTCTCAGCAAAATGTATTTATCTCGGATGTAAAATTGTTTCTTTCTTTGCAATGTTGTGTAAGCTTACCTATATTTTTTGCCCGATTTGTGTTATATTTCAATTTTGACTCTTTAGTCTGTTCAAAAATGCCAATCTGATGGATTTACCAACAAACTAGGAATAACACGATACACACAAAGAGAAGTCAGCATCAGCAGCTTATGAAAAATATTGGGTTAAAATCCTAAAATACCATCACCGATATCGATAATGAAGCCGTTATATTGCCCATCCCTGTCCATGCTCACATTCATTCACAATTTTAAACCACTGACTCTTGAATGCCACAATGGACCAATATTTGACAAATTTATCCGAATAAACTTAACAAATACACTGCTTGGCCAAAAAATAAAAGTCGCCACCAAAAAAAAAAAGGTCGTTGGACCACCTTTAGCTTCGATATGACACGCCTTCACTGTCGCTTGTTTCGATTTCGCTTTGCAAAGATTATTTCCATCCAGTGTTGCTTTAATCTTTCACCAAGATGTTGCATTGATGACGGTCGAGTCTGACGCTGCACAAAGCTTCTCCAGCACATCCCAAAGATTCTCACTGGGGTTAAAGTCTGGACTCTGTGGAGGACAATCGGCTCGGACCTATTTGCTTAGTTAAATCCAGGTGGCGACTTTTTTTTTTTTGGCCAGGCAGTGTATCTCTTCCAAATTCACCCAATGCAATTCCTCCAAACTTTTTACTATCCACGCACACCTTTGTTCTTCGGCGTCTCATCCTTTCTTTTATTTACTCTGCCCCCTCCCTTCTCCAAAGCCCCATAGCCTTGAGTGGTAACAATCCCTGCAACCAACATGTCACCGAGCACCCGCTCTCCTGTCACCCCTCTCCTCTCTCTCCTCCTCCCCGGTCTCGTTACGGGGACAGCACATAAACGCCACGCCAAGTTACGGCCATCTTAACTCCCATGAGGCCACTGGGGTTGGAGGGGCTGGAGGGGGGGTAGAGGGCTTTATGGCGTGGGATACAAGCGGTGGCGGAGAAACAGGAAAGATCATTAAGAATTAACCTCGGTCCCAAGTGGCGGTTTTCCAAGGGTGATATGTGACCTGGCAGGTGAGGAAAAGAAGTGGGGGCAATTCTCTTTAATGACTGAAACAGAGATCGCAGAAGAGGCGGTGAAACTCATAGAACTGTGGTTACTATCAGAGGTTACACTATTAACCTGGATGTACAGATTTGGTTACAAAATGGTTGTACATTTTGACATTTGATTTACCTCAGTGACCTTACCTCGTGGTTTTCAGCTAGCTGTTTATTCGTGATATCTTGAGGGCTTTAGACCATTCAAAAGATATAATATTTTGTTTCAAATTGCTACGGCAACAGTGCAAGATTTTCATCATTCTGAAACCCTTAGATAGTTGCTTGTCGAGAATGACATCTCTCTGTATTTTGTATTTGGTCGCGACTGGAGCCAGGCTCAAACACGGCCGTCTAATCATTTTTTTCCTTCATTTGACACATGTGAAACAAAGAAGCTCATTGGTCACCCATCATTTGAATAAAACCACATTTCTCTCACCTCAGATTAACAGAGTTTAATGTTTTGGTCATTGATTCTGCAAAAATACGCAATGTTTTTCAGTCCTTTGTGATATTTTCCCCTGTTTTTTTTTTCTTCTAAGCTGAGCATATTTGTTTTGATACAGCTGGACAATACGTGTTCCTGATTGGTTAATCCAACTGTCAATCACGCCCATCTGAACTATGTGTATTCTGGATCCCAGCCAACAATTCGTTACTGACTTGTTATATTTTTTGTCATTCCAACCATCTACTTGCATAAAAATCCAACCCTAGTTTTAAATATTGGATAAACAAATAAAGGTTTCACTTTGTAACTTTTATGGAGGACAGTTTGCAATACCTGCTTGTCTCCATTGAGATGTCATCGCTTTCCTTAAAATGTTCCACAGTATGGCATTAAACATATCTATCCGACATTTATTTGGTTTGAGGTGTTCGACTGTTCAAAAACATCTTGGAAAAAAATGCATTCTCACTGTGTGGGAGGTCTCCACTTCGCAGATTTGACCTGTAACCTGTCTGCTTTAGATATATACCTTTAATTCAATGGGAAAATATTCTATAAAAAAGCAATAACATCTAAACAGAGACAAGCGGAATTAGTTCCAGCTTGAGTATTTCTATACCTACAGATGTCCTGGGACAGACTGGCAGAGATGTGGCTGCCCATATTTTGCATTTCAAGTTTTACTTTCACCAACTTGAACCCCAACCCTGCCATGTTTTATAGAAGCGGGTGAAAGTGTCTTGCCCAATGACACATAACCAAAATGGGGGTCGAACATCAACAGCAAACGTCTTAGCCTAGAGTGGGGAAGGAACTGAAGTGCTGTGATGTGGGAAGATCTATATTTTCCCATTTTTTCCCCCCTCTAATAAAATTACAATAAACCAAAAAACACAAAATTGATCAGTGAAATGGTTAAAAATTCAATCCCCAAAATCTTATTTTCTCACTTTTCTACACGTGTCAAATATTAATTGTCAAGCTGATATTATTGCGTTACTATTAGTGCAAGAAATAATAAATGACCAAAATGTATGCGCCGAACCAAGCATGCAAATTAGGAACTGTTTCCAACATCCAAATTTTGCATTTTCCTGAATTAGCAGCTCCAAAGTCCTCAAATAGCGGACTGTACCAAAATCTTGACACAAAACCACACACGCACTTATGTTGGGTTTTTCATCCTTTTTGGGGCACATTACATTAATTTACATTCATTTCCTGAAGAAGGATCATAACCCTCAAACCACAGCGGCTACTCACCTAACCTTAAAATCTTAGAAATGTGAAAAACAAGGA
Organism: Periophthalmus modestus; assembly: GCA_019594935.1. Classification (NCBI taxonomy): domain Eukaryota; kingdom Metazoa; phylum Chordata; class Actinopteri; order Gobiiformes; family Gobiidae; genus Periophthalmus; species Periophthalmus modestus. The sequence goes on from JAIEZT010000198.1 coordinate 11,129,286, forward strand.
CTACAGTAGTTCATTTTAAAACAGTTTGCAGTGGTCTAAAGTTATTTCTCACTTACCTTATGCATTCTGAGCATCCAAATTATACACAGCCGATGAGTTTATAAGCGCTTTTCACAACTTTGAGAGGCCTGAGAGCAGTTTTGGCCATTGTGGTAAAGCTAACAAACTAGCATACTAACGCACACTTCCTGATTATTGGGGACAATAAAATGCTTTTAGAATTATATGCAGAACACAGTACACAGTGACCTTATCTTTTTACCTTACATTATATCTGTACTGTAACAATATTTTGAAAGAACTTGGTAGGCACTGTTATTTAAACCTAACTTTAACCTATATTTTAACTCATATCTGAGCATTAAACCATGTTCTTGATCCCGTTTTTGTCCCCATAAGGTCCCCATGATGAGTGTGTGTGTACAGATTTTAGTCCCCACAGTGTTCTATAAATACCCTTACCTCCCGCACACACCCGCACACATACTAGCGGGGACCGTCCCCCGCTTCGTCTGTGCTGGTAAAGGCCAGTACAAAGGCTGTGACCTATGTCCCCCCCGATCTCCCAAACAATAGCTCCACTTCTGCACATACATGATAAATCCGCTGGCCTTTTTCCACCGCCCAATCTCTCTCAGCACGTATGGGAGTCCCCGCATGGACCAAAAATACTTTCGCGCTGGGTTTTTTCCTCCCTTCGTTAGTATTGGCTTGTTTTCCTCAGCAGAGAGCGGTGTGGGGGAAACAGCATGGACTAAATAGCTCATTAAGTTTTGATGACCACGTCCTCCGGTTGTAGATCTTGAAAGCTAACGGGAGCCAGACTGCTTATGGCTATTGATTCTGCTGCTACTGCCCAGCGCCACACCCCCGCCTCCAACCCGACATCCCTCCTCCCCCCCCTGCACGTCCCAGCGAGGGCGGCTACGGAGGGCCGCCAAATTATTCATGCCAAGATCCATGTTAATGACAGAGGGGAACAATGTGTCCGGCACGGTTTTAAAAGCACAAATTGCATTAGTTAGCGCTAACACCCCCAACGCATTAGGGTTTTATGGCAGAGTGGAGGAGAGGAGGAAGAGGAGGAACTGTTATGTAAGCCATTTTGGGCCAATTTATGAAGATCTATGGCAGATATTTACAGTGGGTCCATATAGTGTTTCTATATACATTTTCTGATTATATAAATGGACACAGCTTACCCGCTAGCCACCATGTTCCAACTAGGAAATGAGCATGGGCACGCTTCCAACTCCATCAACTCTGACTCCAATTCACTTTGTATTGTAAAACGTGTTTTAATATCTCACGATTGTGTCCATAAATCAAGATATGAACATTAATAACAGACAAATCAGGCGCCTTCTTTCGCCAGCGTTAGCAACAGGTTTGATTGACAGCGTTGCTTAAGCGCCGGCTCCCTGCCTAAACCAGTGATGCTGGCGGGAAGAGGCGTTACCCTTCAACAGCCCCACTTCAGATTGGCTCTTTGGTTGCTATGATACTCCAAAATGAAGTCTGGCTCCAAATTCGCTCCATAACCGCTAGCTTTGTTGAGCGTCTTTTTTGTTTGGGAGGTGGGTTACACGACGACATCATTCATTCGTGGGAGCTAGAATCGCACCGCCAACCTGCGAGTCAGTGGATTTTGACCCTCTCAACTAAGGATGTTATGTCGAGAGTGGGATTCGAACCGCCAACTTTCGAATCGGTGGACAAACGCTCTACCAACTGGAGCCACTATCTGTATCAAAGCTTTATCAAAAACATCTACTGGCTGCAAATACTTTCATTTCGGAATATGGACAATTTTAACCCCCGTCGTCTTATGATATAAAGAGATTGACTTTGTTCACTGTGGCCAAATCTTGATGGTTTATTCACACTGAAGGGATAAAAATGCTGCTTGATGATATTCAGTTTTAAAAAAGAACGTATATATTTTTCACAGACAGAGACATATGCTTGGCTACACCTTGGGACTTTCACCTAGCTTAGAGCGATGTGGACCAGTCATTCATTACAGCCCTGCACCTGCGCGCTAACACGGGCCTTGAATGCTCTTAAATACTGAATTCTAATTAAATGCTTTATATTGAAATACAGACTGAGAAAATGTTAAATAAATCAGCATGCCGCGGAATAGCCTGTCCATGGGTTTCTGAATAATACAAAATTTAGAAACATTTGCCGTAGCGATTTACAAATTAAAAATAAATTGTAATATCTTTTGAATGGGAAGCGTGAAAAGTCGTCGTAAAAAAACATTGTATATAACAGAAAGTTTTGAAACTTACAATAATTTAATCATTCTAACCTTACAACACACAATTAGTTATTAAAGTCCATCTACGTTTTTTTGCCGTGTTATCTGAGCAAACTTACTTGAACTTTCATGTGCACATTAGCATGCTAGTTGTTGTTAGCTTTACAATAAACTCATCACAGTGGATAATTAAGATGCTCGGATTGCATAAGGTAAGTGAGGAATAACTTTGGACCTCTGCAAACCGTTTAAAATGAACTAGCTTTGTTTTGCACATTTTTTAAGCCGTAAAAATCAGGTTAGAGCGCCGGCGCAATAAGAAAGAAAATTTAACGAGAAAAAAAATGGATTTGGTCAGGAGTACCTACCTGGAGGAGCGCTCTACTATCCATAAATGCTCATTCTGGGACTTGAACCCAATATATTTTTTTGTGGTTAGGTGGCAAAATGAACCACAAATTAAATTTCCACTGAGCCGAAAAGACAATTAAAATGAACGAGCTTGAAGCAATTTGAATCCAACATATTTCATGGCATTTGTGCTGGGATCTTTTTGGTCCATGGGCCTATTCAAAATATAGTAAAATACAATATAATATTAACTAACTATATAAAAGGTGTTCCACTTCAACATTGTTTGAAACCTGCCCTATATTTGCATTTGACTTCTCGCTCTCCTTTCCGCGGACAATACTGCTAATGTTGAGGTTATTTGCATGGTAAAAGCCACACAAGGGGGGGCTAATGCTATTGTCGCTAACCCAAACGGAAGTGCCGTATGTAAATTTGGATTATCCGGATAAGACTTCTGCCGCCTTCAATATGTATTAATACCATTGTGCGTTAGCCTAGCATCTGTTGGTGTATAGCTTTAGGCTGCATAGAAATGAGCTACTTGTACCTGCGACTACCACTTCAATTAATCTCCTTATGACTGTTTTGCTATGACCTTTATGAAACGCCGCAGGGGTAGCAATCTTAGCTTCCAAAAAAAAAAAAAAAAAAAAAAATTATACACGCAATGACCGCGCGAGCCTGACAGTGTCCAGTCCTGATAGCGCCGCTTTGTGACCCTACCTATATCTCGGACGAAGTGTTTTTTTTCGCTAGCGCAACATCCGTAGGGAGAAGGGAGGAAGAAGCCAAGGGAGGCGCAGATAAGGCTAGCTAGTCGGTGTAGCGGGTCAGTGCGGTGAAGAGATAGGGGCTAACATGGCACAAGCTAGCAGTGCGTGACCGTTTTGGCTATACGCTGCAGACTACTCCACCCCCTCCAGTCATCCCTCCAATGCGGTCCCCGTCTTATCTCTAAAGAACCAACAGCTTTACAGTCGAGAGAAAGTCTATGACAGCGCTAAAGAGCGAGAGGAGTGGATGAATGGAAGCTAACGCGGGGGTCAAGCTAACAAACATTACAAGATAAAAATGTTGTTGAGAAAAGTGCCGTAACAAAGAAAGAATGTTTAAACCAGCGGCGTACAACTTTCTGGAGGTGTCCGTGTCACCAGGATACAAATTTTAAAACTGTACTTAGGAACATTCTCCATGGAGATACATACGTTTTAGCCCGTGCTGTGGAATATCATACATTCACGTGCAACATATCCATGGAAACAAGCAAAGGAGGGCCAAATGTAGTCAGGTTTGTGGAGATGCAAGCCCACGCACAGTAAGGATGCATGTTTTTTTAGTGCAATATAATCACATATATACATTAAAAAAAAAAGCGCTAATTTTTGTGTATTTTTTGGCTAAAGAAGTGTTACACGGTGCGGCTTTAAAGTTATTAGCTACTTTCTCAAGGAAATATCTCCAAGTAGACCTATTGCTCTTTTGCTTGGAGAATAGTAGTAGTTGAAAACAGTGGTGTTGCAAACTGTTCTTGAGGCAAGACACTTCACTTACAATCCCCCAAAGAGGGCTGCGGCTGGTGTATGAATTAATTAGTTTTTGTGAGTACGCTTAGCCTTCTCGGTGTTTTTTTTGCCCTAAAAGACAAAAAAAAATACGTAAGAAGGCAATTTTGAAGGCTAGAATATAGAAGTACGGATATATACATAGCTAATTGGGAGTAAATCAATGCTAACAAAAAGAAAGACTAAAATAGTGCTTTTTTCAATACTCGCAACATAAACCGCTGTTAATGAAACAGTATTTTGATGGCAGGAATATAGTCAGCTACATTCAGTGCTTTTCTGTCCTTCCACGCGCTCGGCTATACATATAAAACAGATCCTATGACTGAAATGTGTGATATTTTGTTTTTGTGTATGATGTTTTCCCTGGACAATTCCCCCAGAACAAACACACCATAAGAAGCCACTTTGGAGAGGGAGGGGAACAAGTAGGTGTCTTTTAGAATGCAGCCCTACCCAAAAAGCACAGATGAGTGGAGGGCTGATTGATTTTTTAGCATTCTTTTTTTCTTGTTTTCGTTTTCTTTCTTTCTATGCTCGGCTCTCTGCTTCGGAACCGCTGGCCTTGAATTTTAAATGATCAGGCCACTAGCCGGTCCGTGAAGCGTTCTTGTGCAGCATATGTGTCCAGCCACCTACCCCATGCGCCAAATATTGTCATCAGAAAGTCAATTTAAAAAGGTATTGAGATAACGGCTTGGTTGATATAGGCTTACAGGAATTGTGGCAAATAACTGTTTTTCTTGTGGCCTATCTTTGTGCTGAAGAATGTTCAAGGAAAAAAAAGTGGAGGCTGTCTCGTTTCTTTCTCCTTTGGTAAAAGTAAACACGTCTTTTGTCTTTTCTGTCCATAGTGTAAAACCAAGAAGGACATGTTTTAATTAGATAGAGGTTTAAAAATAGCATACTTTGAATTTTTAGTTTGTTGGCAATTTTATTACTGAAAGGACTTCTGAACAAATTTGGTAAGGTGTAGGGACTTAAACCTATTTATTTACCCGATATTTAGACAGACCGACCCAGCCGCTGTGTATTCTCACAGACATCACCACTAGATGTTAAAAAAAGTATAATTCTTATAATTACTAAATTAAAAAAAAATATCTACGCATACTGCTGTCTGACATAGGTATACAATCTTTGGCCTGACAGAGGAAGAGCAGAGAGCAACAGGGTGAGACTGTAGGACAGAGGCCAGATACGGGGTGTAGGACGCAGTCCTGTAGCAAGGTGGGTGGGGTTCCGGTCAATCCATGCTCCATGGTCGTTCGCGTGCTTTCACTTATCCGGGGCGGGTGCGCGTGGACCGGGTCGCCGGGGGCAGCAGTCTGAGCCAGCTACTCACCAAACACTTACACTTCCATCACCCCAGACATGTCCTCCAGCTCCTCCAGTGGGACCCCAAGGTGTTCCCCACAAGGTCCGAAGTGTGTCCCTCGGGTCTTCCCTGAGGGCCTGCCCTGCTTGAGGTTGTTCCGGTGAAGGCATGTCCTGCACAAATTCCCAAGCCACCTCAGCTGGCTCTTTCTCGTGTGTAGGTAGCAGTCGGCTCTAGTCCAAGCTCCTCACGCGTATTCCTCTAAGGGTTTTCGCCCCAGCCACCTTATGCGGAGGAAACCGGGCATAATTAACAATTATTTTTTTATTGCTGGCTTAAAATGGTGACTGAAAAACACATGCGTGTTCTTACTGTGGGTTTGTCCTCTCGCAGATCTGACGCGTGTGAACTTGGTCTATGCTGTTACTCATTTGTCTGTCATCATGACATGGACAAAGGTATTATGTGTTGTGTTCTTTATGCAAGACACTTCACCCTCCTTTACCTAGTATGGTATGACCTTTAACAGCCCGATTACCTCGACGTGTAGAGGTTTATGCAAATGACATCACATCAACCTTTGAAACCTTTTGTTGAGCAAATGAACAGCTCAAACACATCTAAAATCTGCTACAGGTTAAAAAACAAATATAAAATTCTAGCATTCTGCTAAGTTCAACAGTTGTAGAAAGTACCCAAACACTACCCTGCCATATCTCGTCTAATGACAGTTCCTGTTTCCACCCGTCAAACACTCTACTCATCCTATAATCTCCGCCACGCACTGATTACACGGCTTTTCCTTCAATTTCTCAGACTTCCTCCTATCCTCTGCAAGTTGCGTCTCAGGTTTTCCCAGACATGAGTACGTGCCTCCATCGCCCCGTTGACAATTGCTACCTCATGGCATGTCGGGCTCGCCATCGGGACGCAAACTCTGCTCCGATCTCGATCGGTCCTCCGTGTCTTCCAGAAACCTCCGCCTTTTTATCTAGCATCGACCATCACCTAGCGAGGGGGCCGAAATCACTTAACGCTACAACTCCACTATACTCTCAAATTTAATCACAACCATTACTGAGCTGACTTCATGGTGTCCGTATTGGCCCATAGAGGAGCAGAAATGATAGCGGAATACCACTTTGTTTGAAACATAGAGCCTTATCGCGCATCACTCCCAGCCACGCCAAATCACGGAGCTTATTTTGTCCGTATGGCGGGTAGGTAAACTTGATAGAATTGCTTTTGAAGAGAATTGTGAAAGCAGAGGCTAAGTGTGATTTTTTGCCAGTTCATCATGGCACTGCTGAGACACATGACAGCCATTTAAAGTAATTTCTTTGAGATGGTACCTACAGTTCAGTCTGGTAACACATCTTATTGGATGCGGTAGTATATGGAGTATAATATGATTGAACTAAGTAGTCCGGAGTAACAGGAAACTGTGCCTCAATCCTCCTCGCATCTGCTCCTCTCGCGGCGAAACCACAGCTCACGGCTCATACTGACTAGCTCTAATTACCCAGAAGCCTCTATTCACAGCTCCATCAGTAGCTATCCCAGGCACCACCTCTGTCTGTCTTCTGTCTGTGCTCCGCTCTCTCTCGACCGCTCCCTCCCCGTGTCTCTT
>JAIEZT010000198.1:11136515-11243035 GCA_019594935.1 Periophthalmus modestus
AGTTTTGTTAGCTTTTCCTTTCATGCTCCCCTATAATGTTTCACAGACAGCCAAAAACATGCTATTTCGATGAGAGGCAAGCAGGCGGGTGCCACAAAGCCAGTGACAGGTCTATATTTGTGGAAATGTGAGCTCACTTACAGCAACAAAAGGTACAACAACAACGCCCATAAATGACATAAATGTTTTCAAGGTTTGGTAAAATGCCATACTGGGAAATGGAGAGACAAGCCAGGTGGCGTACACTCACCTACGGCTTTTGCTGTGCCATCCTTTAAAGGTCTTGTACCCAGGGGTCAAAATAATGAGGGTCAAGATAAGTCTGCTGTGTACTGGACTATCTGCATCTAATTATAGTGTGTTTTATTGCCTGGTATGTGTAAGGTAAATGAGGAATACCTATATCGTTTGAATGAACTTGTTCTGTTCTGCATGTCAACTTTAGCAAATTTTTAATATTTTGAGATTTCTTGCCTATTTCCAATTACTGAGTCTTGGCCTTCTATTTCCAACATCAGCAAATTCAAAAACAACCTATAGCTTGCCCCATCAGATCTCTGCTTTTTCCCCCCGAAGCGAACTGTGCATCTTCCAGACTCCTCGGAGACAGCCATGGCGTCAGTGAATCCCCCAATGGTGTCTATGGTTCGCCCAGGGCCCGAGGTACTGGGGCAGAGAAAGCTGCAGGGACGGCGCTGTAAGTCTCAGCGGGGGGGGCGCAGCGGGAAGGTGGGACGGGGGGGAGTGTGGGTGAGGGGCGTGGGGGGGTGGACCCAAAAGCACCAGAGGGAGTGACAGAAGGAGAGCCAAGACACAATAGGAAGAGGCTAGCGGCGAGAAACCAGGCTAATTTATCTGTCTAGCACTAGTGCAAAGAGTTGTATTTGTATTTTGGACATTTATTCTTATACCAAAATTCAAAGACATAATGCAACGAATCAAAATCACAATTTGAACAGTCACAACGAACAACAAATTATTAGTCTTAATACGTGAAAAATATAAGCTAACCCTGTAGTTTGTACCTCTACAAATGTCCTTCATACTTTAAATAAAGCTTGAAATGTTAATATTAGGTCTGTATGACAATGAAATGTGATGTTATTTAAGTTATATTGGTAGGATTACTCAAATTTGCTGTAAAAAGTACTGATTATTATCAATTGGGCCAGTTCAACTGAAGGCCTGAGGGCCAATAAAAATTGGTCTGAGGGCTGCATTTGGCCCCCGGGCCATAGCTTGGACACCCCTGGTTTAGCAGTTCAGACTTTTAAGATAAGATATGCCTTTATTAGTCCCACAGTGGGGAAATTCCAGCTTCGGTAACAACATAATCCTACTATAAAAACCTTCATGCTGTGCATCAAGGAACCATTCAGACACTGGGGGCAAGGGGGGGGGGGGTTGAGTGTCTTGCCCATGGACACAACGACAGCATTTATCTGTGAGAGCTGGAATCGCATCATCAACCTGTGGGTCAGTGGATCTCATCGCTCTATAAAGGATGATTATGTCAAGAGCAGGATTCGAACCGCCAGCCTTCGGATCAGAGGACTAGTACAATTGTCGCCCCACCTATGTCAACTTGTATCTTAACTTTAAAAGTCAAGGGGATCTGATTTTTGTTCCCACAAAATCATGAATACCACACACCACACCAAAATTTGGACTAAATCAAGAAATAAACCAGGACTAGACCAGGACTAGGACTAGAACAGGACTAGACCTGGACAGGATCAGGACTAGAACTAGTACAGGACCAAACGAAGTCTAAGTCGGGACGAAACCGGGGTCACACAAGACCAAACCAGGACAAGTTTGAATATGAACATCACCTAGGTCCTATAAGGATAAAAACAATCCCAAGATCCCAAGAAAACTGCTTCGTCAGTGAAAGTTTAAAAGGTAATACCAAGAAAAAATACAGATTATCCTCATAGCAAGATATGAAAACCCATTCTAGACACATCACCCTGCCCTCCTGAGCCTTCCCCACTGAGATAACAGAAAACGGCTTAATTACACACACACACGCTCTTATCTGGCAACATTAGGCCCGCGGTAATAATCAGGATCTCAGTCACAGACCCGGCAACGCGGCGCCTCTGGGTGGTTTTACACACGGAGGACTGGGTGCTGATAAGGAACCCAGCTACCAGAGTGGAAATCACGAATGGCTAAAGGCGTTTGGGAGAATACTGCACGGTTAAAGCGAGCGCATTCTTGTAGTTTTGTTTGGATGGCTGAGCAGATAGTCGAAACAATGGGAAATGTTTGGGATTGAATGTGTATACAGGCTATTTTGTGAATGGATTGTGTCGTAGTAAAATTCACAATAGGTGCCGTTGGATATAAAGGATTATGGGATGTTAAAGTTCATATGGCAGGTTAGAGTACCTTTTTTACTGACTGATCCAAAGGTTGGCGGTTTTAAAAACCCTCTCGACATAAACATCGTTGGTTGAGCATCAGATCCAATGACTCACAGGTTGGCGGTGCGACTTTTCCAACTCCCACAAATGAATGCCGTCATACTGTCGTTGAGCAAGACACGTAACCCACCTCCTTGATGTACAGTGCTTTGATCGCCTTGAAGGTCTTGAAGCGCTATATATACATATGTGACCATTTAAGATTGTATTCTCGACTCTACATTGTTTAAAATTCTGGTTGGACACAGGCAGCAGATGTGACATACGTTGAGGTAATCCCATAACTGTTCCCTAGCAACCACAGCGTTAACGAGGGCCAAAATGTGTTTAAACTGTCGCTGCATTTTGGATGAAATTTTCAGTGTAGACGACATAAAGAGAAAGAAGGATTCTGCTTTAGAACTCATTTCGACTTCCTGTATTTCTGTGCTTTTTTGCTGGATTGCTTCACGGTATGACATTAAAATGAATTATGTCCATGTAGACGAGAAGGCAATGCCACCAGGTCAGATCTGTGAAGAGGCGAGTCCCCTTACAGTTAGAACACATCATTTTCAAGGCATTTTTTGAGCAATTGAAACTACTTTGGGGCATTCTTGGCAATGCAATAACAGTAGAGACAAGCCCTCCATTAAGAAGTTACGTAATGCAACTTTAAACTAAGAAAATGTGGTATTTGATAGTTGGCATCCACTGGTAATGCTGGTTGCCATATCGAAAAGGTGGGAAGAAGACATATATTTGGGGATCAATAAACTGGATATGAAATAAAAAGTTAATTCACAACATTTTATGAACAAATTGCTATGATAAAAATTTGTGGAGTGCCTTTAAATCTGGTAATATGTGTTAATAAATGCAAAAATAACGTCAAATTACAACCAGTTAATAAGATGTTGATAGTTTTAAGAGTTAAAAAAATAGCAAATTGGTTGTTTTCATTATTAATTATATGCAGATTTCAAAAGCACTTAACCACTTACTAAACCAAAAAGTCACTAATTACCAACCTACCATGCAACTAAACAAAAACGTGAAAAAAAAAACAAAAAAAAAACATGATTCACCATTGTTTCCCAACAGTTATTTCTAAAAAAAAAAAAAAACATGTTACAAATTCTTTTTTTTTTTTTTTTTAAATATTGCTATGACAAAACACTTCAAAACTGACCATTCTGGCCCTCCTCCATTTCATTTGAGCCTAACTTAAAAATAGGCTGTTGGCAGGTTGTCCGGGCCTGTTCCATTGTTGACCTCATGCTTAGCTTTGCCCCGACACGCGCTAGTGTTATGCTAGCTGTTGTGTGGAGCTTCACAGGCAGCTTTCATGTCTCCGGAGCCCACACTGATGGAGCGTTCTGGGGTTGGATCGGGTGACCTCTGCCTAATGGAGCGGAAAGTCTTCCATCGCTTTCTCCGTCGAGCAGACACAGCGCAGAGCCCTGACGTGAACGGGCCTCCCTGTCGCTAACGGCTAACAAGGGGTAAAGGGTAAGGGGTGAGGGGGTTTGGATGTAGGCCAAAAATAAGAATCTATCTTTTACATTGTATACTAGGGTTGCCAGATTAATCGGAATTGTATCTGCATAAAACTGCTAATCCTGCGGTTTAGACCTGAAATGGGATTCTTGAACAAGCTCGTCAGTTCATAATTCAATCTTTTTGTCAATTCTTCAGGACATAAAACTTTGAACAGTGTCCTATTATTAAAACATAAACTACAAATCTAATTGCAATTGGAATTTTTTCCCAAATCATTCAGCCCTAGGTATATGGACCTATAGAAAATAATAATCTTTCAATGTTTTGCATGGTATACTATAAGATCACATTGAATTATGGAAAGATCTTGGTCTAAACTACAGGTACACCAGCGTTTTTCCATAAAAATATGATTACGATTAACTGTACAATTCTAGCACACTATTAATTTTACAGTTTTACATAATTCGATCCACAAATTGTAAATGTTGTTTGGTTTGCAACCTGGAATTAAAACTAAACGAACTTTTGCCCATAAAGATCCAACATTTCTACTGCAAAATTTTGAACTTGATACTTATCGGACGAAATTGCTTTATGTAAAAATTGGGTTTTTTTGGTTTACTTTGACAAAAATGTTGGAATTCTGAAACTATAAAGTAATATATAGGCAAGTAGAGAGTCTTAGTCATCAGAAACATCGGTAAGCACAAGTGGACATCGTTACGTCAAAATATTGTCTGGTTGAAATAAAAATATTTTAAAAACCCTCAAATATCAAAAATCATGAGGATTAGCTAAGATCTTTTTGAAATTAGTATATTGTAAATTTAAAACGATAACTAAATCTGCAATTTTAAAATTACTCCTGACTACACATTGTGGACAATCATTAAAGTTGTGAATTAAACTATTTATCTGGACATGGTCATTGAGGTCATTGGGTTCATATATAGCTCTATTCAAATGCTAAAAGGTCCCATATTTATATCGCGCTATTCCACCTTCGAGGCACTCAAAAAACCACTCACCCATTCACACACATTCATACACCAGTGTACGCAGACACTGGACTGAGCTGGGTGTCTTGCCCAAGGACACAACGACAGCATTCACCTGTGGGAGCTGGAATCGCACCGCCAAACTGTGGGTCCCTGGATCTGTCCGCTCAAACCAATGATGTCTTATGTCGAGAGTAAGATTTGAACCGCCAACCTCCGGATCAGTGGACACACCCCCTACCAACTGAGCTACTGTTGCCAAAGCCGGTTACATAATATATTTGAGTTCTACAGTTTCTCAAGCGTTCTTATCGAGCCATTGCCACATCAACAAGAATGCCAAACATCCCTGGATTTTTAAGAAGCATGACTGAGCTCGTTTCCCATCCTGGCTTCTCGCGTGTTTATTTTGGCACATATTTGAGACATTTCGAAATTCCACCATTAGCCAAATTACTACAGAGATTCTTAGTCATGGAAGTCAACATGGATTGTCTGGTGTCTGGATTATGTGTGATGTCTCCATTGTGTCATTTGCATGTATTAAGACTGTGCGGTTGTTATCCAAAAGATCCCGTCTGGTACAGAGATGTAAATTTTGTCGTAGATTGAGATTTTATGAGTCGCCATTAGACAAATTTTCATGGAGCTTTTTAGTTAAATTATCAATCAAATCGGTTTTCTATGAAGATTGTCAGTCGTGGAAGTCGAAAGCCTGGGATCCAGAACACACACTTGTCCAATACTTTACAAAGATGAAAGTCTGGTCACTGGTGAATCTCTTCAAATTCAACGCATGATTGACAGGTGAATTAGCCAATCAGGGACACGCGTGGTCTGTATCCAAACAAATATGGCACTTACAAGGAAATGACAACGAAAAAAAACATCATAGGGGACTTAAAAATATCATGGAACTGTGTTAGCCAGAGGTGAGAGAAATGTCATTTTGTTTGTAAATGATGGGTGTCCAATTCGTTTTACGTCAAAAGCACAAATCTGATTGGACGATCACGTTTGCTTCTGGATATAGATACTTTGGGAGGACTGATATCAATCTGTATAACTGTGTAACTCTGCGTAATACATATACAGAGATATCTATTGCATAATTTGCCTTAAAAGGATATCAAATTGTTGTTATCCCAAAGATTTTGAAAAGCATGGGAATTCCGTAAAATTTCCATGGAGATTTTAGTGAAATTTAATCAATCAATGAAATGAAAAAAAAAAAAAAAAAAAAATGGATTAAGCTCAAAGCATCCATTGCGTAATTTGCATGTCTTAAGCGCGTTGATAGACCACCTTAGTGTACTATCCCAAAGATTCCTGACTGGTTAAAAAAAGCCTATTTAGTCATCAATTACGGGAAAATCTTGGCGTTCCATCAAGGAAAACCTTAGTCATCAAAACTGCCAATCAAACATGACTGCAAGGTTGTGAAGACACTGTTCGATTGCCAACGTCGGTGATTAAAAACTGGCTTTGAGCGTATGCATCGTCATTATCCCCCATTAACCACAGCTATTCAAACTGATTCAAATGTAAATGTTTTCCCTTTCACTGCCTCTCATCCGAACGCCACACTGAGCGCTTCTGACGGCTGCGGATGATGACATAGAGTTGTACAAACAGTCAACATCTGCTCGCGGGAAGAAAAACGAAAAAAATAAAAAAATTCTCGCTTGGCTCCATACCGACAACATCCTCCTCTCCTCCGCGCTTAAAACCACTTGACAAGATTACAACCTCACTTTGCACCAGTTCATATGAAGACGTCAACCTTTACGACTCTTGACAACCCGTGGAAAATGTGGGAAAATAGCTTTGTTTACAGAAGTGAAGAGCATATGCCAGTTTAGACTACTCATTTAACCAAAATATAGTTCGCATGCTGTAGATTTGCAAGTGGGTGTTTGTCTAGATTTCGTTTTGTTCAAGTGTATCAAATTTTTCCTGGTTGGACACAGGCAGCAGATACGGTCATGGTAAATGATCGCATTTTTATATAGCGCTTTTCCACCTTCAAGGCACTCGGATCGCTTTACATCAAGGAACCACTCACCCATTCGCAGGTACATTCATACACCAGTGTACGCAGACACTGGGGGTAAACTGGGTTAAGTGTCTTGCCCCAAGGTCACAACAACCGTGTTCATCTGGGGGGGTTGGAATCGCACCGCCGACTCGTGGGTCAATGGATCTGACCGTTCTACCGATGGTGTTTTATGTCGAAACGCCAACCTTTGGATCAGTGGACAAACACACTACCGACTGAGCTGCTGTCGCTACTACTTAATGCCATAACTGTTACCTAGCAACAAAGGGCCAAACCTTAAAAAATGTGTTCCTTATGTGTAAAGTGTCACGACAATTTGGATGGAAATTTTCGGTCTCGATGGCATAGGAAGAGGTATTCTGCTGTAGAACTCGCTGCTACTTCTTGTATTTTTTGCACTTTCCATTTTATCTGATAAACTATGATACTGTAAATATTGCCACAGATATTATCCTGCCAAATCAAGTCAGAATACAAAAAAGTACACAAAAACGTTTAAGTGTGGACATGTACGACTGAGATACATTGGGATTGGCCGTAATTTCAGATGAAGGGCAGGGGTCTATATAACTCTATGGGCGATTTGCAATTTTTTTTATCATTGTTTGTTAGAGGTTGGCTTCACAAATGTGTCATACTAATGCCATGCCGTGAAGTCCTAAAAATTATTCAACTTTATTTATACTGACACACAAGGTTGAACTTTGTGCCGGTTTTTGTTTCAGGTGAATAGTCCAAGTCTGTGGTGTCCAAACTTTTTTCACCGAGGGCTACAGACTGAAACATATTTGAAGCGGAGGGCCACAAACCAGAGTCGATACAGGGAGTCAGATGGTTTTAACAGAGACATTGGTTCTGTTAATGAGACTTGGAAGATTTTTTAGGTCTGTGTCACAATGTAATGTGATGTTATTCAGGTTATAGAGGTAGAATCTCTTCAGTCTGTTGTAAAAATACTTCCTGATCAATTGGGCCAGTTTAGGAGGAGGCATGAGGGCCAACAAAAATTGGTCTGAGGGCCGCATTTGGCCCCTGGGCCGTAGTTTGGACAGCCCTGGTCCAAGTAATTACAGAGATATTAACCATAAAGAGGTTCACACAGAACGTTTACCCACGCAACTAGAAATAAAGAACAGGCAAAATGTTAAAGAAAATCTTAAATGTAATGATGCTAACTATGTTTTTGGAGAAATTAACAGTCGAACAACAAATTCACGTGATCATTGCAACCTATTCCAAGATTTGGAATGTTGCAGGATTCTGTGGTTGCTCGGTAGCGGATATAGGAAGGGGATATCCGTGTAGCACTAGCGGGGAGGGGAGTCTGTCTCCATATAACTGGATTTGGCTGAGCGGCTGTTTATCGCGGAGTGAGTGAGTGGCTAGCTGCTCCGCTCGCCTGTCAAAAGCATCCTAATCTAATCAGAGGCTAGCTTTCAACATGTGTGGAGGGGAGGGAAGAGAAGAGAGTTTGGCTAGTAGGAAGGAGCAAGTGGGTATTTGTATCTGGCAACGGTGGATAATATAGAAAGTGCAATATCGTACTCGAATTATAAGGTTCTATCTGCGTTTTGGGTAGTTCTGAGAAGTCGTATTGTGCTTGTATTGGCTATAGAGTTATAATCTATGACAACCAGGGATCATTGTGTATTTTGGACATTTTAAATTGCAATATTCACCTAAAACGACGATTAAAGACACGCTCACTGGAAAAGAGAGTTGGAAAATTGCAGAGCCCAATGGGAGCTAACATCGCCGGAAATATCATCACAACCAAGTGCCGCATGCTGTCTGCCCCTCCTGCGGATAACTGCACATCAAAATGACTCCGTGTAGCACTGATTAAGAAAAAAAAATTGGAGGATGGTGTGAGTTTCGGAGATTCGTCAAAATTAACAGCTGGAGTTTGTTCCGCACACCAGTTTGAGTTAGCTTGTATTCTTTGGTGCTGTGCAGGGATGTCGGGATTATTAGGTTAATCGAAAATCCCGAAAATGCAGGAGGTCACTGTTGTTTGGTCCTGGTGACAGTAATTGTGAATAATCCTTAAATCGTGGCGCTTTCCTGACGTTAACTGAAACACTAAAATTTGATAAAGCGACATCCCTAGTGCTGTGCTTCTGAAGTACCAAACACACTTTAAAATTCCTCGACCAATGCACTGACCAATCAACGAACCCGCTGCAGTTCATTCTCACACTAGGTACTCGCGAAGACCAAGTTGCTGGTTCAAGATCTGGAGATGGGTCCCCATGGAAGGACAAATGCTGTTGGTCGAGGAATGGGTCAAAGGCATGGGGACCAATTTCCATAAAAGTTTACAGCAAAGCAGGGATGTCCAAAAGTTTTTCAATGATGGCTGCATATTGAAACATATTTGAAGCGGACGGCCACAGTGAGTGATTAAGATCGGTGCATTTCAGCTTCGACAGAGTCCCCTCTACGTCTAATAAGGCCTGGAACAGTAATTTTTAAGGTATATCATGATGCAAAGTGAGAGGTAATAGTAGAAGAATTACTTCAATTTGTAGTAAAGAGTTATGCCTATGATCTGTTGGGTCAATTCAACAGGGGGCCAACAAAAATTGGTCTGAGGGCCGTATTTAGTCCACGGGTCACAGTTTGAACGCTGTTGCAATAAAGTCAGAACCGTCTCTTTTCCACCTTCAAGGCTCTCAAAGCGGTTTACGTCAAGGAACCACTCACCCATTCACACATTCATTCATACACCAGTGTAAGCAGACACTAGGGCGAGGTGGGTTCAGTGTCTTGCCCAAGGACACAACAACAGCGTTCATCTGTGGGACCTAGAATCGCACCGCCAACCTGTGGATCAGTGCATACTCAACCATCTGAGCTATTGTCGCTCCAACTCTATATCAGTCTGACTATGAAAAATCGGTATTAAGCTCAAGCACAGAGGGCGGGGATAGGGGGTAAGTGAAAACTGAATTTTTCTAACCACTCTCCCAATGATGTCGAGAGCGGGATTCGAACCGCTAACATTCAGATCAGTGCACACTTTACCTACTGAGCTATTTTCGCTCCAACCCTTTATCAGTCTGACGATGAAAAAAACGATATTAAGCTCAGACAGAGGGCGGGGATAGGGGGTAAGTGAAAACTCAAATTTCTGATCACTATGACCAGTTATCAAAGAAAATAATGAAAACGACCAAACTTTAAACTGAAGTCAGCACATTCAAAACCATCTGGCCGTCGACTGGTTCACGAATCGTCACAATCCAAATGAAAAACAATAGACAATATACATTATGGTAAATCTGGTATTGCAAAGGTTGGCAGTGACGCCGGGTCTGTGGAGGGGTGAGCAGCTTGTATCCCGCTTTTGGGGCTGCTTGCGTTTTTTTTTTTCGGGGGGGAGAGAGTTCGCTTTCTGCTCGGACCTCATTGTGAGAGGCAGCCCGCTAATCTTCATTACTGCATACAATGACGGGGCGAGAGAATGGACCGACTTGGCTGGAAAAGGCACGGAAGAAACAAAAGCGGAGAGAGCGAGGGATGGAGGGAGGAAAGGAGGGGTGAAGGGGTGACTGAAAATAACAGAGAGGAAAGATAAAGAGAACAGTGGAGCGTAAAAACTCGGTTTCCTTGTCAAACTGAATAGCGCTCGGCTGGTAGTCATATGGCGGCGGAGGGATACGTTTTGGTAAAGCGGGCACGTTCGAGGTTAGAAGCGTGGAGTGGCGGCGGTTCGCTGATAAGAGGCCGAATATTTCCAAATGGCGACATGAAAACGTAACGCCTGTTCTGTTTTTTTTTTTTGTCTTTTCTTTATTGGAGTTTAAAGGAAAGCTGCGCGATGACATAACTGTGAAATGTTAATTACTTGTGGAGAACTGGTGATTGGAGGAGAATCAGGAGTTGGAGGAGAATTGGAGGAGAGAGCAAATACGGGAATCAGTCCAGAGCTGTCAGAAAGATTGGTTTGGAATTGTTTCTATAGTAACAACCGACTGAACATACGTGGATTTTGGCACTACCTGAAATGTTCCACAGTATGGCATTAAACTTATCAAATTTGGATTTATTCACTAACAGGTGTTGTATGTAACTTTCTGGAGGAGGCACGTCACCTGCACGATTTAATGGAAATACAAAGTTAAAACCATACTCCGGAACATTCTGCATGGAGATAGATAGGTTTCATGCCGTACTGTGGAATATTATAGCCAAATGAACAACATTTCCATGGAAACAAGCAGGATGAAGCCCTCCTCCAGGCCAAATAAGTCAGGTTTGTGAAGATGCAAGCCCGTCCAGTGTGAGGATACATGATTTCAGTGCAATAAACACTAATAAAATGAAAAGAAAAAAACATTTTGCCTATATTTTGGCAAAAAAGTTACATACTGTTGTTTTTGATATATTGTTCCTATAGTAACAATAAATTTTATATATATGGATTTTGGCAATGTCTGTAATGCTCCACAGTATGACATTTAAAATCATTTATTCAATTACATGTTTTTATGGCTCAAAAAATATCTTGAAAAGCATGAATTTTGACAGCGAGTGGGTTCACTTCTCCGCAGATCTGACCTTTAACTTGACCTAGTGTTGTGTGATCTGTTCGTATCCATGGAGACAGATAGTTAAAATCCATACGGTAGAACACTGATTTTTCTTAAGACATGAAAAGAAGTAGTTAATTTTACAGTTTGCAGTGGTCCAAAGTTATTCCTCACTTACCTTATGCGTTCTGGACATCGTAAGTATTCACCATGATGAGTTTATAAGTGTTCTGTTAAGGTATATTTATTGAACAATGAAACGCTTTATAATTAGATGCAGGCAGCACACAGCAGACTTATTTTGACCTCTATCAGTACCGGGGCAAGACACATTTTGCTCAAATACATGGGCTTTTAAAATCACCAGACAGTACTACACTACTTTTGCATTCATTGACAACTCTTCCTTCCTTTTTTTATTTACTTTTTTACAAACTACTCACTAAATGCATCGCTATTCCTGAATGTCACCACGTCCCCCCACTCCAGTTCCTCTCTTCTTTTTAGCGCAAACATAAATCAAAATTCCTCCCGGATCCATTATTCAAATCATGGCACGCAATTTGAGCTTAAAATCACTGACAACACCCCGCTGGATCTGTTTCCCCTCATCTTTAACTAAACGCGCTCTGTCGTATAAATCTTTCACTGTGCAATCCCCTTACGCGTGTTTGGAGAATCAACAAAAAAAGATTAACTAAGAAAAAAGTGCTGTTTCTGTGAAGCCAGTGTATGTCGACTGCACTCGCTCACTCTGTATTTCAGAAAAGTACCTGCAGACGCAAGTTTATCCCATTCTCAGTATTTGGACGGGCCATGTGAAAGCTCAGAAACTCCAGATTAGAAATTGGATAATCGTCTCCAGAGCCACCGACAAATTATCCAGCTTATTCCGGACGTTGCCGTGGGCGCCGCCATCGTCATTCGGGTTGTATTTTGCGCGGGGCGCCGATCTTGACGGCAAATAAGTTTTTATAAGGACTACAAACCTTTTTCTCATCAGATTTGATCAAAATGTGATCCCAATTCTCAGCTGGAATGAAAGCTTAACTGGAAGTACCATCACAAAAACCGCACGTATTGGTAGCATTTATGGCAAAAGTGGGCGGGGCAATAATAATATGGTCAATAATATACATAAACTGTCCATCATGTCCAGTGTTTTTGTAATTAAGAATAAATCAGCATTACAATTGTTATCAGAAAAAACGATTTCATTTGCAACCGATCCAGCTTTTTCAGTTCTGATAGATTTCAGTGCAATAGTTTTAAGTATCTCTGCCGATGTTCGATATCAACCGATACCAGTAAGAGAATGAGAACAGCATTTATTATTTATTTTATACACTCAAATAAGACCAAACTGATCCAAATGTGTTATGTATCTGTAGTTTATTTAGAAACTACAGAATAACTTTGTGTACTCTGTCTTATTACATCAATTTATCAATCGATATTTGGAAGCCAATATCAGATCCAGCAAATTGTTCAGTATCACCGCCGATACCAGTGATTGGATCAGTGAATCCCTACTTTTACATGATATATAGTGTCAAACATACTTGGAGTTTAATTCATCCAGAGTCGTTTTTCTCTGAGCTGTCAAAAAAAAGCTCTTTTCAAATTTTGGCGGGATTGTGGCGTCATAGGTAAAACTCCGCGTCTCCTGTGCAGTTTAAGGTATATTTTCTGAATGCAGACAATATTTTTTTAAGTTGTAAATAGTGAAATACTTATCGCAAGGTGACCAAAAGTACACAAAAATCCATAAGTGTTCTTTATTAACCTTACTACTGTAATTTTTTAGAACTTTTAAAAATGCTGTTGACGACACAACCGTATAACTAAGCTTTTGTCAATGGCGCATCAACATATTTAAGGTGTTCATAAGCCGCCATCTGTTCTAAAAACCTACCAAAAGTTAGCACCATGTTTTTTTTGTCCTACTACTACAACTACTACCATGTATTCTTGTCCTAGATATGATTGCAATGTAAAACGCGCCAATTAGCATTTGCCAGTGGCCCGTCGTTGTGGCCCGGCTAGCGCACACGTTCCAGAAGGGGGATTTATTTGGGTCGGCACGCAGCTTTTTCGGCCCCGATGTTGCCAGGAATACTTGAGGGAGAAGCCACTGTTTTATAAGAGAGCACATCAATAATTTCATTGTGCAGCCACTGGAAGAAAGAAGCGAAGGAGGGGAGACGGAGGGAGAGAAAGTTTATCGAGTTTATGTGTGAGTTTGTGTACCTGCGAATGTGGTAAGAATAGAAGTAGCGGTTTTATGGGGGGAAAAATGAGAACGTTTTTGGTTTGAATGAGGTGCTGGAGGTAGAAATACACAAAAAAAACTATGAAAATCGTATTAAAGTGTGGAAAAAAGTTAAAAATGTTGGAAATATGAAATAGGTTTGGGTACAATGTTGACCTCACGCCAACTTAGAAGTTTTAAGTTTAAGATACAGTAGTTTTTAGGGACTGCTAAGCCATATGTTGTATTGACTCTATAGTAATTGTGTTTTTATGTGTTTTAACTTCTTATTATGAAGTACTTTGGGACTTTCCTATCTGTGAAACGTGCTCATCCATAGAGTCTGTTTAATCGAATATTTCTAAAAGATAATTCATGTTTAAAATCTTCTTCTTTTCTTCTTCAGCGTCTTGTCATAATGCATCCTAATTCTGTCCATTTTGCTGTCGACTGAATTGAATGCCTATGGAATAATAAAAATGCTACTTCATAGACACAGTGTCCAACTTTTTGGAGGTGCAAAGTCCCTTGTTTGTAACCGTCTCTTTGCATGATTCCATGGAAACAGACAGTTAAAACAATATTTCGGATCATTTTCCATGGAGATAGATGAGTTTCATGACATACTGTGGAATATTATGGCCAAAAGGAACAATGTCTCCATGGAAACAAGCAAGAACAGCTCTCTTTCAGTCAGGTTTGTGGAGATGCGAGCCCAATCGCAGTAAGAACGCAAGGTTTTGTAAGTTTTTCAAGGCAATAAAAACATCCGTAATGTTAAGTAACAAATCCGTCTTAAAAAATACCAACCTTAAGCGAACTGGGGCTCTAATACTATATTAAATCAACTTAGCTTCCCGTTAACAACTCCACCACTGCATTATGAAAAGTAACTTAACCTCTTGATTAACTCCAAAAAGCCCATTTGCAGACTTTTTAACCTTTACCCCCAAATATCAACGCTCGGTTCACTTTTTGCCCTGTAATTCTGATTTTTTTTTCTACTTTCGATGCCACCAACGCGAGGTAAAGTTCAAAGTCAAGGCGTTCATAACCTCTTTCCTATCTCCTCGCTAGCTGTACATTGTCTGCGTGAAATTGGGGTGAACATTCTTGCACGGTCTCTCCGCGCAAAACAGCTGCTACTCATGCCGGGGTTAGCAAGTTCAGCCATTTTTTTTTTTTCTCCCACCCTCCTCTTCCTCCTCCTCGCTCTATCTTTTCGGAGAGGCGTTGTGCGGTGGCGAGGAAGAATTAGCAGACGTCTTTCAATATTTTAAGCAGGCTTGGGCTAAGCTAATCTGCAATGCTCAGTTTGTTTTGAAAGGGTTGCCGTGGGAATATGAGAAAAAAATGAAATAAAAAATTGGAGATTGACAAAGTTACGCCTCTGCCTTCTCAGTGGGGTGTGGAAAGTCAAATGTTAGCTTGCATAACAGGAGCATTATAAAAAAAATACTAGCAGAGTGGCTATGGCTAATCCGTGTTGTGCCAGTGACCTGCTTTAGTGAGGTTGTCTTGTCAGCCCCCGACGCCTCCACTTTTGGGTTCTGTGGGTTGTTATCAGCAATATGGACTATAAAATCTTTCTACAAATGTGTGGAATTATATTTGCTATTTTTTCCACATTTAATATTAGAAATTGGCGATGCAACGATACGCAATTTACCTATAATGATCGTATATGTGAAAATACGGTAAATCAAGGAACCACTCACCCATTCACACACACGTTCGTTCATAACCAGTGAACGAACAGTGACAGTGGGGTGGGGTTTAAGTGTCTTGCCCAAGGACACAATGGCGGCATTCATCTGGGGGGACCTGGAATCGCATCCGCAACCTGTTTGTCAGTAGATCCGACCGCTCGACCAACGATTTGTTCATGTCGAGAGCGGGATTCGAACCGCCAACCTTCGGATCAGTGGGCAAACACTCAACACAGGGCATGAGAAAGTATACATTTAGAGTTTAAAAAGTAAACGGAATTTCAGACATATTTTGATTTTGTCAACTGAAGAGACTAAATCGATTGTTTAATTTTTCCGGGTAATATTACTCATTTGCTTAAAAAAGGGATTTGAACTCAATACCTTCAGGCAAGTCAGCGGATTGGCAAAAACCTAGTGGGATAGAAAGTCCAGATACCTACTTTGTTTAAACATAGCGAAGTATCCAAATACCCAAAAATGTTACAGTACTTTTACTTTTTTACTTCCTTACTTCGTAACTACTGCTTCAGTGTTAGATGCTACTGTTTCTAGCCTCATTAAAACTGCTAGTATAACATGAGATTAAAAGTACACAGCATTTAAACACCAAAGCTACTGCGTCTCTACACAATCGATTTAAAAGCCTGAAAAACTTAAACAAGAATAGCAGCAGCACTTATTCCTGCAAATTTTCTCTCTTCGTACGAGTTGGAACTGAGTACAAGTTGTCAAATTGTCCCTTTCCTCCCTGCGTACGCCTACAGTACAGCGCGCCCGGTTTCCTATTTAGCCTGTACCAGTGCTGGAGAGGCAGGCGGCAAGCCCACATATGTTTCCCTGGCAGTTCGGATCTTAATTAGTGCCAGGAGAATCGGCTAATCAAAGGGTTGCCGTCCGACCATTAAGGCTAAAACACACACGGAACAATGGGAAGGAGAGATACCCTGTCAGCCAGATAAATGACTTTTCCCACTGGTTACTGTTTAATCACCTGGGGGGCAACTTCCCGAACGTTCGGATGGTTAAGCAAAATCGGATTCACCCGTGCGCAAGTAGTCTCCGGAGAATGAGGAAGTTTTAAGGTGGCTTGTCAGAAATAATATGCCAATGGTGAGGAATGGCAGCGTTTGACATATAGGATTATCCCATGTTCAAGTGGAATGGAGCCAATGAGGTCTGGCCTGTTCAGACGTCTTTGCTACGCTGTTAAGGTTTGACTGGAGCTTGTATGAATCTGTAGAAATGGCAGACGAAATGTAAATATTCCAATCAATCAATGGAAATCTATGAGAAACGATGTTATTTTGAGCAGCAGACTGGCAGAGATACAAAAAATCTCATGTAGGAGATGATTTAAAGCCACAGTATGTAACTTCCTCATGCATCTCCACAAATCTAGCTTCTCCTGCTTGTTTCTATGAAAAATATAACTATCTCTAAGGAGAATGCTTTGAAGTATGGTTTTAACTTTCTATTTCTATCATGCAAGTGACGTACCACCTCCGGAAAATTTCATCCAGTGCCTTAAAAATAGTTTAAAATTCAAATTAATTAAATTTCCAAAGAATGGACAGCTAAATAATTAAAATGAAAAAAGAAAGATTTTTTTTTGGGTCCCATTTGTATTAATCAAGTCTCTGTCTGTCTGTCTGCTTTAGTCACAGTTTCAGTGTTAAATTTTTGTATCCAAAATCTTTCCTATTTAGTCTTTTTAGTTTTTGTTTGAACATTGAAAAACCACAAAAGTGATTTTTTTTAATGATGTAGTAATTGGTATGAATAGTTTCCAAAAAAAAAAAAAAAAAAAAGATTACCCTACGAGTATTTTACAGAAAATTCCTATTACATTGCCTCCGTACTTCTACTTGTGCTACTAGCTAACTTGGTCTTGAACAAAAAAAAAAAAATCAAAAGTAAAAAAGGGATCAAAGTTTGCATAAGATGTACTTAGGAAGTCTACAGATCTTGAACCAGGATTTGGTCAGGATTGGTAGCTAGTACAAAAAAAGTGTGTAAAGTTCATGTTTTAACAAAGTTGATGGGGGACAGCAGGCAACCTTGAGAACCCAAGAATAATATGCAAACTACAGATTTTTTTTCACTTTCAACTGAGATTTTAATTTTAATGCAAAAAAAATCCAATCCAAATCCAAATCCCGTCTGACTTAAAAAGCTCCTAGATTAATCGTCATTAAATCGAAACTGGAAATTTGAATGGATGGACACAATTAGCAATCGCAAAGGCTGCAGTTTCTGAAGTAGTAGCATAATTTCTTCTTCCACGAACAACAAAATATCCTCATATTCTGCTTAAAAAAAACGAATCCTATAGTTTAGATCTATGAAATTGTGAAATGTGATTCTTTCATTAGTTTGATCAGTTCATATTTTTGTCAATTCTTCCCTCGTTGAAAATGCAAACTTTGAACAAATGTGGAATTCAAACAGAAAATCACGACTCTAATCCCACAAAATCCACTTACATATTTTATCCCAAATCGTTCCCCTAAAAAAACTACCTTACCACAACAAATGCAATGCTATCGCTAATGCTAACCCCACAGCCAATGCCCTTCCAAGCGCCCGTCTATCTTGACAAGTCTAGCGTATCATATTTCAGGCACTTTCAAGTCAACACTGGAGATTCAGCCGTGATCTCCAGCGAGCGCTACATAAACTACCCCCCCCTCTCCCCGAGCAGAGGGCGTCCTTGCTGCTGTCACCGCCCCATCGCTTATCGGGGTGATTGATGGATGGCTTAGGATGACATCAACAAGCACGGGTGTTTACGCGTACCAAATTGCCCTTGTGTCTTTCAAAGCCTATTATATATTTTCTTTCAATCTTTTGGACGAACACATAACGGTGGAAGATATATTGTTGACAAGAGGATACTGAAATTGCTGTTTTGAAAATATGCCAAGTATGAAAATGAAAAATGAGTTGATTTCTAACTAGAATATTACAGTTTAAAGCATTATATTGAGGGATAAATATATTCAACTGTATTTAATTCAAATTTTTACGTACTAATATTTGCCAAAAAATATCAACAAAATCCAATACATTTTATTTTATTTTTTTAAATCTATCAAAACAACGTTTAAAAATAAATGATAAAAAAAATTATATATGTTTTCTACGTCTAAGCAAAAATCTGATTACGATCCTAATTTTACAGCCAGGTCTCATTTTGTTGTGCATTTCTCCACAAAAGTATCTTGTAACTTTCTCTGAGGAGGCATGGTTCACCTGTAGGATTCCGTAGCAATAGAAAGTTAAAGCCATACTTTGAAACATTCTCCTCGGAGATTGTGGAGATGAAAAAAAATCCCAAAACATGCTTTTATTGTAGTCTGATTTTGGCTAAAAAGTGTCTTCAAGAGCACTACAACAATACACTTCAAAGATATTCCTCGATTACTACTTAAAATGTCAAGTTATTAATTTTCCTCATTTCGCCCGCCCCGCAGACAAACCACTTGGATCCCATGGTTTTTCTGGATGGCTCTGACTCCCTCGAGGTGGATTAGCTCGCTCAGAACGACAGCTAACCAAACAAATAGGCCAAAGCTAATTTTCCGAGCTGGCCAAGGCTGCCTAGCAACAGGTAGAGATGGCTAGGCGGGACGTAGCGCGTGGTATGTCTCGGATGGGGAGGCTTTTTAAATGGCCGAACATGCTGAGAATGTGTGACCAAAATCAATGCCAGCAGATTTGTAATTATGTGAGCCGAAAGGAAAATGAATCACATGGTAAAGCTAGCAGAAAGTAGCTAATAACTGCATCGATTCGCTAATGCTACAAAGGTGACTCATTATCAGCTAGCCATGTAGTAATTTACTGTTTATTTCTGCTGTTTATATTGTAGTATGAAACTAATTATTATGGTGTATGTTGTTTATTTGGACATATTTCTTTTCAAGATCCTATACAAGTTTTATTTTTAACTAGTTTTCGACAATAGGTCTTGGTATTTTACACTTCACGGCTTAAAGTTATGTGTATGAGCTTCAAATCATGTTAGAACATTGTTATCTCATCAAAAACATACCTGGAGTTGTTTTATTTCATTCTGTCTACATCTCCAAAGCTCAAAACGCTCTGTTCCACCTTGTGATGTCATGAAGTGGTGTAGTTTTCAAAATTAACAGCTACATTTTACATTTTGTTTATTAGAGACATTGGTAATTCCAGGTCTGACATGATCCAGATGATTCTAGTGAAGGTGCGTGGAGTTTAAAAACACAGTGGAGCACTTCCTGTTTCACCACATGACATCACAAGGTGGAACAGAGTGTTTTCAGTTTGAGAGAAGAGCGTGTGAACGAAACAAAAACACAACTCCATGTATGTTTTTGATGAGAAAACAACATTATAAAATAGATCACAAATAGCGCAGTATGGGCCGTTTAAAAACACACTTCCTGGTTTGCCACCTTATGATGTCACGAAGTGGAACAGAGCATTTTGAGTGATGGAACTAAACTATTTTTGAGGAGGAAACAACATTAGCGAGCCAAAGTTATAAAACGCAAGAACATAACTGTACTGGAACCTTACAGCTGGAGTACCTGATTTTCCAAAAGTGAAATTGTATGTATTATAGTCGAATTAGTTCCTATCTTGGCACATCTTTTTTAGACAGAAAAGTGAAACAGGTTGGACCACCCACGTGCAGACAATCAGCTCTCATCCTAAAGCGTCGTATAGTGACTCACATGGCTCCAGTTTGCAATAAATAAAATGTTTTTTACATAGAACTGCTGCTCCGACAGTATGAGAAAAAAAACTCGGGGGTATTTCAGCTTTTTTTAAATCTTCCAAATACAGCTTTTACAATGAATCGTATGTTTTTATGATGTCACAAAAAGAGGTAATTGAAATATATATACAGTGTTCCTTCGTTTATCGTGGGGTTACGTTCTAAAAAAATAACCCCAATAAGCGAAATCCGCGAAGTAGTCAACTTTTTTACAATTATTCTATATGTTTTGCGGCTGTAAAATGCCTCACCACACACTTTATACACTTTTCTCAAACAGGTATTAACATTTTCTCACATTTCTCTCTCGTTTAAACACTCTCAAAGTTCAGACCTTCATCGACATTGTGGGTTTTGTCGGGGAGAAAAACTCGCAAACTTACAGCACTTTAGAGTCACACTGCGATCCAACATTTATGTACATTTGTCTGAACACATTTTGTACTGAACAGGAGACATGGCACGGAGGAGACTGATGGACAATGGTCTACAGTCCCTCAGCCAATCAGGACGCAGAACACAACCGTCTACAGTCCCTTAGCCAATCAGGACGCAGAACAAAAAAGCATGTAAAATAGCACAAAAAAAAAATCTGCAAAAAAGCAAGACCGCGAAAGGTGAACCACGATATAGCGAGGGACAACTGTATTTAAAATGAAAAACCAAAACCGCTATAAAAATGTAAAGATCAGCATTAAAGTCCATTACTCCAAAGTCATAAAACACAGCGCACACCGATTAATATGTAAACTCAAGCAAACATGAGCGGCCGACTTGTGGAATGATAATTACTGCCTCTTGTGTTATGTCCAGGCAATTGTGCATGTTAATACGACTGCACATTTTTAACAGCCCCTCCACACCCAGAGTGCTTGTCGTGCGCGGGCCATAAAAGAGCACTTATTGGCCCATTGGAGGGTGATTTCTGTTGTATGTTCACAGGTGCATGCTCTGGAACACGCTTGGACCAGAGCCAACCACACCTCCGCAGTATGTACACAGCCATCCCTCCATCTCCGTCTGCGCGGACAACGTCTGCAGCTGCGCTCGGGACAGTGAATGAGGCCTGATATTAAAAACTCCAATTCAGAATACATATATTTAAGGTCATATGCTGCGCTGAAACTTTAGTAACAGTATGTAGCCTGCGGTCTTGTGTCTTAAATTAAATATTAAAATCAAAACTGAACCTGAGTTGCCAGTGGCTAAACCTGCAGACAAGTTTTTCTCATTCTTAGTGTGCACTGCCTGGCAAAAAAAAAGGTCACACACTCTAATATTTCGTTGGACCGCCTTTAGCTTCGATTACGACACATTCGCTGTGGCATTGTTTCGATTTCGCTTCTGCAATGTCACGAGATTAATTTCCATCCAGTGTTGCATTAATTTTCTCCAAGATCTTTCATTGATGATGGTCGAGTCTGACGCTGCACAAAGCTTCTCCAGCACATCCCAAAGATTCTCAATGGGGTTAAGGTCTGGACTCTGTGGTGGACAATCCATGTGTGAAAATGATGTCTCCTGAACCACTCTTTCACTATTTGAGCTCGATGAATCCTGGCATTGTCATCTTGGAATAAAAATCCATTGATGGAATAACCTGGTCTTTCAGTATATTCAGGTGTCAGCTGACCTCATTCTTCTGAACCTAGACCTGACCAACTGCAGCAACCCCAACCTATTTGCTTAGTTAAATCCAGGTGGTGACTTTTTTTTTGCATATGGACAACCCAGAACCTCCAGAATTACCTAGGGATTACATAGTGACGATTCAGATTTGAGAAAACCCTTTTAAATTCAAAGCAACTGGATTTCAGCACCGAATCTGGCAAACCAAATGAGACTTATGTGAGACTGCTTTCAAATCGGAAAATTGTCTCGAGAACCAAAACCGAAACGTCAAATTATAACAGATTTGAAGATGTTAACCTCGTATCTACGGACACAAATATTATTTAAGGTTTAAACTAATGCTGCTAATGAGTTATTGTACTCAAATCTGACCCAGGGCTTTACTAAAATCACCAACTTCCGATTTTGATACGAAGGAAACTCTCGATCCTCCACACTGAGTCATTTTTAACTGTCAGATTGGAGATTTGTTGACCTGGTTTAAAGTTAATGTGTCTGTAATTACTGAGCCTATCCACGTGAAACAAAATACTGGCACCATGAAGTGAAATATTTCAGTAGCGTTAATAGCTTCAGAAAGTGGTGCCATTATTCAACCCCAAAGACGCGAGAGTTGTCAGTTAAAGGACTTAAAGCCATAACACGAATACGGCAAATCTGTAGAGCCAGTCTGTAAGAAACAATGATATACTTCAACCTCTGTGGATTATAAACTTGAGCGTATTTTTTTTAAACAGTGAATCCTCCATCAATTCTAGTCTGGAGCTATTAAGACTTCATAAAAACAGCTCTCCTGTTACACATTTGGCTCTTTTATTCAGCAAACTAACAATTTGACATGAAATAACTCAGATCAAACTTCTGGCAGACTTGAAATAGGGGTTAGCGCAGGGCAATTCAAAGCAACCCTGCGTGGCCCTGTCAGACCTGCCTGCTGGAGCGAAATAGTCCTAAGATACAGTGTATGGAGACTAGACTGCGCGCATATGAAACCACTATAGCAGAATACCTCTTCTTTCTTTCTTCCCCCGCGGTTTCCCAAAGCCGGATGGTCGCATTGAAGCATGTCGGATGACTCGAGGGACTGTAACCACTTCCCCATTCCGACTCAAATGATGTGAAAGTCATTGCAAATCCGTGTGCACCAGAGTGAGAATGAAAAAAAAAAAAAGAAGTAAAAGTTTGCTAGCTGTTAATCAAACCTGAGCAGGTTGGGTATGTTTCTCAAAATGGGGTACGGGGAGTAACCTGGCTCATGACAGACTAATATGTGCGTCACTCTGAGTTCTACACATTTATCAATCTGAAAGCGACCGGGAAATGTAACGTGACGTAATATCTGAATCTGATTGGTTGAAGCGTCACAACAGCAGAACAAGACAAAAAATCAAACTTTTGTTAAATCCAGTTAAGAGACAAGAACAGACATCCTGTCCAAAAATGCACACAGCGCTTACCCTCTGCAGTTTTTCACAAACTAAACAGTCTGGATTTTTGCTAAAACAGGCTGAAGTAAGTTTAAAACAGGCTGAAGTACATTTAAAACAGGCTGAAGTATGTTTAAAACAGGCTGAAGTACATTTAAAACAGGCTGAAGTATGTTTAAAACAGGCTGAAGTATGTTTAAAACAGGCTGAAGTATGTTTAAAACAGGCTGAAGTACATTTAAAACAGGCTGAAGTATGTTTAAAACAGGCTGAAGTATGTTTAAAACAGGCTGAAATACATTTAAAACAGGCTGAAGTACATTTACAACAGGCTGAAGTGCATTTAAAACAAGCCAAAGTACATTTAAAATAGGACTAAATGCACTTAAAACAGGCTGAAGTATGTTTAAAACAGGGCAAAGTACGTTTAAAATAGGCCTAAGTATGTTTAAAAGAGACCACAGTACTTTTAAAACAGGCTGAAATAGGTTTAAAACAGGAAGTACATTTGAAGTACATTTACTACAAGGTGAAGGACGTTTAAATAGGCCAAAGTACTTTTGAACCAGGCCGAAGTAGTTTTAAAACAGGCCTGAAATACGTTTAAAAGAGGCCGAAGTACAGGATGAAGTACGTTTGTCGGCGTCGCCTTGTTTTGTTTCAGTTGGTCGGGCGCTTCGTCTTTGGCTTCTGCACAAACCTCAGTGCTGCTCTGTGATTGGTCCACCCACTGCTGAGCGAATTTGACCCTTACAGAGGGAGTATTTCCAATTTATTCTTGTGAGTTTGTGAACTTTACATCCCTTATTCACTTTTAAAAGATACATCCTGACAACTCAACTCTTATTTTGCAGTTGGCGACTGTTACTATTTGCAAATGAGGCTACGCTATATAACAATTACTTATTTCCACATATTGCTCGATCATGATTTATGATTTGATTGATTTTTTTTATTTTTTATTATAAGGATAACAAGAAAGACTTAATAAACCTCAGCTTGAACAACAAATTTAAAGGTCCATTGTGTGACTACTGATGAAGGTCTCACAGGTGCCACTCAAAAAAACACAAAAATGTAGCTCTCCTTCCATCTCATCTCTCCATCTATACAACAAAAATGCCTTGCTCAATAAACCGGTTGCTAATCCAAACCTGGGGTGATAGTTGTACATACATAGAACCAGCGAAAAACTCTCTCCCTCCGCCGCTGCCAGTCAACCGTCCCCAGACAAATGGATTCTTCTGCCCACATCACGTCTTTGATCAAAGCTTTGTACCTTTCCATTAGCGGACGTACTGACAGAGCAGGCGGCCCGGTCTGGCCTGTCGAGGGAGGCAGAAGGCTCCACAGGCACAGATGGAGGTTAGGTTCAGGAGTTCGCAAAAGCATGAGATTAAGTAGAAAGATTTCCATGTTGGCATTTGCAATAAAATGTGTGATTATGAAATGATGAGAGGTAAGTTGTGTGAGGTTAGAAACATTTTGAAGTGAAGTTAAAGGTGAAATTCGGTTTTTGATACTAAGGAATAAGGCCTGGGAACGCCTTGGGGTCCCACCGGAGGAGCTGGAGGACATGTCTGGGGTGAGGGAAGTCTGGGAGTCCCTGCTTTGACTGCTTCTCCCGCGACCCAGCCCCAGATAAGCGGAAGAAAATGGATGGATGGATACTAAGGAATACACTGCAATTCATTTTCCATTGAAAATCTTTCGCCCATGTCTCCGTAACTGCTGCTGTCAGGCTTGTCATTTTGGTTTTAACTGTTCGTATTGACCCGCTCTACATGATCCTGGTGTTTTTATTTCGGTATTGTCTCCGTGCCCCCAGCTCCTCCTCTCTGGACCTCTCCTGGTTTGCCCCAGCTGGCGGCTGATTGACAGCAGGGTCCTGCGTCTGATTGGTCCAACAATCAAGAGCCTGGCCAATCAAGACCTTCCACCTGTGGCAACATCTCTTTAAAAGGACCCGGCCCCTGCCCCTCGAGGCTGCCTGATTCTGTGTCTTGACTGCATGCCACTTTGGAACTTTGGAAACTTGGAACTTTGGAAATTTGGATGATACCCAGAGTCAGAAGTCCAAATATGGAACAAATATGGCTTCAAATTCGCCGCTATAACCGCTAGCCTCGATGAGCTTCATTCGACTGGAGCTGAACGCTATGGGTGAAGTCGCCCTCACTTAGTCCACTTCTTTATACAGCCTCATTTTGTGACAGTTCGGTTTTGTCCCACCCCTCAACAATATTAACAAAAGGGAAAAGTGGCCAATTCGAAACTATGACATAATCATATTCAAGAACCTGAAAACACCTATTGTATTGTGCAAAAAATAACCCAGAAATTACGCTACAGTCTCCACACGTAGCAAAAACTGCCGGCTGAAGTCTCCGAGCGGGGTCTCGTTAGCATAAATGCTCTCTGCTTCAGTGCTAAATTGGGTTTTTGCCATCGCGCCTCATTTGTCTGTTTGTGCTAATTGGATAAATGTGAAGCTCTTTTCATTACGATATTTCTCCGCACACATAAACAGGCCGTGCATCTTCCACAATCGATGCGATGGCTAACATCCCCACAGCCGGAATGGTTCGGGAGTTTGCTGGAGAGAGCAGAGAGGTGGGACAAAAAAGGGGCTGCAAAACTGACACCTTTCAGATAATCATCGTAAACATGTAGCTAACTGGAGGCACTGCTCTGTCTGGAGCTCTGTTACTCAAGTTAGACTTATTTGACAAGTCTCTCTCAAATAACATTACAGTCGCAGGCTACTTTAACTTTTTTTTTATTATTATTTTTTTTTAAATCAAATGCTCGTATTGATCATAGGTGCCTGGAAATGTGTTGTTTAAGTCAATTTTGTATTTTTCAGACCATCTAAAAACTTATTTTTTATAGAAACATTTCTTTTTACCTATTGTTTAGCCTTCTCCAAACCAGTGGTGGAATGTAACAAAGTAAAAGTAGTAAAGTACTGTATTTAAGTAGAATTTTTAGGTATCTGTACTTTACTTAAGTACATTTTAAAATGGATACTTTTTACTTTTGTAGATTTTATTTATTTGTTTAGCTTTATTTATACAGGGGGACCCAAGGTATTTGAGAGGAGGTATCTGTACTTTCTACACCTCTACATTTTTGAACAGAGCTGAAAAGTAAAAACATTTTTTATTATTACATGAGACCTGCTGAAAAGGCTGAGGGTTTATTTTATTTTATTAAGGTCGGAGTTTAAGCAAATGCAAATATACAAATAAAAATAGCTAATGATTCAACTGTTTCTGTTGAACAAAATTCAGCATAAATCTTTGATAAATTTGAAGCTCTATTAGATCTCAAAATCTGTGCAAAATACTTTTACGTTTTACTCTTTAAGTACATTTTTAAACAGGTACTTTAATACTTTTACTTTAACTTGAGTTGTTTTTGTTTTTGTATTTTTAGTCTAGTGTATGTACTTTTACTTAAGTAGATATTTACTAATTTTTAACTTTAGTTGTTTTTGGTGTTTTGTTGTTTGGTTTTTTTTGGTTTTTTTGTTGTTGTTTTTTTGTTGTTTTATTTTTTTTTCTTTTACTTAAATAGATTTTTACAATTTTTTTACTGAAGTTTTTTTTTTGTTTTTTGTTTTTTTTTTTTTGTGTTTTTTTTTTTTTTTTCTTTTTTTTTTATTAATTTATTTTTTTTGTGGAGTTTTTTTTGCTCTAGTATCTGTACTTTTAAGTCACAAAATCGAGTACTTTTTCCCTCACAGCTCCAAACAATGCATGGGATTCTTGTATTAGTTAATCACAGTAGTTCATATTTCTACTCTATAGTCACACATCTAAAAAACAATTTCAGAAAAATCAGTGCAATTCGATTTTTTCCCCCCAAAATCATGCAGCTCAAGTACAAAGCGTCTGTTTCATGAGCGTGTCTGATAGATTGTAGCGCTGTGTCCGTGTTGGAGGACGGGGCCGGGGACAAACATGGGGGAGGAATCGATTTGATATCAGCCATGTGAGGGTCATGAGGCTCTGAACTGCAGTCCTGAGGGAGGAGGAGAGAGAAGAGAGTACATGTTGTCAAGAAACAGTCGTAAACAAGTACAGATGAGTGAACGCGAGTAGTATGAGATGCAGAAGTAAGTAGTTGTGGTAGAAGTAATAACAGTTGTAAGAGTTGTAATAATACGAGTAAAATAGGCCCAGGTAAACTGAGAATCAAGTCACTCAGCCTCCGTACAGCCGTAGTATTAGTAGAAGTAGTTATAGAAACAGTTGTAGTAGTTGTATGAGTTCTAGTAAAAGTAATAGTAGTTGTTAATGTCAGTATTATTGTAGTCGTAGTAGTAGTAGTAGTAGTAGTAGTAGTAGTAGTAGTGGTGACATAAGTGGAAGTTATAATAGTTGTAGTAGCAGTAATAGTAGCTGTATGAGTTGTAATGGTAGTAGTAGTAAAGGTAGTAGTAGTGGTAGTAGTAGGAGTAGTAGTAGTACTGGTGGTGGTAGTGGTGGTAGTAGTAGTAGTAGTTGTGGTAGAAGTAGTACTGGTAGTAGTTGTAGTACTGGTAGTAGTAGTAGTACTGGTAGAAGTAGTGGTAGTAGTAGTGGCAGTAGTGGTAGTAGTGGTAGTAGTAGTAGTATTAGAAGTAGTACTGGTAGTAGTAGTAGTATTAGAAGTAGTACTGGTAGTAGTTGTAGTAGTAGTAGTGGTGGTGGTGGTAGTGCTAGTGGTAGTATTAGTGGTAGTGATATTAGGAGTAGTATGGGTGGTGGTAGTAGTAGTAGTGACAGTAGTAGTAGCAGTGGTAAAAGAAGTAGTATTGGTAGTAGAAGTAGTAGTACTGGTGATAGTACTAGTGATAGTAGTAGTAGTAGCAGTTGTGTTGGTGGTAGTCATACTGCCATCTGTAGTAATTACTTGACTAATGTAACTTGTCAAAAACTTCAGCCTAATACGTTCCTTTCCTTTCCTCTTACAAAGAATCCCACTTGTTTGAGATTGGCCAGTCCTGACATCTCGTAAGCCCACACACAAAACCAAAAACCCAAATTACCCCAAATCACTTGAGAGGGCACTAATACCCCTCTCCCTCCACTGCATTTTAATAGCTTTTCTGCCGGAACCGGACCAGATGTCAGTTTTTACTCAAAACCAAATTAGGTCCCGTTTTAGTTGGAAGCCTCTCCAAACTTGATTCGGCGCATTCCGACGCCGGCGCTTACAGTTGATGTGACATTTTAATAAAGCCGCGGGCGAGCAGGCGAGACACTACGGGAGCTCTGTTGGTCCAAATCGCATTATCTCCCAGTTTGTCCTTCTCTCTACTGTGGCTGAGCGCTCATGATTTAATTTGAATTTGCATAAAAAGGTCAGACAGAAGAGAGTGGGGTGGGCAGATGTTAGGCCGGAGATTTGACATCGTAAGACACGTTTTTAAGGAGCTAGGACAAAATGGAGAACAAAAAACCCAATCATGACCACAATTCCTGCAATTAGTATATTTTTACCTGTCATTAACGCTGCGGAACTTTCTATGTGGCCAGCATGACTCCATGGAAACAGAAAGTCAAAACTATACTTTGGAATATGCTCCAAAGAACTGCAGCGAAACGATGATCGGCGAAACGATGAGAAGCGAAACCTCTTCACTCCTACAACTTTTTGCCCAGTTGACGGACTTTACTTTTGGCTTTTTACGATGGATCAGACCTGGACGACTGAGGGACACACAGACATTCTCCAAAGAGATTGATAAGTAAGGTTTGTGGAGATGCAAGGTCCCTCCTACGGATATGGATAAGTGGAGGTGAAAACAGGAGTTGATCGAAGCAATGACGTTTTGAATACAGGAGAATACTACTCAAACACGTATAAATCATGCTACTTCGAAAGGGTAAATGAGAAAGGTAAAGAACTATTGCGTGGTTAAAAGCTCTGAAAAGTTGATTTTAGGCTGGGGATTTGACATCGTAACACAAGTTTTTAAGGAGCTAGGACGAAATGGAGGGCAAAAAACCCAATCGTGACCACAATTCCTGCAATTTGAATCTTTACCTGTCATTAATGCTGTGTAACTTTCTAGAGGTGGGCAGCATGACTCCATGGAAACCGAAAGTTTCCATGGAGTCTTTAGAATATGCTCCAAAGAAGTGAAGGATGAGCAGCGAAATGATGAGCGGCGAAAAGATGAGCGGCAAAACGATGAGCGGAGAAACGAAGAGCAGCAAAACAATTAGCGGAATGCTGAGCAGGACGATGAGCTGCGAAATGATGGGAGGCGAAACAATGAGCAGCGAAACAATAGGCGTCGAAACGATGAAGAGTGAAACGATGAGCAGCGAAACGATGAGCGGCGAAACAATAGGCGTTGAAACGATGAGCGGCGAAACGATGAGCGGCGAAACGATGAGCGGCGAAACGATGAGCGGCGAAACGATGAACGCCGAAACGATGAGCGGCGAAACGAACGCAAAAACGTCTTCACTCCTGCAACTTTTTGCCCAGTTGACAGACTTAACTTTTGGCTTTTACGATGGATCAGATCTGGACGACTGAGGGACACACAGACATTCTCCAAAGAGATTGATGAGTCAGGTTTGTGGAGATGCAAGCTCCTTCCTCTGCAGAGCTGCAGAAAACTGAGCTGCATTTGTACCAAAATAACTACGTGACGCTGCCAAATTGTACATTTTTGTCACCAATTAAGAAAATAAAAGCGGAGAGCGAAGTGGGTACATCGCAGTGGCCGTGTATCGGTGGAGGTTAAATACAGGAGAATACAGATTATTCAAACAAGCATGAATCACGCTAAATACGACTTCGAAAGGGTAAATGAGAAGGGAAAACAACTATAGCGTGGTTAAAAGCTCCGAAAAGTCAATTTTGCATAATACGTCTCCTTTCAATGTGAATATGTAACTGTTATCAATGCATAAATTATACAATGTGAAAAACCATTGTCTCTCCCAAAGGTGTTTCAATTGCGGTTGTTATGGTGAACATGTAGGCAGTGACTGACATGAAATTGCTTGCATAATCGCCCGCGGAGATAGACTTTTGTTGAAAAACCAAATTCTTTATTCGCTCTTATGATTGACAGCTCTAATTGTCATTTAGAAGTTTCTCTTGTCAAAAGATAATTATGATTTACTACTGAAGTTATTGTTCGCAAAAAAAAAAATCCGCATTTTGAAGTTTTGACGCTGTTTTTGAAAGTTACATAATCAAGACAACTGCGATGACCATATTATGACCGTAAGTTAAGTAAGTACAGACAAATGGATAGAAAGTGAAAACAGTGGGTTGAGGATTTGCCCACTAACTAGAAAGTGGCTGGTTCAAATAATATTTCTCGTAGTATATTGACTATGCCCTCCAGGATATGAAATCGGTTGCAACTGGAATATTATCTGCCATGGAAAAAAACTAAGTATACAACCAGAAATAGATAAAAATACATAGTCCTACATATAAATGGAATATATATAACCCTTCATAGTACTTGTTATGGCATCACAAATACATTTCTGTCTTTCTTCAGTGGGTTGAATGATGCCAAACAACGAGTAAATAACCGACTCAAACCCCAGGAAAAACACTAGTTGAGTCATATATGTGAAAGAAAGGCCATCTGGTGTAAAAACTACCGATAACTGAGGCAAATTGGCGTAACAGTCCAATGAACGGGGACAGAGGGCAACAAACATCGTCGCTGGATCAAGGAGGGGATTTGCATACAAAAACGTGACCATGGGACTTTAAACCGGGACGAAGGGGCTTTTTTACTCTCACACACCCGAGACACTGTCCTGAAGGAGTCGAACTGCAGACGGCGCATTGATCTGAAAAAATACTCTACTTAAACACATTTTAAGTAGCTGGTTTGTCATCAAAAGTACAATTTCATCTTTCACCACAAAGTTGATTGACAATACTGCGGTTTTATAATGTTGCTAATTGAGACAAGACGAGTATCTGGCATGAAAGATGAACCAGATTTGTTTGGGCCTATTTACACGAGACAAAAAATAGCTCAAAGTTGAACATTTTCTTTGCCGGTATAACTAAACAAAGGTTAAGAAAGTGATGCCATTATTCAACCTTAAGACGGGATGGTTTTCAGTTAAGTTTATAGAGCCAAACCCAAACAATTAATGATAAGGTTCAGCACTTGTAGATCATAAGTTTGGATATTTCTTCAAAAAACCAAACAGCGAACCTTCCAAAGAGTCATACAGGCCTCTTCTCTATTTGACAATACAACATCATTAATCATCATATCTCTCAATGGAATTAGCATAACATCTCATACTTTTTTTCATTCACAGCGTTATTTGTTCAGCATCACTTTTTTTCCCCTTTCCATCTTCTTCCACATAATCCACGAACCCCAAAAGACCAACCCAGACTCCAGAGGTCACCCCCCGCAAAGTGAGCAGTACTTTGCGCGTCTATGGCCTGAAAACAAGTGCCTCTCTCCGGCCTTACACAACCAGATGAAAAATCCATAAACCGGTGCGTTCTATAAGGGGAAAACTAGCTCGCAGTGGCAGTCGGGTGCAGATGGGGGGTGGGTGGGAGGTGGAGGTGGGGGTAGGGTTGTGTGTGTGGGGGGGGGGGGCGGAGAGAGCGAGCGGCAGCTGCGGTCCGCCGGGGATTACATAACAGGACCTAGACATGCGTGCGCTAGCGTGCACGTCGCGTCGCAGAACACGCTAGGCTATATATAAGATGGACGTTATGCAGGTGGGGGAGTCGGGGTGGTGTGGATAGGGATGCGCAGTGTTATTTCAAGATGCGTTTGATGCTGCAGGAAAGATTGGGAAAATAATCGTAAATTCCACTGAAAAAAATATATTTGATTTTATGTTTGCTAATTAAAGCCCCACTGAGCGAAGTTTCAACCGTTACAAAGACTAAAGCATTTATTTCAATAGGGTTTTTAATTGCTCATTTTTGCCTTGAAAAACGTGCAATAAAAGTGGTATAATTAAAGCCCCACTGCGTAACTTTGTAGCCAAAAGACTCAAATGAAAGTATTTTTTCTTTCATTTGTGATGTTTTTAAACTTAGAAAATACATTATCGCATCTCCACAAACCTAACTTTTGGTTGTGGCCTGGAGAAGGACTTACTTCAGCGGTTTCCATGGAAATCTTGTTCTTTTGGCTATAATATTCCACAGTATGGCATAAAACGAATCTATCTCCATGGAGAATGTTCAAAAGTATGGTTTTAACTTTGTATTTCCATGGAATTATGCAGAAAATGGGCCACCTGTAAAAAGTTATGTGGCATTGCTTTTTAGACGTATTTGTTTGTCTTCATGTACTCAGAAAAGTTACGTAGAGGGGCTTTAGGGTGCATTCAAACTTGCACATTCACCACATTAAAACTGGGACTAAACCTAAAGACCAGGACTGAACAAGGACTAGAATGGGATCAAACTAAGTCTAAATCAGGTCTAAAAGATTCAATTTAGGACCAAATAGCAATGTGTTTGATATAATATTCAAAAAGTATGTTAAATATCTCCAGGTGTGGATGTACCCACGACTACTCCACTGAAATACCTCCATAGCTCTTCTCCACTGTACAGCATCTGACCCAAGTGTTGGTTCTTCCTGGAGGGGTCGGAGTAAACAGAGCTGTGAAACCAAAAACCCCACTGCGGACATAATGTGCACGTGCTGCAACATCTCCGACCCCTCCACATCTGCAACTACGCCCCCCCCCACCAACCACCCCCGACCACCCCGCCCTCTCCGACAGCCCCTTCCCCCCGTTTACCCGCCTCCATAACCTCAACTGGACCAGGGAGATGTGTCTGACCAACCAATGTGTAAAAAAAGTCAACTTGGAGACTCTGGGAAAGACTGAAATTGCATGGTTGTGAGTCTGTATGTCGGTTTAGACCAGAGTGTGTCCAGTATCGTTGATTTTGACCATGATTAGGTAGAATATCGACTTTGAAGTTGACGTGATCACATTATCGGGTAACAATTTTTAACTATACTTTAATTACCCCATAACGAAAGCATCAAAGTCTTTGAGCAACAGTAGCTCAGTCGGTAAAGTGTTTGTCCAGTGATCCGAAGGTTGGCGGTTTAAATCCTGCTCTCGTCATGAACATCACTGGTTGAGCGATCGGATTCATCGACATGCAGGTCGGCGGTGCGATTCCAGCTCCCACAGATGAATGCTGCCGTTGTGTCCTTGGGCAAGACACTTAACCCACCTCGCATGGGTGATGTGAAGCGCTTTGAGAGCCTTGAAGTTGGAAAAGCGTGATATAAAAATGTGACAATTTACTTTTCATAATGAACAAATACTCTGTTTGTTCATTATTAATTAAGTATTTGTTCATGCTTTATAAAGGCTAATTAAGGTTGTTATTGTAAAGTGTGCTGTACTGTATTGTACTAGTATGTGATTAAAATATACATATAATTGCCCTGTAATGTAATTTTTAGTAGTAGTAGTAGTAGTTTCCCCTTATTAGTAGTGCAAAAGTGTTGCTGTGTCATCTTTTTAAATATTTAATTTATTTGCCAATTATTATATAAAAAAAAATAGGGGATTGAAAAGTTAGTTATTATTTTATCCCTTAATTAAATGATTATTTTTATGAATCATCTTTTTCTTCACCATCTTTTTAAAAATGTTCACGTAATTTAGTTTGTTTGCCAGTATCGATATGCTGAATCCAACAATTAAAACTCAAATAAATTCACTATTAATTTCTATACATTTAAAAAAATTTTTTTACATACAATGCAACGAGGTCACACGACGATGATGCTTTCGTTTCTATATATAGCCACATGACGCCCAATGAGCCCCTATATATACTGACCATCCACCTACATACATGTACCTCGCGCCTGGTTGGGCTTCATCACGCTAGGCTACGCTATGCTAGGTCCCCGTGTGCACTCGGGAGGTTAAGGTAGATAGGAGGGGTTAATGTGGACACTGGAGGTTATGTTGTGTCCCGGGTCAATGACAGTCGGCCATTTTGGAGTTCGGTTACATCCCGTCCATCAGGGTCAAGTGCTGCCATATAAGAGCTGTCACATTCGGCATTAAAGTGTAAAGTGGGACCACAACTAAATATTATTGGAGTAATCAACAGCAATTATTATTTTGATTCGTTTAATTTTCCAACATGCACTTTTTTTTTTTTTTTTTTTTTTTTTTAAGTAGAAAATATTTACAAATATTTTAGTTTTTATTAAAAATCACAAAATAATTATTCTTATCTAGTTTTAATAAAATAACTGCCTTTTCAGTAAAAACCTGTTTTCCTGGCGAACGTTAAGTGTTATAGTCTGTTAATATAGTCCAGATAACAACTGACGATTATTAAAACTCACAGTTAATACATTTAATTATTATAGCCCTAGTTCATTCATGTTTTGTGTAATGTTTGAACCTCAACCTCATTTTTAGAGGCTTGTTTTAGCACATTTCTGACTGTCATAATAATATTGTCTTAAAAAAAATGAACATAATCAGTTTGTAAATATCAAATCACCCATAGTTAGCACCAGATTTTGTGAAATTAAGATTTTAAAAGAAAGAATCACATGTCTTAACTACGGCATTAACAGGTTTTCTACACAATAAGACTCTATATAGAAGAAATATAGCTCTCAACATGACATAACATTACCGAATCATTTAGCCTTATGATCAAATTTCGATTTTCAATCATAATTTATCTCACTAATATTGTTGTATTTCATTGTAGTTTGAGGATTTATGAACAAAGAAAATGTAGCACTTTACCACCGGGCTGCGGCTAAGCTAATCTTTCCAAAGGTTAACAGCCTGACCTACACGAGATAAAGTTATTTTCTATAGTGGTCCATGCGGCAACAATTCAACTTCTGGACAGGCTACAGCTAATGACAATGCATAGTCTTTTTATATTGTCCTTTTGTGGATATATTGTAGATGTATCCATAATATGTGCATTATTTTACGTTTTGGGCGAGCAATGAGACCAATACTAACACCCAGCAGTAAAATTAAGTATTTGTATGGAAAATATCCCAACGTAATTAAACTCTTAGACCAGGGGTGCCCAGACTCTTTTCACCGAGGGCCATATCTTGAAAAATATTTGACACGGAGGACCACAGACCAGTGGTGAATACAGTGGATAATTCAGATGGTGCATTTAACATAGTTTTGACTTCATACTTTAAATAAGTCTTGAAATATAATATTAGGTCTGTATGACAATGAAATGTGATGTTATTTAGGTTATATCGGTAGGATTAGTCAAATTTCCCGTAAAAAGTACTGATAATGATCAATTGGGCCACTTCAACTTAAGGTCTGAGGGCCAATAAAAATTGGTGTGAGGGCCACATTTGGCCCTCGGGCCGTAGTTTGGACACCTCTGCTTTAGACAAAATGCAACATGGCTTCAAAGTTGGATGAACATGCATGAACTTTAAAACGTGGGGGGCTCACTTGCTGGATTGACACCTAATTACAAAACCTTACAGAACCAAGTACTTTCAGTCTACAAATGTGATGGTAAGGCCATTTTATGGAAGGGCATCCTGTCTAAAACTGCCCACTTAATCATGCAGGCCACTATTGCCATTTCCAACACAAGTATATGCAGACAAGGTCATACTTTTACGCCCTTAATCTTAAGTATGAAAGTAAACCTTAGCAAAAGAACAAAATCAATTACTACAGTCCTATACATTCATTTAATTCGCAAATATACAGTTAGCATCTAGCCAGCAAGTTCAAAGCGACATTTAATGCACCATAGAACAAACGAGTTCAATGAGTTCACTGTGAAGAGGACAACACACGTACAGCACAGCTCGCTCAAAATACTGTGTAAATACATGAAAATATAGGTACAGAAATCCAAAAGCTCGTATGAACTGTGAAATCATACCCAAGAACGAATATATTACAAGTTGGCAAGTTGGTAGTACTATAACTACTGATACACATACCACTAAGTGTACAGTATATGTACGACCACTGTGTCACGTTAAGTATTGCTCTAACTATCAATGTAAGTCCCACTATAAGTACCAGTACAAGTACTCCAAAATACCCCTGTAAGTACCACTAAGTATCAGTAGGCTTGTAAGTACCAACCTACCCTGACATACCCCTCTTAGAAACCCCGTAGGTAGTACTATAATGACCAATACACAAACCGCTATAAGTACAGATATCTAAGTGCGTAAGTATCTCTCCTGCTATAAATATAAGTACTAGTACACGTAACCCAAACAACCACTGTAAGTAATACTATAACTACCATTAGTATCACGTCAAGTACTGGCCCAAGAACTACTATAACTACTACTATGTATCACTCTAACTAGCGATCTCTTTAAGTACCAATACAAGTACGACAAACTGGCACTAATAGTAGTTATAGTACATAAGCACTGTATTACTACTAAGTATCAGTATAAGTATCACAGTAAGTATCGGTCCAAGTACTACTAAGTATCACTCTAGCTATAAATATAAGTGCTACTGTGTGTAATACTGTGAGTACCACTAAGTATCACTCCAAGTATCGGTCCAAGTACTACGATACTACTACTACTGAAAGTACCACTGC
The DNA here is from genome assembly GCA_019594935.1 of Periophthalmus modestus. Classification (NCBI taxonomy): domain Eukaryota; kingdom Metazoa; phylum Chordata; class Actinopteri; order Gobiiformes; family Gobiidae; genus Periophthalmus; species Periophthalmus modestus. The sequence continues at coordinate 11,173,408 of JAIEZT010000198.1, forward strand.
AAGTATCTACTAAATAACGAGTCTTATTTTAAAATGCTACCAAAAACTACACAGCTTCCATTTTGTTTATCTTTGCAATATTGAATCATGCAAATTCCTCATATAAAATTCTGGAGTTGGAAAACGCTGGTGCGATAAATGTTTGTCTGAGAGGCAAATGAGTCTGTATCAGAATGCTGCCAGTTTGAGCGAAAGAGCACAACAACTACTAGCAAACGCTGCCAAGCTAATAAGCAATTTCTCCTCCATGCTAAGTAACATTTGATTTAAGGAACGGCTTCGGCGAATAATGATGCTCTCTCTATCTTCCTCTCTCCCCTGTTCGACATCCAGCTTTCCGATTGTTTGCTTCCAACTCGGAACAAGCTACCGCGTTGGGAATTGGAAGCCAGACAGCGGCGGCATTTCAGCGTTTCTGGCATTATTAGTTGGAATAATGGAACAAATAGCTGCCTCCGATGTGCCATGTGTGGACCTACCAGAAAGAAACCCACTTCTCTAGAAGATATATAAAAAAAAATGGGTAATAACAGCGTTTTGGAGATATGCGAAATCAGAATATCGAGTAAAGCCGCGAGATTAATCACAATCGAAGGCGGCCATTTTTGCAGTAGCGTCATTTTCTCGACAAACGACAAAATGTACCTTGGCGCTCAAAGGTCTTCGCTAAATGTTAACTCTGGACACAATCGTACTTTTTAAACATATATAACCAATCTAATCCCAATACTTCACATAATAACATTTTCTTTTTTACAAATCCGTGCACCCCTGCCCTTCTCGCTCCCTTCTCTCTTCTCTATCCCCTCCTCCTTTCCCCATCCCCCCATAAAAGAACTGAATCATGCCTCCAAGACACAAGGGACATAGTCATCAGTCTTGCCATAGCATTTCAGGGACCCATTTAAGCGACCTGTTACAATGCGCTCCTATCTCGCCACATAAAAGTATCAAATTGTGCCTGGAATACAGAGGGGAGCCTGGACCAAACACTAGCCTTTTTACTAGCTAGCAACACATAATAATTCTTGTCCACAGCTTTGACACACAGTTGCCAACAAAGCAGCAAAGTGTGGGGCCAATGATAATCCAAGCATTTAGAGGCAAAAACAAAGCTGAGTTCTTCATGTCCCAATTTCTCCCAAAAGCCGTCTTTGACATTAGAACAAGCGTGTCTTTTTGGCTTAGCCTTAAAATTGGACCAATAGTGGGTAATTCTTGACATTTCACGGTTGCTTTGCTAGCTGAACTGCACTTGTTGAAGCAAAAAAAAAAAAGAAAGGCTTAAGCTGTCTCCAACTTTTACACAAGATAAAATGTTTTTTCAATAATGTCTTACGTTAGAATCAAATCAGGGGGATATATATGTATTTTTTATTATAGTATTCAGAAAGTGATAGATGTTAACTTTAACTCTTTGTCATTTTCTTTGGTATATGAAAACGGGTCACAAAATTAAATATGTTAATGACTGGTTGGATGCAGTAACAAATCCTTAAAGGTGTACCACAGGGCTCCATCTTGGTACCACTCAAATTCAGAAAATGATAGACAATTATAGAACAGAGCAATATTTTGATTTATGAAATGAAATATGTTAATTACTAGTTGTATGCAGTAACAAATCCTTAAAGGTGTACCACAGGGCTCCATCTTGGTACCACTCAAATTCAGAAAATGATAGACAATTATAGAACAGTGCAATATTTTGATGTACGAAATGAAATATGTTAATTACTAGATATATGCAATAACAAATACTTAAAGGTGTACCACAGGGCTCCATCTTCGGACCATTCAAATTCAGAAAATGATCCACATTAACCATATTTGGTATATATGAAAACAATTAGAGTACAGAACATTATTTTTATTCGCAAAATGATAGGTTTACATGTTAATTAGTAGTTAGTTTGAAGCAATAACACATCCCTAAAAGTGTGCCAACCTGACATCACTCATATGACCTGCAAGTAGCCTCAGAAAAGTCGGCAAATTATGGAAAGATGAGAAGCAGTTCAGTCAAAATATTAAATTTTTGTTATGACTAGATGCTTGATAAATAATGTAAATATATAAGGAGTTGCTCTACAGATTTGATGCTGCAACCACAAATATTTTAGTTGCTGACTTGTAAGTTACTACTCAATTGATTCTATTGTATATTTTTTACATTTTTAACCAAATAGAGGTTTAAAAATGCTGACTGGAAGCTTTTTGAAGAGAATAATAAACTGCATTATTGGTAGAAAATCAAACAAATGTGTTCTTTTTTGACATTTTGCTTTAATAATGCAGCTGTCTTTGGGATAAAAGGTCGTTTGACATGTGTTTTAGAGTCTGTAGGGTCCAGATATACATAATTATCGAAATATGAAGGCAATTATTTTAATAGTTGACTTTATTCCAATGAAACATCGCAGCCTTAGCTAGTACACAAGAATCTTACTGCTGTCTTTTGCTTTTGAACACTTAACCCACAATTTGATCCAACAGCAAGTCATTCCCGACATTTCACGCTTACTTTACCAGCTGCACCGCACTTGTCGAAACCAAAAAAAATAACCCTTTTTCACTCTAATTTAATACACGACAACACTGCACCCAAAAATGCCCATTGTACTAGCTCCACTGCAGCCACTCCGCTCAAAGAAAAACCTGACATTTTCCAGCACGCGGCTCTCTTCCATTTGCATTGGGTATTGATTTTGATATGCGAGGAGAAGGAGAGTGGTGCTGTGTGTGTAGGCCTAGTGCGATTTGAAAAAAAAAAAAAAAAAAAACTGACAGCGAAAGGCAAGGATTGGGAGACTTGTTATGAAAAGATGCGTTGGTGGCTAACAGTAGGATGCCAATTAGGATGCTTGGCCAAGACGAATGGATCTACGGTCACGCACTGCTTTCTCTCTCTCTCCTGTCACCCCTCCTCCCTTCCCTCCTTCCTTCTCTCCTTCCCTCGCTTCCTTCCATGCCTCCTATTTCCTAGCACAGAGCCGAGTAGTGCAGCTCCTATTTCATGGACTGTACCGGCATCATATTCACAAGCAATGATTTTTTTTCTCCTTCTTTAAGCCGGTCAAGTACAGTAAACATATTATTTGGTCCTTCGAAGAAATGCAGTAGCAAGTAGGAGTTTATATATATGCCAAGCAGAAATGTCTTATTTTTACAAAAACGTGCCAAAGAAGTAACACAATGTACTAATTTCAGTATATATTAAAATTACTACATAGCGTAATCGTTCAATCGTTATAAATCTATTAGTGCGTTTCAACTTTCGCTTATATGCAACATTTTGAGGACTTGTGTTCAAATTTGTCGTTTTAAATTGCTAATCGCCATGGCAACAGTCCTAGATTCGCATCATTCTGAAAACAAATAGGCACAACCGATTATCGAAGGCGTACCACAAGGTTCTATTATAGGACCATTGAAATTCATGTAAGCGGAGAAGTTACAATAGTAATAGTATTTGTCAAGACTATTATTTGACCTAAGTTCGAAAGTACGATAGGCTAGAGATAAACTGTTGAAAATTGTATCAAAAAACAATGGATGGGGAAAACCTGGGACCAGCTATACCCCAATTATCGGTGTATTTGATTTATACGTGACACTGCTTGTGGGTTATAGTGCAGCAAAATATGTAAGATAAGTTGGTTCTAAGATGACGTGTGTAGGATTAAACCAAGTAACTAGTTTAAACCTGTTAGAAAAAGCTGTGAAAATAGCAATACAGCCAATAGTTGTTATAATACCCATTAAAACACTGGGTCTTATATGCAAGTATAGTATAGGACGGTATATTATGAAAGTACTGTGCATTTTTCTACAACATTCAGCAATTATTGGTCAATTTTGGATAACAAATGCTTCCAAAATACATTAACTGAACTTGCATTACACTTAACTGCATCCACTGCTACCAAATACGTGCTTTTTGGGCAATTCCAAGCGTGTGTAGTCATTAAGATGGCAAATAAACCAAATTCCACGTTCAATACGCAGTCAAACATGGATATGCGTTAGAAGCAGTATTCCTAGTCTATTCAAAGCTCTTTTTTTTTCGAAAGCAATTAGAAAGACCAGTGATGGCTGCGTGGAAAATGTGCCGGCTGCCCACGCACGCACGCACGCACGCACCCTCCACCATGTGCCCGCGTGGATCCCATGCTCCATCCATCTATCCATATATCTATCCATCCATCCATCCTCCAAATTACCAACTCCAAAACCATCTCCAAGCGCACAGAACACAACCGAAAGACCACGTTTTTTGTTCCTCCATTCGCCTTTTACGCACGGAGAGCTCTCTGTTCAATATATATTATGAATAAGTCACGGGAGTTCTTTGCATTCAAGAGGGGGCTTCGCACAACTCGGTAATCAGAGGGAAGTGGATGTATTATTCACGATTCAATTCAACCTCTATTACGGGATCCACGGTTCTCTATCATGCCCAATCGCGTTTGACATCTTTATTACGCGCATGTCCCCCCGTCTCCTCCACTTTGCCAGCAGCTTGGAGAACTGTCACTCTGATAGAAAGATGTCTGCACCGTCTGAACCCCTCCACGCACGGCACACCACGCGCGTAAAAGTTGATTGAAAGCGGAGTGCGTACCTGCTGCCAATTCTCTTCCAGCGACGGCATGGCGGAGAAGTAACCGGTGTCGTGGACGATCTGCAGCTCCTGAAAGATGCTGTGGTTGGCCAGCACATCCATGGTAAACGGTTTCGGTTTGTAAAGTAAAAATTCAGACGGAAATGTCAGTAAATGATCCACGGGGAATGCGTTTTGGTTGTCCGGCAAGCAGCGCGCATTATCGGGAAGCAACGCAAGGTGATGCGGGGTCCATGCGTATCCACTGTTGCCAAAATAGACAGTGATAGGGGATAGCCGGGGAAAACGGGGAGGAGCGGCGTAATGGAGGGGGCGTGGCTTCGGGAGCGTCAATCAACTCCCTCGCCTGACCGTATATGGCGAAGGGGCGGGCGCACAGCGATTAGAGCCGCGTCGGAGCGTGAAGGGGCCGGGTTTGGGGTGTCCACAGGGCTCGGTTGGCTCCGGTGCCTCGTCACTCACGCGCTGTATACGGGCGAGATAGGTGCGCTATTTATGGATGGGTATATTAGATTTGGATGGAGGTTTGAAAGGGTAGTCCGAGAGGAGAAACCGCGGTGTAAACACGGAGAGTCCACAAACGGAGCGCGGGAGAGAGCTGATAGGAGGCTGCTGTGGTCCCTTAAGTCAATATGAAGATTATATGTCACCAGATGGAAAGGGAGATGGGTATATAGTGGTGTGGAGGGACAGGCCGATGGAATCAAGACTGAAATCAAACTTCTATTAAAGTCCTGAGTTTGCAGTAAAGTATAGTGCAAAAAGCCAATATATAAACACTTTAAGATACACTGTGTAACTTTTTCGGGTGGAGTGTCTGCCTCCTAGTTGTCTCTATGGAGAGGTTATTGCTTTGCTTGGAATATTCCATACTGTAGCATTGTATTTTGGCATCTATCTCGCATGTTATTCAAGTAAAGGGGTTATATGGCTTACAATACCGTGAAAAACATGCATTCTTGTAACAAAAGTCAACGTTAAATCTGTCAACTGGACAAATCGTTGCAGGACTGAAGACGTTTCGCTGCTTCTTCAGTTCTGGTCAGATTGTTGGTGGACACTGCCTTATACCAGAAGCGAAGAAGCGGCGTTGATGAGCAGCGAAACGTCTTCACTCTCACAACAGCACGTCCAGTTGACAGATTTAACGTCGGCTTTTGCCATGGATCAAACCCGGACGACTGAGGGATTACACAGACATGCATTCTTGTAGTGAGAGGTGTCACCGCTCCATAGATCTGACCTGTCACTTGGCCCGGTGGTGTCACTGGCTTGTCTTCATGGAGATACTTCTACCTAAAGATGGTTCGAATACGGCCCGGGAGAGACCGCTAGATTATTCAAACATGCATGGATCACATCTAAAATCTCTTCAGTTAAGTTTTTTTTTATTTTTTATTTTTTATGCAATGTTATAACTTGGCAGAAAGCTAATAATAACCTCTCTTTAATGCCCTACTGTGAAACATTTCAGGCCAGGCAAGAGCATCTCCATGGACAGAAGCAGATCGTTCACTAGAAAAGTTACGAAGTGCAACTTTATATGCAAAATAATACACTTTTTTACTTTAAACCGTGTCATGTTTTTTCCTACACAAACTCATATTTAGAGTGATTCAAACGTGCATTATCTGAGTCATCTTTATTCTCCTGCAGTTAAGACGCCATTGCTCTGAAAATTCACGTTTCACCTACCCCCTGTACACGGCCACTCCTCTGTACATACTTCATTCTCCAATTTACTTTTCTTTAACGGAATTCTAAAGCGATGTGTAGACATTTTGAGATTTTAACCAGAAGTAAGCGTATATTTGTTTGGACGCTTACAGGATTGGTAATTTATGAGTAATTTAAATAATCTACATACTTAAATACACAAAGTAAAAGTAGTCGGTCAGCTGTTGTACATCAGTGGTGAAGCAGATTAAATTAGGCTCATAACAGTGGTTGGTTATCTGTACAATTTGAGCTAAATAATCCAAATGAGTCCGAATGGTAAAGACGTATGGGTTATACAATTCCAAAAAGCACTTCTTGGAGTACCACCTGATGACATCACGCAGTGGAACCAAGCAGGTTGATCTTGAGAGAGGGAGACAGTTTAAATATGCAGGATTACTCATCCTTTTAAGCGATAAAAGCATTTGTAATTGAATAAATGCAGGTATGATTTTGATAAGAAACAGTGTAAAAGTAAAAATGATATATTTGAGACTGGGGACGAGCATTTTTTTTCTGTGTGTGTTACATGAAAATGATTAAATCTTATAAACAAAGTAAAATAAAATAGAAAATTGGGATTGATCAGTTGTGATTCATTTTTTGTCATACTTGAAGCTAGATAACTTTGCTTGTGGCTCCTCCTTACTAAAGCAAAACCAGTACAATGTTCTAGTGCTGTCACGATGCTAAAATTTCAAGCTCGATTTTGATACTAAGGCATAGACTCAGTACCACAGTGATAATTAAAAAAAAAAAATTAAAAATAATTCTTTCTTTAGACCAGGGATGCCCAAACTCTTTTCACCGAGGGCCATATCTTGAAAAATATTCAACACAGAGGGAAATAAACCAATACAGTGGATAACTCAGATAGTGCATTTAACATGACTTCATACTTTAAATAAGGCTTGAAATGTTAATATTAGGTCTGTATGACAATGAAAAGTGATGTTATTTAGGTTATATTGGTAGGATTACTCAAATTTACCATACAAATTATGATTATGATTCAGCTGAAGGTCTGTGGGACGATAAAAATTGGTCTGAGGGCAGCTTTAGACAATAGAATGCAATTTTCAACATTAAATCGTTGTACTTTCTCATTCTGATGTGGCCTATATCTGTGTAATCCCTCAGTCGTCCAGGTAGGTTCCGTAGTGGTCCACGGGCGTGTACTAGTCTGTGTGGCCTTGTACTTTTTCCGATACAGCTCGAGATCGTGCTAAAGCGATTCAGGAAAGGTTCATTTCTGTCCTGTGAATGTGACTTTTTACCTGTTCAAATGGGTCTGTAGTTTCGTTGCTCGTTTTAGTATCGATAACCATCTGATTTTCGATAAACCTATACCTAAACCTGCGGAGAATTATGAAAAATTGTATAAAATCACGAAAAATTAACATGAAAAGAGCCTAATCCAGGACTGAGTGACTTTTGGTGGCTGTCCATGTGCAAATCCTTTAATAAGCTTTGAGCACTAATGATTGGTCGGCTTTGGGCGACTTAAGCGTTGATTGACGGCTCTACCCAAACTTCTGTTCATTGATTATTTTAGTTTTTTTAGTTTCTCCCAGTCTCGCTCTTGACAGACAGCTGTAGCGCGGTCGGTTTGTTTTTCAAGAAACTCTGCTAACAAGAATTATGGAGCACGCCTTATTCGCTCGCACAGATGTTCAAGAATTAATTATTAAAGATGGAATTTTCCTTAAGAATATTAAGCTGTTCCTCAAGTTGCTGCTCTGAAACTTGCATGGCGGGAAGTTTCAGATGTTTTTGGAAGAATGTCAAAGAAATAAATATTAGAAATGGTCAGTCAGAATTTTTAATAATGATAAAATAAAGTTCAAATTGTGTTTATGAAGGCAAATAACTTGATTTTTTGGATAAAATAGACTACACTCTGCAGGTTAAGGCTCTGGCAACACAGATTTAAGTTGTGATCGTAGACTATGTTTCTATAAATGGACGTATTAAAAGCCAAAAGTAAAATCTGTCACTGGACAAAAAGTTGTAGGAGTGAAGATGTTTCGCTGCTCGTCCAAGCCGCTTCTTCAGTTCTGATCAGATTACTACTGGACACTGTTTTATATCTATCTAAAGGGACGAGCTAACTACACAGAAACTGGAAAAATAGATATAAGGCAGTGTCCGCCAGTAATCTGACCAGAACTTCTTCACTCCTACAATTTTTTGTCCAGTTGACAGATTTTTACTTTTGTCATTTACTATGGATCAGACCTGGACGACTGCAGGATTACACAGATATAAATGGACATAGCTAACCTGCTAGCCGCCATGTTGCAGATAGGAAGAGCTCATGGGCACGCTTCTGGCTCGAAAAATTGTCCTCCCTCTTTTTGTAACTGCATCAGTCATTTTGGTCTTAAAATGTTAACCCGCTCTACATGATCCTGGTATTTTTATTTTATTTTCCCTTATTTTCCCCTTATTTTGCCTTATTTTCCCATGGTTGCTCCCGCTAACGTTAGCAACAGGTTTGACTGACAGTGTTGCTAAGCGCCTCGCCCTGCTAAACCTGCGGTGCGGCAGGAAGGGACGTTTCCTCCAACAACCTCGCGCCGGATTGACTCTTTGGTCGCTATGATACTCGCTGTCGGAATTTCAAATATCGAACCCGGCTGCAAATTCGCCGCTATAACCGCTCTAGCCTCGATTAGCTTCATTTGACTGGAGATGAACGCTATGGGACGACGTCACACTCCTTTAGTTCGCTTCTTTGTACAGTCGATATAAAAAAGAGGCTACGTACTTTAAGAAACGCTGCGCTTTTTGGATTCATATTGATATAGTAACTACCTTAAACCAAAAACTTTAAATGAAAATCTGCAATACAACCATCCAAACCATCCTTCGCCCTTTTTTCTTCCCGTTGTTGAAATCCCGAGGGTGAGTTCAGTCCGTGAGTCGCGCTTGTGATGAATGCTTCCCCAAATGTTTTCACGATTCGTCTTGTTGGCTTGTTTGAGTAATGCTGCTTATTCCAGGGCTGTGTGTAAGGAGCTATTGGAGTCTCCATCTCCCCCTGTAATCTCATTATATTGAGCAGGGAGGCGGGATATGGGGCCAGGCAATTTACGCTTGGCATTTTGGGAGCTCTGGGAATGGTGCGGTGAGCGGAGTTCCGATACTGACAGCTATCCGTTTGACATACACTGTAAAAATGTACGTTTATTTGGTTGGTATGTTGGTATATATTATCTAGCTTTTATCACAGTATTTCGTTTTAGTTTCAAATATCGTTAATCCATGTTATAAAGCTGTTACCTCCTCAAAAACAGACCCGGAGTTGTGTTTTGTTTCATTCACACATGTTTGAGTAACTCTTTATTATTACTGTCTCCATCTCCAAAGCTCAAAATGCTCCGTTCCACCTTGTGATGTCATGAAGTGGTAGTTTTCAGGTTAACAGCTACTTTTTTTTCCCTTTGTTCGGTAGATATTAGCAATTCCAGGGCTGAAATCATCCAGATGATTCTAGTGAAGACGTGTGGAGTTTAAAAACGCAGTGGTGCATGATGACATCACAAGGTGGAACAGAGTGTTTTCAGTTTGAGAGAAAAACTCGCAGGGTTTGTGTGTTAAACATGTGTGATGAAGCTCCATTTTATAACTTTTTCACGCAAAATAGACTAAAATAAGAGTAAATGTTTGTGTTTTATTTATTTTATGTATTTTTTTTATGTTTATTACACTTAAAAACGTAGAAAAACAAGCGTCCTTACTTTGCGCGGGCTTGCATCTCTACAAACCTGACTCGTACTTGGCCTGGAGAAGGGCTTGTTCCTGCTTGTTTCCATGGAAATGTTGTTCCTTTTGGTACAATCTTCTAGAGTATGACATAAAACTCATCTAACTTCACGGAGAATGTTCCAAAGTATGGTTTTAACTTTCTTTTTCCAATAAACCAGGTGACATTAGTAGTAGAATAAAGTAGAATAAAATGTATTTGGTAAAAGTCACAAAATAAGGTGGTTAAGATACTGTTTAATTAGATAAAAGTCATGTAGAATCAGAATCAGAAGAAGTTTTATTGCCATTTTCCGGGTCCGTTCATAGCAATTTATGAATCCAGTTTTTTTATCTTTAACTGTAATAATGAAACGTCATCTGGAGTAGATTTTAAGCTGCATTTCAAATCTTTGTTGCCATAGATCAGTCCAGTTCGATTAGATTTTACATGTACTTTTTGCCTCATCGAAACAGAGATATTATTACATCATTAGATATTTATGCAAGGAGAAATCTTCCATGGTTTGAATTGAATTTTATTTATATAGCACATTTAAAAACATCTTCAGCTGCCCAAAGTGCTTCACATCCGAAAAAAAAAAAAAAAAAAAAAAAAATACAGATATATACGAAACATGGGGAAAGAACCATAAAACACCAAGATATCCTGTTAAGCTGCTGTTAAATACCAGGGAGAAGAGTTGTGTTTTCAGTCTAATCTTAAACTGCGTTAAAGTCCGTGCACCTTTTCCAGACTCGTTGATCGTTTTACCGCTCAAATAACATTCACGTAGATGGATTTAAGCTAGCAGCTATTGTTTTTCGCCTCATTTGAACTGTTAAACTCTTAAATCCAACGGCAGAGAACAAGTGTTAGCGCTTTCTGTGAGCAACCACGGCATTTTTATAAGCGCGGGATTCAATTACAGGCACGTGTAACATGTAAGATAAGAGTATGCTAACACCAACTAGCATGCTAACTGCGCACTTCCAGATTCTCAGACAGTAAATTGCTATGAAATTGGCTACAGCCGCTTTAATAAACCATTTGTAGTTAATGAAGTCTTTGTTGATGATTTATTAAGGTTAATTAAAGTGTATTTTTATGTGTTAGCAAAAAAAAATAATTAAAAAAAATATAATTGGGAGAAATACTTTGACTTAAAATACAAAAATACAACAAAAAATTAAATAAAAAAAAACTAGAGACACATTACAGATATAATCACGTACAAAAATGACATATTCTGGGTTCGAGATTTTTTGCAGTGCCCTGTTCCCATTGCATTCCCAGCTCCGGTTTTCCCTCCATTGAGTTTCCTCCCTTTTATATCTGGGAATATATTTGATGGTTTCTTCAATGCCTCCCCCCCCTCCCGACAATCTCATATCGCGTCGTGTCGCTCGCTCGGGGAATGGATCGGCCGAGATGTGACAGCAGGCGTTCGGTTGACAGACACTCGCAAACATGGATGTGCGGTACGGAGAAAACAAGGATAGAAAGAACGAAAAGGATTACAACAGTCAGGGAGACGCTTTTAAATACATGGAAATAAGGTTAAAGGTATTTGACCTATCCTTCAGTGCCGCTGGGGAGTGACGGGACTTTCGGCTCTTTTGTGGGACCCGTTCACTTCAAAAATCCGTCTCTTTTTGTATTCACTTATATGACATTATAAATCAATGTGACGACTCATTTTATCTACGAATTATCACCGAGAGACCATGGCTAAGATTTGATAAAAATGGTCAAAATGAGAAAGGGAGTGTGCTTATGCTTTGAAATTTTGCATAATTTAAACAACAGCGATAATAATAATAATTTAAAAACTAACTGTTATTATGATCTTTCAAAATTAGAAAGAAAAAGATTCGGTTCTTTTTAAAAATGAGGGCCAAATGTTAGGGAGCCGATTCGTTCTCAACCGTCACGTAACTACTGTTGGCGTAAAAAGTCAGGATCTCGTAGCTGGATCTCACGCCCGGTTCGTGGTAGACTGGAGTAGCTAGCTGAAGGATTAGGCTATTCTATGTGTTAAAGATTGACAGAGGTCGGTAAAAAGGTCGGTAAAACTTTTTTAGCAGCATAGTTTTCTTTTTGTTGCAGTATCAGTAATGTTCCTTGAATAAAAGTCGTGTTTTTTCTCATTTATGTGTCTGTTCTTTGAAATACCAGATTTTGTGCGTGACCAACAAATTATAAATCAGATGCCACGTTCCGATAGTAACTCTTTAAGTGACTCTTACTAGTAATAGTTAGTAGTAGCTTCCTGAAATACTTTTTTTTTTACTTGGGTCATGTCTTTGACCACTACTTTGTACTTCTACTTGAGTCATATGATTTTGAAGTAGCTTTACTCTTATTTAAGTTCAATTTTTGGTTACTTTACCCACTACCCAGTGAATATTGAAGGGGAAAAGATGAGTACTTGGAGGAAACCCATACTGACATGGGGAAAACAACAATTGAATGGCTAAACAACACTGCACTGGATACAATAAGGCAAATCATGATAAAAATGTGACCTTAATATTAAAAAAAATGAATCAAAGTCGTATACTTCCTTGTCTATACCCAATCTTATCAAACCTCGGAAGCTAAGGTGGGACAGCAGTGACTCATTTCCAAACTGTTGTTGTGTCCTCAGTGCCTAGTATGAAGTATGTATGAAGTATGAAGCCTAGTATGAAGTAGTGTGTGCGTAAGTGTCGGTGGTGGTCGAAGGGGGTCAATGGCACAGATTGGCAGCCTTGTTTCGGTCAGTTTGCCCCAGGACAGCTGTGGCTACAATAGTCACTTACCATTACTGAATGAATACGGCACTGTAAACCACTTTTAGTGTCTGGAAAAAAGTGCCTTAAAATCCATTAGATGCTATAAAAACGCATTATTAATCTTACTACTAGCAATCGTAACATTTCTGTGTGTTGGCCCACTTTGATTCAAGACTGAAAAATAAGGTATAGAAAACAACTCGTGCGAACTAAACCAGCAAAATCTTCAACTAGGAGAAGATCTTCAACTATTAAGAATATCTCAGAACATGGAGATGGGTCCGTGGGCGATATCCTTTGTTCCCAATAGCTTATCCAACGTTACTGGTCGAAGGATGGGTCAAATCCAGAGGACAGGTTTCCACCCGTATACAGCCTATAAAATCTACTTTTCTTCTCTCTTTATTTGCAGCAGTGATTGACATGTTCGTACATTGTTACCAAATGAGTTTCCTTGACACATGGGCTCCTTAACATCCATTTAACTCCACATGGCTGGTCCAATTGAATTATTTAGTTGCCATGTCCTGTTGTTTTAATGCATTCTTTATGTGCCTCTGAAGCCCAGTCAAATCCAATAGGAGACATCTCTTTGTTCTGGGTCCCAAAAACCATCTGGATTAATTTTTCATGATCTCTGCCATTCAAATTTAAGTCACGCAATTCTACAAAAAAACAAGATTATTTCCGTAAATTTTATCTGATTTTTCAACAATTTTCTCATTTTACGACTTTCACAGATTTTGGGGGGATAAAACGAAATATTCCCAAGTAATTATGTTCAGAAAAGCACATTGTGTACTTTCTGTGATAGTGAAAGCTAAAAAAAAAAATGAATCAAAAGGAATGAATGGAAACTTTGACCTTTTTGGCATAGTACAGAAAATTATGACACATTTATAATTTTGCGAGTTGAAAATGGAACAAAGCTTGACGGCAGTGGTACTTTGAAAATGATGGACTTTTTTCGCCAACATGTGTACAATTGTATGTAACTTGGTGCCTTAATTAAAAATCGATCGCACCATAACCTTAATATCTATCTTTGGTAGAATTAGTTAGCGTCCACTATTGTAACTTGCGATTGGTGATACTTTTTATGAAACAGAATTATTAAACTTCTTTGCATTTGACCCGTCCTGCGCTGTGGGACCCATCTCCTGATCTTGAGCTAGTCTTGGTCTGGATCACTTTAGCTAATGAATTTCACCCATTACGCTCTTTTCGCAAGTTTCCGAAAGTCAGATTTGGCTTTCCGAAACATTAAAACATTATAAAATACACCCTGGCCCTTCATTTTGGATAGTTTTCATTTGTGGCTCGACCCAACCGAAGAACAAGAGAACAAGAGGACACCGGGCCTTTAACTGCAATCTTCGAGCTGAACACATAAAGAGAAGATTATCAAAATGATAGATATCTGCTTAATGGTGTAATGGAGCCCATGACAGAAAGTTAAAATCCTATTCTTATAAATGTTCGCGTTAATGGAATTGTGCGTGGTTTGGTTTAATCAAAGTAATCCATTTCCTTCAGTGGTGCAAAAACAATCTTTTTCCCCCCATAGACATTTCTATACACCTGCATATGGGCTGATAATGAACAGGAACAGGTACTGCGTTTTGGGCTTCGAAATTAAACCGAGTCCGACTCCCGAAGAGCGCATTACCGACCGGAACATTTTTCACATTGTTTATTCCGGTCGCTGCCTGCATCAAGCGAAATTAGCAAAACCATCTTGTCCGTCCTATGTACTCTTCCGCCTCCTCTTCCGAAAAGCCCATGCATATCACAGATAAAAAGTAAGTGCTAGCCATTATCCCTGAGCACATTGCGTTATATTGTGGATGCTGACATAGCTCTTACCTGGCACCGGCTGCTTTTACTATATTAATAATGGAACAGGGGCCCATCCATCACCAGGATATGAGCTGCTAATCATGTCGGCTCTGTGCATATTCGAGCACCCAAAAACGAGACGACAAACAAAGAAAAAGGTTTGAGAGGTGAAGAGGAGTGACAGATGACCTTGGTCTTTTAAGCAAGAGGAAGCACGGTGACATATATTTTAAGAGTTCGTTTTATGCTGAACTAGCTTTTAACCGTGTCGTAATGTTCGCTCTAAAACTTTGATTTGGCTGAGTGGCTGGCAAGAAGGTTCCTGGTTTGAGTTTGCATGTTCTATGTGTGTCTGGGTGAGTTTCCTGTAGGTACTCCGGTTTCCTCCATCAACCCCAGACCTGCACGACATGGTAAATGGTCACATTTGTAGCGCTTTTCCACCTTCAAGGCACTCCAAGAGCTTTACATCAAGGAACCACTCACCCATCCTCGCACATTCATACACCAGTGTGCGCAGACGCTAGGGGTGAGGTGGGTTAAGTGTCTCGTTGGAATCATACCATCTGACCGCTCAACCAATAACGCTTATTTCGAGAACGAGATTCAAACCGGCAATCTCCGGATCAGTGGACAAACGCTCCACCAACTGAGCAGCGGGTCAAATCGTCCAGCTAAGGTAGTTCTGACCAATCCTAGCTCAAGATCTGGAGATGGGTCCCACTGCTCTAGATGCTCCAAATTACCAACAATATATCATAATGTTGAAGAGTTGGAGACGTCGTAACGTTAGACACCTCTTTTTTATATAATAATTCAATAAAACCATCACAAAATCCCCCCGAAATGATTGGAACGATGTATCATTACCAAAATCTCGCATAGGCAATATAGTGAAAATGCATTTCAGAACTATAATATTGAACCATGGCAAGGATAGCGGTTGTTTCCACGTGGTTCTCGTTGAATTATGTTTCTGATTGGATAGAATTGGCTTCGTGTACAGTAGCGCCTGGCAACCTCACTGTTAGCGTCACTACTTTCCGTCCAATTTCGTCTCTGAGAGGTTTTTGCAGAGACACGCTAAAATGACTGAATATTTAAAGCTAAGACAGTGGACGGGGAGCTGAGGGAAACTTCTGTGTTTAGAAAGAGGCATGTTTGTGTCTTAATGCTAACGCTAACGCTAATTTTGAAGCACAATAAGTGTTAAAACAACACCACAAGCTGAAGTTGACAAATTGTGCGAATAAAAAGCATTGGGTAGGCTTTAGTTTAATTAATTTGAGTTTGAACTGGTTGCTTATTTTATGTTTTTTGATTTTAATAAAAGCGACTGTTAGCTTTGAGACACAATGCGCTAGCTAGCATGCTGCCACCTCGTGATTCTGTCCCTTTTTCAAAACGCATAAGCAATATTATTACTGCAATGGGGTAAAAAGTCTTTCCCTGAGATTTTTAAACAGTTTTTTATAACACCGCTCTTGAAATTCCAGCCAATTTTAATTTACAAATCAACTGCTTTTAAGTACGATTCCCCCCATTTCTTGACAAGCAGCTTATCCCTCAGACACTGCACATCTGAGCCTCCAAATCTCCCTCCAATTTGACACTATACCACCTGCTTTGCTCCTCTCCTCCTTCTCCTCCTCTTCTCTCCTCCCCATATTTCCTCTCCTCTTCCCTTTCATTAGCCCTCGGCATCTGGGGAGCCTCGAGTGTCGGCGCCTTTCGCTCCGTTTTACCCCATTTGCTCGCGATATGACAACCACATGGCCTGATGCGTTCCAACGTCACATTAACCGCCGTATACTTTACCGTCGCCGTGGAAATCCGTGATAACCTTTCGGGGCTAAATGAACCTAGTCTCGTAAACACCTGGCCATATACGCCATTTTCAAATCAACAAATTTTCGAAATGATTGATAGACCCGGTTCAATAAAGATAAGGCGGGGCAACCGTAAGCCGGAGGTAAATGTATTCAATGTAAAATTTGAAATAGGTATTAATTTACTCATCAGTTGGCTGGGATTTGGAGTACACACTTCAAAACTCCAATAAGATGCGAGTCTGAATCTAGTTTAAATGATTGGCGTGATTGACAGGTGGATTAGCCAATCAGGGACACGCATGGTTTGTCCATATCAAAAGAAATATGGCTGCTTTAAAGACAGGAAGAAAATATCTCAAAGGACTGAAAAACATGGCGGATTTCTACACGCAATCAATGAATGGGTGACCAGCTCCTGATCTGATTGGACGTCCGTGTTCAGTTATATCCCTCTGTTTAAGATATACAGTTGGACATCACGCTGGACTTACCTGGCAACCCTGTATTAGAAGAAGTAATTGATGCTGAAAGTGTCAAAAAAGTACATCGATACCTGGGAATATTCTGTGGGACTGTCCTTCGTTTTTTGTGGTAACGATGAAAGTACTGGACTACACGCTGGGCCGATTACCATATGACCTGCCCAAGTCGCCCAGGCTGTACAAAAAGGTGCCATTTTTAAACAAGCTAGCTTTTGAGTGCTTAGTACTGGACTGATGACCTAGAGAGAGCGATTTTGGCCATGTGGAAAGATCCTTGCATGACTTGTGTGTGTGAGGGGATGCTGGGAAGGTTAAATAGTGTGGAGGGGGCTGTGGTCGAGCAGTGGTATAGTTTTGGTCTTTATTTGAGTTTTTGCTTTGAGTTGTTTGTTAGATCTTATATATTATTTTAAAAAAGGAACTGTAAAGGAACTATATAGCCTGTGCTCTTACGGTAAAACTAAAACTATACTATACTAGGACTATCACAGCTACTATCACACCTGTGTTGCCAGAGCCTTAACCTGCAGATAGAGACACATACAGGTTTTCTCGTTCTAAGTACATGGACAGGCCTCACGTGAAACCTCAGAACCTGCAGAATTCAGATCAGAAAGAGTCATTTTAGGTTGAACCCTTTAAGGACTGAGCACACTATGGACCATTATAGCTCGCTTACCCTTAAAAATCATGTTAAAGTAAGTATCAGCATGTACTTTTACTTTTTTTTCCACACAACTACCTCTATTTTACATATCCATCCTTATTTCTCCTTTGATGCATCAAATAACTGACTGGGAGAATCGCGGCGGCGCCTGCGCTCTGATTGGTCGTCTTCGAGGGACGACGTAAGTGCATTACCATAAAGATAGTAACATATTTAAAGAGCTCCATGCCTCTGCTTTGAGACGCCGTTTGAATTTACACGAAGCACAATTGGTTGCAGAGTTACGGTAATGGAAAGTCCGCAACCGCAAGTCTATCGGCGGCGATAGCATCCGACGCTATAGGGTTAAACCAATTGGATTTCAGCGTTGAAACTGATGGACTCATGTGAGGCTCATTCTGTCCATCGCTTTTGTATAAATCAGTATGACAGTTGTTATAGTAAAAAACATATTTGATAGAACATTCCCTCATATCTGGAAACACAAAGTTAAAAAGTAAAAGTCAAAAAGTAAAAATATGTGCAGTTTGGGAAAAAAAATCGAAAAAGATGTCGCAACCGCATAAGCGTGTTCTGTTGGTGCGACGAGGTCTCGATATCTTGACGTCTTAACTACAGGGAAGATGGTGGAAGGAGGTAGGAAAGGTGGGGGTGGGAGGTTGGATTTGGTGGAGTGACAGAGGGAATATAGGAGGAGATAATGAGGACTCCGAGGTTCTTTCCCCCCCCCGAGCGAGATGACTGTGATGGAGGAGAGGTGGAGAGGGTCTGGGGGCGTAGAGAGAGGAGCCAGTGATTCCACGATCAGGTTAAGATGTTTGAATTAATGATCCCCCTGATGATTTGTACCATCCAGATATTTGCAATAAAGATTAATATAACGCTTTCATGACAGATTGATAATAAGTTATGGTTATATAGTAAAATTTCATAGACAATGAAATTTGAAATTAGCTTGTAAAATTATGTTTGAGTTGCTTAAAGATACATTATGTAACCTTTCTCTAGTGGAGGGTTTGGCACACGCTGGTCTACAGAAGTGGAACGTAAAGAAGTAAAAGTAGTAGTAAAAGTCCTGTACATAAGTAAAAAATGTGGCTATCTGTACATCACTTAAGTAAATTTTAATGTGGGTACTTTTTACTTTTACTTCTTACTACATTTGACTACTTTTTTGAATAGCACTGAAAAGTAAAGGTATTTTTCATTATAGATCGAGACCTGCTGAAAATAATTTTATTTTAAACTCTTTATCAAAATCACTATATTTGAAGTTTTATTAGAGCTCAAAATCTGCTAGAAATACTTTTACTTTTTACTCTTTACGTACAATTTTAAACAGGGACTGTAATACTTTTACTTCGATTTTTTCATGTGATATTTTTACTTCATTATTTTTTCCCTGCTATTTGTACCTTTACTTAAGTAACAAAACTGAGTACTTCTTCCTCCACTGCTCGTTTCCATGGAGAGGTTATTGCTTTGCCTGGAATGTTGCACAGTATGGCATTAAACTTACCTATTTTGCATTTGTTAGTAAAATTGAATAAATGCTCTTACCACAGGAAGGTCGTCTCTCCACAGATCTGACCCGTAATTTGGAATGTTGGCGTCATCTGCTTCTCTTAATACTATATCGTTTAATGCCATACTGTGAAACATTCTAGGCGAAACAAGATAATGTCCATGGAGACGAGAAGATGGCGGACGTATCAACTTTACTTGGACACCTTGGCGTTGGAAATTATATTGTATAAGAAAAAGTAGATAAATGACTTTTATCTTCAAGCAGGTGATGTTGCAGGCAAAGTTATAGGTCAGATCTATGGAGTGGCCACCCTGCTCACATTAAGAATACATGTTTTATAAGATATTTTAGCTATAAAAAAAAAAAAAAATGTTGTAATAACATCTCTGCTAACATCGAAACAAGCATGTAGTGAACCGTCCACCTATAAATAACACGAGTTTCTGAATTTAAGCAATTTGACACTAACACTTACCCCTGAACTAGAAGCTTCCCGGTTCTAGTTACCAAATCTTTCTATTTTAAATACAAATCCCATGTATTTACACATTTGCTTCTACAGTCGACTATTTTGACATCCACTTTTGCATTTTCTGACATTTTTTTTATAACCTACATTCTTTTGACTATTCCCAACCCCACTACTGTCAACCTGTTACCATCCCATTTCCGATACAGTAAAATCTAAAACTTCCGAGACAGGAAAGTGCCAAGAAGATTCCAAAAAAATTCCAAAAAGCGATGCACAAGGAGACAGTAGTGAAACAAATACAGCCTAATCCTTGTCAGTTCTGCTCTGGTCTCTGCACCGTTGGACCTCCAGCTTGTGAAGGGCTGTCAGGGCTTTCTCATCCACCAAAAATGTACCTCGTGATTGGGTGTGGGGGTGCTCCTGTCTGGTCTTCTTTGGTTCTTCTAAAGTACAATGCCGCGGTGTCAGACATCCAATTAAAGGCGGTCCACGTTTGTGCGGCGCTGTGTCCGGGAAAATGATAAGACCAGACAAAAGCGAAGAACAGGGACGTGTGTGATTGGGGACAGATGTTGGACTGGACTATTCAAGGCTGTATGATGTCGAGGGACAAATACTAGTACAGCACAATTTCACATTTCTGAATAAATTATGAAAAAAACGCTAGTATTTTTTTCTTGGTCATTATGAAGTGAGTGAAAATGGTAAGGCCAGACAAAAGCAAACAACACAACAGTCACTAGCTGCTACGTTCCAAACAGAAAGTGAGCATGGGCACGCTTCCAGCTCCATCGACTCTGACTCCGATTCACTTTCTGTTGAAAAACTGTCGCCCTTCTCTCCATAACTGCTGCTCTCCAGGTTCGTCATTTCAGTCTTAAAATGTTCGTTTTAACCCACTCTACGTGATCCTGGTGTTTTTATTTCGCTACCTTGTTCAGAATTCAAGATATGCACATTAAAAAAAACAAATCAGGTGCCTTCTTTCCGCGAGGTCGCAACAGGGTTGATTGATAGCTAAGCGCTCCCTGCTAAATCAGCGATGTGGGCGGGGAGGGGCGTTACCTTCAACAGGGTTTCTCTGGATTGGCTCTTTGGTTGCTATGATACTCGCGGTACGAGTTCCAAATGTGGAACTCGGCTCCAAATTAGCCACTAGACCTGCTAGCCTCGATGAGCTTCATTTGACTGGAGCTGGAGTCGAACACTAGGGGTGACGTGACACTCGCTTAGACGACTTCTTTATACAGTCTATGGTGTGGCCAAGTGTCATACTAAATACATACTTAAGTGAAGGTAATTCATTTGGAGTGGACTGGTTGTGCTCTGTTAAATATTTTAGAATCTACACCTAGAAAGAGAAACCTGTTGGCTGTTCCTCAAACTAAAATCCTGTGATATGTATTTTGGAATATTGTTTTATTTGACTGATCCATATAGGGTACCGTAATTTGAGCCAATCTTGAATGACAATTTTAAAACTTTACAATGACGAGTGGGTCTGGAACCGGATCCTGCCTCCCCGATTTGAGTTGACCATGATTGACAGGCCGATTAACCAATCAGAGAGGCGCATGGTCAGTTTGTGCCAAAACAAATATGGCCGCTTACATGCAAAATAACGGAAAAAATAGCGCAGAGGACTATTCCGCAGGATGAACAGTCAAAGCTCCAAACTCTTATTTATCTCAGGTAAAGGAAGTGCTGTATTTTGTTCTGAATCATTCGAGATTTTTTGAGAGAAGTCTTCTGCATTCGAAAGACACGTGCTACAAGGTTTGTCACGCTCTACGGTCCTTTTCCAGGCCCTTCAGGAGTCAAACAGAATGTAGAAAGGACCGGCTCGTTTGGCAACTTTGGCACATCAGCAGTATGCATGGATTTTTGGGCACACTGGCACACTGGCAGTCATGGTCGCATTTTTATACACCGCTTTTCCACCTTCAAGGCACTCGAACCGCTTTACATCAAAGAACCGCTCAACCCTTCACACACCAGCGTCTGCAGTCACTGTGGGCGAGGTGGGTTAAGTGTCTTGCCCAAGGACACAACGACAGTATTCATCTGTGGGAGTTCTTCCAATGATGTTTTACGTCGATAGCGGGTTTCAATCTGCTAACCTTTGGATGAGAGTATGAACACGACAGCTTAAGTACTTAGATACAGACAGTGAGCAGCAGCGGCGGTCTAATTTTTTCACCTTTACAATGAAGAAAAAAAAAAGTTGGGGTCTTAAAAATCTTTCTGATTGGCCGAGGACGGAGCCGATGACACCCGCAGATGCAGCACGGCCTGGAGAGTGGAATTACACAGAAAACTGAATTTGTATTTTGTATTTTCTTCAGTATTCTAGCTACATGTTGTCCAGCCCTACTTCTGTCTCCTGAATAAGTCTTCCCATGCCCACATCTCCACAGAATCTCAGTTTTCCTCTCACATCTGAGCTCTGTCTCCCTGTCATCTCCCGCCTCTCTCTTTCTTCTTCTACCCGTCTCTTTTGTATATCATGTGTGTACCTTCCTATCTTAATCCTAGCTATTACTCGCATGGTTGGCCGTGTCAAGGAGAGATTTACTCAGTGGTGGCGAAATGGGCCAATATTGACAGAACGACCACTGCATCAGCGATCGGTGCTAGGGCTTAGCGTAGCGCCGGTTAGCTTAGCGGAGTGGCGCATTCCCGAAGCTTAGCTCAATGAGGCGGGCGCTGTGACGGAAAACAATGCTAACGGCGAATCCATGCTAATGTTCGATGCAGCGCAGAGACTGTCAACACTCTGATAAGATGGTGACTAGTGTTCTAATCCAGCGTTTTATTAGATCCAGACAAGACGAAAAGAGAAGTGATTTAAGTGAAGTTAAATATGTGATAAAGAGGTGGGAGAAAACTTTTGGATTTAAAGGATCGGGTTGTTTAAGTAGAAGTTGATGCCTGATTTATAGAAAAGACTTCAAGTAAAACCATATTTAAGGTAGAAATAAACGGCTAGACGTTCTATAGTTGGGCGCTCAAACTTCAGAAAGCAGTTTGAGCACCTTAAGGTTGTTGTATCTTGATGCTAATGCTAACTTTTATTAAGACTTAAAATCAAACAAAACAACAAAATGAAATGTATAGTAGACTACCCAATAAGCCCTTTTCACTGAGCTGTTTGGCTAGTTCCAGTTCTCCCAAGAGTGCGTCGCAGCACTTCCTACTCCACTCATTGCATATTGGAAATTAGCCAAGTCGTGCTAACATTAATAAATATTTAAATACCAGGCAGCAGACAGCAAGTTACAGACGGATGATCACAGACAGCACGTCAAGACCTTTACTACGATGTAAATACTTCACTGGAGGAAGCGTCTGCGTTTAGAAAAGTAGGTATTTGTGTCTTTAAGCTAATGCTAACTGAAATTAAAATGAATTAGTGATGTGAAAAAAGAGCTACAACATCAACAACAATGATTTTGCACTGAAAAACAATCGGTATTTTTCATAAAGTTGTTTTGTGTTCTGTTTTGAGATTTAGATTAGGCTTTAACATGGCGTCTGTGATCATCCATCCATAACCTGCTGTCCGCTGTCTGATGTTTAAATATTGATTTATTTTAGCCAGACTCTGCTAAATCCTGAACGCTGCAGGAAGAGGAAGAACCTGAACCAGCTGTGCGGCTCTGTGAAAAAAGTCTATTACTTTTATATGTATATTATGTCAGTTTGTGTTATTTTAATGTTTAATAGGCTCCAAAATTAGCATTAGCATCGAAACCCAAAGTCTTGAACATGTTCCCAGTGTCGCCCACCCACTGCTCACTGTCCATGACCTGATCTATCAATATTTGTATGTGTTTTTCAGTGGGAATTGGCAAAGAGATATCATTAGGTTAAAAATTACCATGATTATTGCTCTACCGGACCGGAACTGGCCTGCTGCCATAACGTACAGAGCCAATTAACAAACCTCGATTAAGTTAACTGAGCTATGGGATTAATATCAGAAACTGCACCGCTGACCAAAAAAAGAGTATTAATACAGTGGTCCCTCGTTTATTGTGGGGGTTGCGTTCTAAAAATAACCCGCAATAGGTGAACTACAACAACTATACAGAAAAACTATAGAAAAGTCAGTACTACTTACTAATGTTACTAATGATAAATAAAGCTACAGTGGTCTTGGATTTCCATCAGCTAAACCCATTGTAAAAAAAAACCCCAAAAAGGATAATTATTATTCAAGTTGTGTGAAGTTTATGGAACATGCACCATTCGCTTTCGATTTTGTAACTACGAAAAAAAACATGTTATTTAAAGCAAACTGTGCAGAATTTCTATCAAGTTTGGTTTCAAGCTATTTTTTAGACACTTGTATGTCTATACCAGAAAGACTGAATTTTACCCTTGCACCAACTGCACATTAGGGTTGTGTTCACACTTCTAGGGTTGAGCCCACAAGACCTGATTTAGACCTGGTTTTGTCCTGGTCCATTAATGGTTTAGTCCTGGGCTAGTCCAGGTTTAGTTCCTCGTTTAGTCTCAATTTTGCGTTCTAAAATAGGAAAATAAGGCTCTACAACCAGTAGTAAGCTCACCAAGACTTGACCTTTTTCCAATTTTTTTATGTAATTATTATTATTATAAGTAGTATTAGTATTATTATTATTTTTTATTGTATTTATTTATTTTTTTAACATCTTGGCACTATTTTAACACATTTTTTGTATATTCCTGTTTGTTGAATAGCACCTTTTTAGCTAAAGAAAACAAAAAGTGAATATTTTGCCATAAAATTCTTATTCCAAGGTCTCTCATTGAGCATTCTAGTTAAACCCACGTCTTTATACCCCTCCAACCAACAACACATCCCGAGACAATATCATTTGTGTTCTTTGATAGATTAAGTCATCCCCCTCCCAGCATAACAATATCTTAAAAGTCAAACTCAACAAAAGCCTGGCTGCACCCTGACCCTTCACCTTTGACCCCCACTCCAACCACATACATTTATTAGCATTATTGGTTGCCGCAGATTTCCTTTTGAAGCGAATTCTGCGACAGCCTGATAACATTTGCCATATACGCTGGCTTTTGTTCTTCACTTGACCTCCTGATCCCTCCCTAATCCCTCCTTGGATGGACTTAGCGCTGACAGCTGGCGAGGTGGAGGAAGTGTTGAGCTCAAGTGCTTTTGGAGAGCTCTTATTGTGAAAGGGATAAACAGGAGGGCTATTGAAGGAAGCGGGGACGAGTGAGCCTAAGAAAGACCAGCCGCAGCAGGGGGTGGAGAGCTGTTGGGGTCAATGGTAAAATGTTGATGCTCGGAGATAGCGAAGACTTTTTTTCGTTCCCTTTATTGTGAATAAATGATACAGAAGAAAACAAACAAAATAATGCTAACAGGGAAAACCGTTGGGAGCTGTGGGCGATAGTATGGCCACCTCCTTGTCTGAACCAGGAATCCCAAACTGGACTCTTCTAGGTGCTAAAAATCGATCTTTTCACGAAGTACATAGCTGTAACCTAACTAACCCTAGCTCTCCTGTCAATACCGTTGAGGAACTGAAGAAGAAATGTTTGATCGCTAGCAGTGTGACTCTTAAGTGCTGTATGTTTTGCAAGTTTTCGCTCCGACAAATCCCACAATCTCGATAAAACGTTCTGCAACGACAAAGGAAACTATAATACTGTATATATTTTTTAAATCTACAAAGATTTGAACTTAGAAATTGTTCAAACAACCGAGAAATGTAAGAAGATGTTAATGCCTGAGAAAAGTGTATAAAGTTTGTGGTGAGGGGTTTTCCAGCCTTAAAACATATATAATAACTGTAAAAAATAAAGCTGATACTTAGCGGGTTTTGCAAATTGTGTTTTTTTTTTAGAACGTGACCCCTGCGATAAACAAGGGACCACAGTTAAACAATTTAGATTTTGGCTTAAGGACTCTATAGCCAAATACGTACTGTTTCACTTGGTTCCATGTTAGGAAGTATTAATAAAATGTTTTGTCTGAAAAAAATGCGCTTTTTGCCCTGCACCAAAAGTTGTCCAATGGATCAGTGGGAGCCGTACAAAATTGATTCTTGTGACTCTGAAAACTCAAACCGCAGCGCAAGATTAACCAACCCAGCGCAAACCCTCCACCACAAATGTTGCATAAAACATCGTGCATGTTACCAAAGCCAATGCGTTTTATCAAAAAGACTGATTCATGTGCGCTTAGTGACCTTTCAGGCTATAGAAAGATCTGATTCCTTAAAAAAATGGAAAAGGAGGGAACTTTTGTCTGTCACAAGTTTTGAGCCTTACCGTCAGGTCTGCCCCAATTAAAAGAGCCATCTTTAGTTTCACTATCGACCTTATTACCGGAAGTTGCCGTGGGCGCCACCATTGTCATTCGAGTTGTATTATTTTGTACGGGGCTGCCGATCTTCATAGGAAATAAGTTCTATGCGGACTACAAAGATGTTTTAAAGCCTCCCAGAGAATCGATACATGGTTGACTTGTTGCTCGAAAACATTGAACATGAACAAATTAACTTACTTCTTGTCATACTTTAGCGGCGAAACCTTTCCCAAATTCTCAGTTGAAATGAAGGATTCCCACAAGCACCAGACGCAATTACGCCAACAGTGGGTGGGTCGGTGTACGATCAGTAGTGTAATCATCTGATATTTTGTGTTTAGTTCGGAGGTGACCGTTTTGTTCTTGTATTACGTAACTGCTTTGTATGCGACACTTGGTTGCTTTGCCGAAACGTTGATGTGAAGGTTCTATTGGTCAGTTACTGGTCTGTTTTTTTGGCGACTGGTTCGAGTGAGTTGAGACTTGGCGTGGGTTATGGCCTACAGCAGCCCTTGTGTTCAGAAATCAAACAACCAGAAGAAATTTGGCGTGTTACACCAGAACGCTACGATATAGAGAATGGTATAGTGACTGTGCGATTGTATTTCTTCCAACAAAGTCCATACAGTGAGAGATTTATTATCTATATTACACTGAACAGCCTTTGATTCATACCGTTAAATACGTCGTCTTTATAGCCCTTTTCTGTCATCAAGCAGTTTCTATGGAGACTTACTTTCCCTGTCATCCATGGTTTTATTTTTTCACTAATTCTACCTTGAAACTAAACTAGATAGTGGTGCAGCAAATTTCGAAACTTCACTTCTCAAAATGTATGTTAGCATTTCGTCAATCCTCAAATGAACCATTCGGACGGTATGCATTCAAACGCCCATATCTTCTTTTAAGTGACGCTAGCTTGTGTTATCTTGAAGCCAGGCAGCCATTGCTTTGCTCCTTCCTTTTAGCTTTCACTTCCCTCTCATCTGCACCTGCTTTGAACTGCTCCTGTCACCTGCTAATGTCACCGCTAATGATGTCAGCTAGCTTTGGGCTAAACTCCCGTCACCGACTCAATCATTCCATTTAACCAAAACAAAGTATCGCAGGCGAAACCAATCCGGCGGTGTTTGGGGTGGCATCGTTTGAAGCGGTGACAGGTTTGTTCGGAGAGTGCAGCGCGCTAGCTAGCTAACGTTTTGGGATAATGTGATAAAAGAGGAGCTAGCTTGGTGCAAACTTTTGACCTCTATAAGGCGGGAGCGTTGGGGTTTGAGCCAGCTGCTGCTTCGTGCGTGCTGCGGAATTTGATAAACGGAAAAGGGAGTTTTTTTCTCATTGCACCAAAGCGGCAATAGAAGAGAAGATGAGAGAAGAAATTTGAAAAGACGGGAACGCACAGAAGGAAAAGGGTGGTTGCTATGGAAAAAGTCGTCCATTTATGTCGGATAACGTTGCCAGGTTGGTGCGAGGTAAATTAGCAAATCACATTAACGGGGTGTAAATATATAAGGTAGGCCTATAATTTGGTATTAACGACGACCAAGAGGATTTTTTATTTATTCAGTTGATTTTTTTTTTCACTTATTGTCCTATCTACTCAAATTCAAATAAATATCTTTAATTATTATTTCTTTAGCTTGCAAACATTCCGTTAAGCAGGACAAAAATGGAGCTTCATTGGCCTAACATGGTAGGTACATGGTATTTCTGGCGACTAACCCAGGGAGAACAGATTTTCAAAATTCAAAACTGGGACACACCCGGGTTGGGATGGTTGGTATAAATAAAATTGTGCCTTATGGTCATTTGTGCGCTGCATTTTAGCGAAACAAATGACAATATATTGCCCCATTTACCGTCGGCGAGCATCAGATTGGTCAAAAATAGCGACACCTGGGACATTTCTTGAATAAAACTGGGACAAATCAATGGTTTGGGATAAATCTGCTTGGACAGAGGACACGGGGCTTAAAACTGGGACTGTCCCGGGTAAATGGAGACATCCGGTCACCCTAAACTAACCTCGCTCGTATTTTTAGCGACCTGAAACGAAATTCCTGTGACTGATGACACAATATAGATTTGTGAGTATCTGTGTCTGGCCAAAGTACACAACTTTATTCTCTGATCGAGTCTGGTATCAAACTGCCAACCACTCAACAACCAACTTGTTTTACTGTCGTCCTCAGTGAACAGTGGTCCTTTATTTATCGTGGGGGTTAAGTTCTAAAAATAACCCACAATAGCCAAAATCTAAGTAGTCAGCTTTATCTTTTGCAATTATTTTTTATGTTTTAAGGCTGTAAAACCCCTCACCACACACTTTATACACTTTTCTCACACAGGCATTGTGGGTTTGGTCAGAGGGAGAAAACTTGCAAACATACAGCACTTTAGAGTCACACTGATCCAACATTTATGTAAATTTGGCTGAGCTCATTCTGTACTGAACAGGAGACACGGAGGAGACTGATGGACAATGGTCTACAGCCAATTCAACTTTTCATTTCAAAAAGCATTTCCAGAATAAACTATAGCATTACATCACATTAGTCCAAAACATGTCACACAGATTTAGTCTCGGACGCCGCTGCTTTCACTCAGGCCAAAGTCCCATCGCGCCAACCACACTGAAACCTCTCCAGTCCTTGTAAGCAGTTGTTGCAGTGTGTTCCTCTTGGCCCAGGGTCAGTCGCCTCGTGTCCAGGCCCTGCTCGGCGACTTGCAGCCCAGATCGATGCACGCCGTCGGGGGAATATTCTGGCCTCTGCTCCGACCGGGGGAAATGCTACACTACAAGCTTTTTATACGCCATCGATCGCCACATCCAACGGCGCGTTACAAAACAGGGCTAAAGATACAGTGGACAGTACAGGAGGCGTTTGTCAGCGCTACAGCTCTGATTAGCACGAGGGATAAGGGTCTGCTGCCTCATCAATATGACATGAGGTTAGCTAGAAACAAACGCTAGCCTATATTTGTTATGCTAAAGGTTTAAAGCAGAATTATTATGCAAAATTGACTTTCCAGAGCTTTTAACCATGTTATAGTTGTTTTCCCTTCTCATTTACCCTCTCGAAGTTGATTTTAGAGCGATCCGTGCATGTTAGAGCAGTTTTCACTCGTCGTTCCCATTTTCACCACCACTAGTACACGGCACTGCTCTGTACTTACTTTATTTTCTTAATGATATGCGTAGGATTCAGCAGCATCGTGTAGTCATTTTGGTATCAACGAAAACATCTGCTACTTGCTAGTGTGATCTTCAGCTATCCATATGAGGGGCAGTTCCTTGGTCCTTTTTTTTTTGACGTTTATGGCGACATCAGCTCCCATTGGGCAGTTTTCTAACATGGAAGTCACTTGTTTCTTTTATTAAGTCATTTTAGATTAATACTGCGACAAATAGAGCAAATTCTAACATAATGATCCACGGGTGTCATAGATTATAACTATAGAGCGACACAAGCACAACTGATCTTCTTTAAGCCGATATTAGCACGAGGCTTGTGGACATTTTAGGTGATTTTTAATATTAACTTTTTTCAGATGGTGGAGCACTGATCACTCGCTCATAAACTATATAAAGAAGTGGACTTAGTGAGTGTGACAACCCATAGCGTTCAGCTCCAGTCAAATGAAGTCCATCAGAGCAAGTAAAAGTATCACATGAAAAATCTACTTAAATAAAAAGATTAAAGTACCTGTTTAAATATGTACTTAAAGAGTAAAAAGTAAAATATTTCATGCAGATTTTGAGGTCTAATAAATCATCAAATGTAGTGATTTTGTTAAAGATTTGTGCTGAATTTTGTTCAACAGAAACAATTGATTTGATTTTTCTATAGCTGTTTTTTATGTATTGTATATTTTGGTTTGCTCAAATTATGAACGTGTTAAAAAAAAAAAAAAAACTCATTTCAGCTATGATGTAGTGGAGCAGAAAGTACAGATACCTGCTCTCAAACGTAATGAAGTCAAGGTAAAAAGTATCCACTTCAAAATGTACTTAAGTATAGTTCTTTACTACTTTTATTTCGTTATATTCCTCCACTGCAAATAACTAATAACTCTTAAAGGTCACTGAGTCCATTCCTGTACACTTCTGCACAAACTGAACATAGTGGCTCCTATGCTAGCTGACACGCCCTGCGGTACCAGAGACGTGTCCAAATGAGCCGTTTTAAACTGATTTCCCGCACAACATAAAGACAAGTGCGCTGTGTACTCATATGATGGTCATATGATAGCATCATTCTACTCCGTCAGAACTGGGAACAGAGACTTCTTTGTCCCACCCCGCTAGCTAATCTGCCTAAACACTATTTGCTTTTGAAAAACAACCGCTTATGTGCTTTGCTCGTCCATCACCGCAATACTAAAAAACGATGATGCTAGCACAGATGCATCGAATTTGTCACGCGGTAAACAAACTAAGCGCCTATTTGTTTAACAGCGCCAAATTGCCTTCTGAAAATAGCGAGCGGTCGACGTTAGCGAAGCCGCAGCCGCCGCGCGTTAGCTTTGTCATTATACCCGCCATCCAGCCCCCATTATTTTGACAACAAATGTACAATTCGCCAACCCGCCCTCCAACCGCCAACCGCCGCCTCCTCCCCCCTTCTGTTCTGTCCTATTGCATCGCCGATATATATACAGTGGCACTTCAAACACCGGTGCCAAGCTCCAGGCAGCTAGCCAGACCAATCATCCGCGGGCAATAATAGAAATCTTGTGGGTTGATGATAGAGCTAAGCAATCAGCAGTCCGGAGAAGAGGGTGCTTAAAGCCGACCTCTCAGCCGTCGTTGGAGGCCGATAGCTGGGGAGGGTTCCAGGAAGAGGCTGGCACAGGGTGGTAGCGGCGGCGGTGGCGGTGGGCTGGTATACGGGATATAAGGTTCCAGACTGGCTTTGGAGAGAGAGAAATACAAAATTGAAATGGCTGTCTGTTGAAATAGGCACAGATGATAGAATGTATGGGGATGCAGGAAGGTTAATGTAGTCGTTTTTGGAGATTTTTGACCGTGAGGTGGGTAAGAGAGGCTAGTACTCAAGTAAAAGTAATGGTACTGAAGTAGAATTAAAAAGTAGTGACCCAAAACTACTTCCTCAGTATTGAGTAACACTACTGTAATCTATTTAAAGTCTGATTTCTGATTGCAGATTGTGGAATTTTGTAAGAATAGCCACAAAAATTGCAAAACTAAATCTGAATCACATCTGAAGGGAAGTTAAAAAGTGCAAATATTCAAAAATTTTCAAGCATTTTTAAGGCAAGGCAAGTTTATTTGTATAGCACAATTCGTACACAAGGTAATTCAAAGTGTTTTACAGAATAAGAAAGACATATACAACAAATAAAAACATAAATATTCATCACAAAAGTAACATTAAAGGAGAAAAATGCAGAATAAAAACCTTTCAGTCGTGCACAGCTAAACAGAACCGTTTTGAGCTTGGATTTAAACATTGTCAAAGTCGAGGCCTGTCTCACATCTTCAGGAAGATTGTTCCAGGTTTTAGCTGCATAAAACTGAAACACTGATTATCACGTTTAGTCCTGACTCCGGGCACCAGCAGGAGGCCGGTTTCTGAAGTCCTCAGAGTGTGAGATGGTTCATGTGGCTCTAACATGTGGGAGATGTTCTTTGGTGCTGGTCCATGGAGAGACTTGTTCACACAGAGCTGCTTTTAAGTCTATTTCTCTATTTTTAACATAAACATTGACTTAGAGTGGGAAGAGTAACCAAAACTTTTACTTAAGTACTGTTACACTGTATGATATATTACTCAAGTTAGAGTAAAAGTGTGTTTGGAAAGTGCACTTTCTTCAAAAAGTTACTCAAGTCATTGTAACTGAGCTGCCCACCTCTGTCTAAGACCCTGTCAACTTCTGCGATCGTCCAAGGACAATTATTTACCATTCTCCTATTGTAAATATCGATGGTGGAACGTAACAAACTAAAAGTAGTAAAGTACTGCACTTAAGAACAAATTTAAGGCATCATTCGAGAGGAGGTATCTGTACTTTCTCCTCCACTACATTTTAGAACAAAACCGAAAAGTCAGTATTTTTTCATGTGATTCTTTTACTTTTATCCTACTTGAGTGCCTGTACTTTTACTTAAGTAACAAATTTGAGTTCTTCTTCCACCACTTTCTTGTTACAGATGTCATTTTGGAGACTTTTGAGGGTTGAAAAGTGAATATTTAGTTTTGTCTTGTTTGTTTATGAGGCAATGCTCCTCGTTCATCATCGCTCTAAAAAAAACATGGGCACTATTTAAGTAAGTTACCTCAGAAACCTAAAAGTATTCAAAACATCAGTCAACATTTTATTTCACAATTTTATTACATCGTCAAAACAGATCCAAATGTGTTTACAAAGTTTACAAATTTCCAGCGCAAAGAACACGATGTTATTTCGAACAAAGACGGCTTTTGTTCACATACAGGAGACTTCTTTGGGATATTTATGTGGTGACTGTTGATTCGATGTACTTTTTAGTATAATGGGCTTCATTCATTAAAAAAAATTAAAAATAATCTACTTATATCCGGACCGGAAGATAGAGCAATGTGGCATTTGTTGTCCATGACCCTGTGTACTTTGAGTTTAAAATTAAACACAAATTAAAGTAGATATGGCACATTTTCATGTTTTTCTAGTTCGGACGGTTTGGTTATTTCTCATAGTTTTGCATCAGTTAAGTGGCAAAATGTGGAGAGAAAAAAAAAAGTACAAAAATACAGGAAGTAACGATAAGTCCTAAAACAGGATGCCTCTACCTTTGTCGTCAACGATTCCAGCTAAAGCAGGGGTGTCCAAACTATGGCCCGTGGGCTAAATGTGGCCCTCAGACAAGTTTTTATTGGCCCTTAAACCTCCAGCTGAACCAAACCAATTTGATCATAAGCAGTACTTTTAACAGCAAATTAAACTATTTCTACCACTATATCCTCAAACTTCACATTGCAGTGTGATACAGACCTAAAATGAATGTGTGTTTAAGTCTTATTAATCCACAGCGGCTCTGTCAAAGTGTGGTTTAAAGCACCGCACTGCACTGATCATCGGACTGTGGCCTCCGCTTCAAATATGTTTTGAGATGTGGCCCTCGATAAAAAAAAAGTTTGGGCACCTCTGATCTAAGGCAGTTTAAACCTTCCACAAAATGCACATGTTGTCATATATAGTTATGTGTCAAATCATAACTATTGTGTAATTTAGACATGTTTTGGTCCTTGGACACTGTAATTGTGAAGAAAGACATTGCAGATCAGGTAGAGAGTTGTTTATCTGATCAGATGAATGAAGTTACAGACAGCAGGACATGCCTTACATTTCAAGGGAGTTTTTCCAGTACTTATAGCCCGTGAAAGGTACTATCTATAGAAGGCAGGTCTTATAACAACTTAACTCATTTTACATACTGTCTGTACAAGGTCATAAATGGATAACCCCTTAGCTGTTTACAGAGACGTAGAATACACCAAAAGATGCTTGCAGTCACTGAAAAGATGTATTACAAGGCCTCGTGTCGACCTGAAGATGAAAAGCTGTGTCATGTAACCAAAGTAGTAGCAGGTTCCAGCGTAGACATCTTAAAATAAGCATGTGTAACATTCTTACTGAGAAACAAGTTTAACTCAATGTTTGTAACACACAGTAGTCAACACAAGGTTTAAGAGTAAAACAAATAAAACAAAAATCATGCTTTCAGACACAAGAACAGCATTAATCTGTGGGAGCTGGGATTGCACCGCCAACCTGTGAGTCAGTGATTTGAACCGATAACCTTTGCATCATTGGACAAACACTATGCCAACTGAGCTACTGTCACTGCTACAGCACTTATAAACTCATCCTGGTGAGTAATCAGAATGGTCAGACTGCATAAGGTAAGTGAGGCATAACTCTGGACCACTGCAAACCATTTAAAACGAACAAGTTTTAGCTTTTCACATTTTTTCGACAGTAAAAATCAGGTAGAGTGCCATTAAGTGTCTATAATGCTATTAGCAGAAATCGATGGAAAAGCTTTCCTTAGCCTGTGTGCAATTACTTGATAGTGCCTATATCATTACATAATTAATGCAGCAGCCGTATGTCATTTAATACTGGTATTTGTTAGCCTATTAGCTAGCAGTCAATACGGCATGTTTGCTCCGCGCCTACAGGGAAACGG
This sequence comes from Periophthalmus modestus, assembly GCA_019594935.1. Lineage (NCBI taxonomy): Eukaryota > Metazoa > Chordata > Actinopteri > Gobiiformes > Gobiidae > Periophthalmus > Periophthalmus modestus. The sequence goes on from JAIEZT010000198.1 coordinate 11,207,618, forward strand.
TAACACAAGCCTGATGTTGTGGTGCGAAATTGAGTTATTTTTAACCAATCAAAATCCTCCAAAAATAAGTAAATTTAAGCTATTATTTTAAAATTTTGAGCTTGCGTTGGGTAAATTCACCAGTAAATGAGGTAACTATAGAGATCTGGTCATTAAAAACCTGTGTGAGTAATGGTACAGAAGTAGTTTGCAGTGGTCCAGTTATTCCTCACTTACCTTATGCATTCTGACCATCCTAACTACTCACCATGATGAGTTTATAAGCACTTTTCAGCACACCACAGCGGAGAACTTAACGGCAACTCGCACGCTAACTCGTACTTCTTGATTCTCAGACACTCAAGAGCTCAAAAGTTCTTTATACAATATATTTTCATGATCCTTCAGCCGTCTCCTTCCACCTTGTGCTTGTCACTCCAGCCGTGCATGATGGGATATAGAAAGGCGCGAAGTCGAAAGACGAGGGAAAACGCAGGGCACATTTGTCGGTCGCATTCGTGGGGTGGGTGAAATGGGGCAGGGCTTGTCGTGCCGGAAGTGACCAAACATGTCCACAATATACATCTGTACTGGGGCAAGACACATTTTGCGTAAATACATGGAGAAAAATGTGTGTTTAGTAGTGGTTTTATTTTTTATTTGACTGTTATAGGAGGTTTATCGCAGTTACAAAAGGGTTCGGATCTTGTAGTAAAACCTTTGAATTGTGAATGTGCCACTACTCCACCGCCATGCATATATTACACAAAAATGGATTCTCGTGAGCTGTAAGCCGTGATATAACACTGTTTCCTCATCAAGAACATACCCAGAATTGTGTTTTGTACCGTTCACTCATGTCAAAATGCTCTGTTCCACCTTGTGATGTCATGAAGTGGTAGTTTTCACTTTAACAGCTCCTTTTCCAGTAGAGATTGGCAAATTCAGGGCTGAAATTATCCAAATGATTCTAGTGAAAATGTATAGAGTCTAAAACACAGTGGAGCACTTCCTGTATTACCACGTAATGACATCACAAGGTGGAACAGAGTGTTTTCTGTTTGAGAGAAGAACTCAAAACTCAGAAAATAGCGTAATATGGGCCCTTTAAAACCAAAATTCCACCTTTTGTTTCATTAAACCAGTACTATGACACTTCCCTTTTTTTTTTTTTTTTTTTTTTTTTTTTTTGTAACTATCAGTAATCATTCCTGCAATTTTGTTAATACTTCAATTTCTACACCAAATTTTCTAGCACTACTCTTCACCCATTACCAGCCCTTAAGTGTTTATCCCTGTACCCACTTCAATGTATATGGCTGCCCTTTCGGATACCCTCATCTTCCCATCCCATAATCCCCCCCCTGTCTCCCTCTCTCTCCTCCTCCGCCCGGTCCCTCCATCCCTCTCTCCACCTCTCCTCTTGAGCGGGTGGAGTGCGTCTCATTGCGCGCGGCTAATTGGAGGTAATTAGGCTGATTCAGTTGGGGTTAATCAAGGATGACTTACACAGATTACAGGACCGGTGCTGGAGATGGAGGAGAGAGGGGCGGGGACGATGGGGGCTTTGACCTCGTTGGGTATGGGGTAGAAAGTACAAATATACGCCTACAAACTGTATTTTGTGTCATTAAATGTGTTTTTTTAATCATCTGTGGCTGAACTTGCCAGCTTTAAAGATGCGTTATGTAAATTTTCTACTGAGATTTGTCTTTTAAACTTGGAGATGCTACTTCGTCATCATGAATGTTCAACTCCACGGCTTTAAACGAATCCGCCGATCCACCTCGAAAACATGTACAGTGGTTCCTTGTTTGTCGCCGGGGTTAAGTTCTAAAAAATAACCCGCAATAGGCGAAATCTGTGAAGTATCAGCTTTATTTTTTACAATTTTTATGTGTTTTAAGGCTGTTAAACCCCTCACCACACACTTTATACACTTTTCTCACACAGGCATTAACATTTTCTCACATTTCTCTCGTTTAAACACTCTCAAAGTTCAAACCTTCGTCGTTACGGAACGTTTCATCGACATTGTGGGTTTTGTCGGGGAGAAAACTTGCAAACGTACAGCACTTAAGAGTCACACTGCGATTGAACATTTATGTAAATTTGGCTGAACACATTCTGTACTGTACAGGAGACGCAGAGGAGACTGATGGACAATGGTCTACAGTCTCTCAGCCAATCAGGACACAGAACACAACGTGAGTTCATATGCTGTAAAAAAAAAAAAAAAATCCGCAAAACAGCGAGACCACGAAAGGTGAACCGCGATATAGCAAGGGACCGATGTATTCTTACTGTGAGTGGGCTCGCCTCTCCACAAATCTGATCTGTAACTCGGCCTGGTGATGTCACCTGCTCGTCTCAATGGAGATGGATGGGTTTCATGCCATGTTATGTGATATTTCAGGACAAACTATAAAATGTACTCCAGCTAAAGGTGTATTATGTAACTTTTCTAGTGGAGGGTCTTCTATCGTCTACCTCGTCTCCGTGAACATAGTTATTGCTTTGCTTGAATGTTCCACAGTATGGCATTTCTGTATCTCAGTGGATCAGATCAGATCAATGGAACAGCATCCTCCCTCAAAACTGCAGTGCTATTATGTTTTTTGGTTTAATTTAATTTAATTTTTTTTCTTTTTGTATTTGATTTGCACATGTAACAGATGCAGTTCAGATAAGCTCATCGTCAAACTTGGAAATGTTCCAGGTAAAGCATTAACATCTCCGTGCTCGCCTGTGATCCAGAATACACAGCTCTTCAATACTTTCTGAGGATGTGATTCTCGTTACTGGTAGGTTCAGATGGGCGTGATTGACAGGTGGATTAGCCAATCAGGGACTTGCATGATCCGTCTGTATCAGAACAAATATGGCGGCTTAAAAATATCCCAGGGAACTGAAAAACATTGCGGATTTCAACGAGCGAAGCACTAAACTGTTAATCTGAGCGGAGAGAAATTAGATTTTGTTCGAAATGACAGGCGACCAATGAGTTTAACCTGCGTCTCTGAAATAAACAAATCTGATTGGACGGTCGTGTTTCGTTCTGGCTCGATACACGACTATGAAACAATGAGGAAAGTGCGTTGCTTTTGAAATTCAAATCGACAATCGGATAAAGTCTTATTTCCATTCTACATTTTTTGGGATGTTTCCTAAAATGAACTTTACCAATAATTTTCATCAGTCCCCCGCGGTGGCTCTCCAGATTGCTCCTCTCCTTCGTGCTTTGCTGACCTGGTTTTTGGAGAGCTCGCAGATGTTTGGCTAACGCCGGTGTTGCCGCTCCAATAGCGCGACGCTGGCTCCGAGCTGCAGGTGGCCCCACTCGCTGATGATAATAACATACTATGGATTCATGTCAGGTGCAAGAACGAGGAAAATGGCTGATTATTTTTAGGTTTCTGCAGGTTTTTAAGTCTTGCTTAGTTCATTGACAAAACGGTACATGGAAATGAGAAGGTAAATTTAGCCGTGAATAGGAATGTCAATGCGTGATCTGATTGGGTGAGAGGCAGAATATGGGTGGTTATATTTGGGTCAACAAGAAAAGTAGTAGTAGTAGTAGTAGTCGTAGTCGTAGTCGTAGTCGTAGTCGTAGTCGTAGTAGTAGTAGTTCAGAGGGTCCTTAATAGTTTGGGGGAATGCCGTGAATCTTGCATTGGTAGATTGTATCTTTAAGTTTAGGGGCAAATGATTTTAGTGTATTAGTGTGGTAATAGTTGCAGCTGTAGTACTGATAGAAGTAGTTCTAAATGTGGCCTTAGTACAGTGTGTATCTGTTGTTGTAGTATGGAAAGGTATTGAAAAAAACACAAAATGGAAACCTTTGTCTTATTTTTTTCTTAGTTTTATACTTAATATATATACCACGCTAACACCCTAGCTAATATTATCTACCCATTCACTAACATGCACACATACGATAGTTGAAAATCTGATTATCAGGAAGTACGTGCTTGGCATGCTAGTTATCGTCAGCATTATCGTGACGGCAAAACCCCGCTCTGGTCTCTGAAAGTTGTGAAGGATTTTGAATTGAGAAGTGTTTATAAATTTATCACTGTTTTTTTTTTTTTTTTTTCAATTTGGTGTCAGGATATAAGATTTCATTGGGAAACATAAAATTGGTCACTCTGCACCGCAATATATTTTAATATTTAATTGAATAAACTTGCCTCCAGAGATGTCTGTGTAATCTCTCAGTTGTCCAGGTCTCATCTGAGGCCTGGATGAGCAGCGAAACGTCTTCATTCTTACAATGATTTGTCCAGCTGACAGATTTAAACTTGGTCTTTTGCTTTGCCTCCAAAGAGTTATGGACATTGTAACTTCAAAGGTCAATTTCTCGAAATGCATTTTCTTCGATAAGGACGTAAGGGTCACCTCTTAAAGTAGCACCTACACACACCAAACTTTACAATCCTGTACTGAACAAGATTTTGGCGAAATGTACGGAGGATTTTTTGATAATAATTCAAATTCTTAGTCTGTCAAAGTCTGATTTATGCAAATTTTAACAAAAAAATTAATACAAATTTGGCGAAATTTTTATTTTTAGGCAAACTTTCAATGAGATTTAGTTTACCTAAATACTAAATAAGATATTGAATAACCCTCTCTGTACATTTTTAGTATCTAATATCAACAAAAAGAAGCAAGAAATTTAAACCTGGCTCTTTTCAGGTTTCTGCTTTGAAAATCTGAAAAACTGTCAATTTTGGCCATTTTCTTTTTCTTTTTTACATTTATATGAGTAAAGTACAGCATAAGTTTCAAATTGAACTCTCTAAAGTTAAGATTTTTTCCTATTCACCTGCAGTGTCTTGTGTTCTGTTTTTCACACTTTATGACGGTAAAAAACAGGTACATTTGTGCTTTATAATTCCTAACATCACTCCAATTAGCCATTATGAATACAACTTTCCTAACCTTATTGTAATCCTAAATCACCACATTGAAAACTATGTCAAAACTATAATTACCATCTATAGACTCCCTCCTGACCCCCATGTCCTCTTTAACTGGTCTATTGTACCGAGTCTCCGGTTTTTTCATTGTCGTAATGTTGGTTGCTGGAGTGATTCGGGAGTACCATAGTGTAGTGGCGTATACCCGAGGGAGAGGCCCCATTAAGGCTGCGGCCCTGCTGGACAGAGACAGATGGAGCAGGGGTACAGTGGTAATGGCTCTCCTTTCTACACTGGCGATGTAGTACGTGAGAGGGACTGTAGTATTCCTATAGCAATGTTCAGCTCTGTTCCAAGTCTATTAGAGTCACATCGGGCCTCTTTGGTGTAATGGCGACGAGATGTGGAAAGGTGAAAGGTTAAAGGTCTTATTCTATGCTAACTCGACTTATTGTTAGCATTTAGTCAAGTCATAGTGTTGTTTCATGGTAAAAAATAGAAAAAAACAACCTGAAAATGTGTTAGGTTTCTATCATAGTCTTGTCGCCATCTTAAAAACTCAAAACACTCTGTGATGTCATCAGGTGGTAATCCAGGAAGTGTGCGTTTTTGCATTTTGCCCATACATGTTCACGAGACTTACATGGTTCAGGTTGCCTACATTCTACAGTAATTGAAATAATTATCTTTCAAACGTTTTTTGCTTGATCGTAATGTAAAAAGTGAGCGAAAAATCGGTAAATTCAGAAGTAGTTTAATGAAGAGGTACTATGAAAAATTAAGTTCATGGCGTTTTCTATCATGTTATAACATCCTGAGGGACATTAACAGCCTGAAGAAGCTTTAGTTGTCAACCATGCATGTTTGAGTAATCTAGCGATCTCTCCTGGACCCATTTAAACCCTTCTTAAGGTTAGCAGGTCGTCACCCATGCTCACACGCAACAATTTTCCATAAAAAAAAAGGGAAAAAAGCAAAAAAATGCATCTGGCTACCTTGATCTGCAGCTATACATAGGTGTGGTCGACCGCTACACGGCTCTTTGTTGTGTCGTCTGCTCTTTAAGTCGTTTTAGCTGAATATTGTGCTTTAAAATGTGCAAATTAAAACATAATGATCCACGGGTGTCATAGATTATAACTACAGAGCAGACACAAGCACAATAGGTCTTCTTTAACTGAAAAATATCCCCACTGCTTCTATAGGTGAACCTTTGCACATATGTCTTGTCTCCCAGTTGAATGAGACAGATTAGCTCATATTCCACAGTGCATATGTTGGCCGGACTGTACGGTTATGCCCTGGTTAATCTTCCCGTAGCAGTAAAAAGACCATTAGCATCCAAATCACGGCGGAGCTAGCATGGCGGCGCGGCGCGGAGATGTTAGCGATCTGCGACGGAAGATAAAATACGAGATTCTTGTAGGATTCATAGGCCACACCTGGTTAACTTTAGCGTAGTCCCCATTGTCATAAAGAGCCATTCATGTCTGCTATATGGACACATTTATTTGAATGGTAGCAGCTAGATGAGCAATTTTGATCAACCAGCTCTGTAAAAATGAAATGGAATTGTTTCGCCAAAGTTAATATATTGCATACTAACTTCCTTCAAGGTATTGGACAGTAGTAGTAGCAGTAGTAGTAGCAGTAGAAGTACAAAAGGCTGTACAAGTGGCTGGTTCAATAAGCATCAAAAATCATCAATGCTGTATGTGCAGAAATACATTCATGCACCGGTGTATGCAGATAATTGAGGAAAGACGAGTTAAGTGTCTTGCCCGAGGACACAATGGCTGTATGCACCTGTGGGATTCAAACCGACAACCTTCCGATCAGAAGAACACTCTACCAACTGAGCAATTGAGCTGGTGTTGCTCAAAAACTACAAATTCCAAAGGTTCCCAAGTCCACCGAAAAGTAGCGACCGCAAAGTAAGAGCCAAAATTAAAACCATGACTGCAGCTTTCATTTACTCTAAGGTTCCAAATAAAGTTATGGAAACAAGAAAACACCTATAATGGAATGGAAACTGAAAGTAAAAGTACTTTCTGTTGCTTTTACAGTCTGAAAAACGTGAAAAACGGAACTACTTCATCAACGATTTTCAGCGATCCAATCTTCCACCTATCCTAAATATTCCCCTTGATGAGTTTATAAGAGCATTCCGCAATTTGCATTATTATTAGGCCAGTGCATTATGAAAACTCTAACAACTAGCGTGCTAACAGTGCACCTTCTACGATAAGAGGTGCTTTTACAATGTAACTGTACACGGGCAAGACAAATTTATTACTTGAAAAAAAATGCGTATAACCGCTTTTAAAATCAAACCTCATATATTGTTTGCAGTGAATACACACCGCCTCTCCAGCAGTGCCGCCGTCTCAATCCCGCTCTCCCAATCAATACACACTTGACAGCTGTTGAAATACAAACCTGTGCACCGCGATGGCCCTGTTCTCCCGCTCCATATAAAGTGCGCTCTGACAATCGCCGGTGTGCGAGGAGATCTTTCTGGAGATGTCTGGATTGGGGGTGACAGGGAGGAGAAGAAATTCACCTGCAATTTGGATCTGCTGGACTGCAAAACCAAAAAGAAGTGATTTTTAGAGACATAAAGAATGCACGGGGTTTGGTAAGTCGATGTTTAACGTGAAAAAGCAATAGATCGGCAAAAATCTGCAAATGTTTCGTCAACGTGCTTCGGTATGGACATTCTTTCACCCACGTCTTGCCACGGCAGGTTGAAGAGAGTAAATAGTGTGGTTGAACTTAAAAATATGATCTGAAAGCGGGTTTATTAAAAAATAGACTTTTTTGTAGGTTTTTACCACGTCACAATGGGGTTCCATCATCATTAGTTTATATTTCGGTTGCTTCGTGCATGCATGAGTAATACAGGGTTGTCCTCCATTTGAGTTCTCAGAAAACCATTTAACACACTCCCTGTCCCAGATCCCTGTATTTTATCATGATTATTTGAATAATGATGGCTCCGAGTCATAGACACAGGGTAAAAAAAATCTTCAAAAATAAAAACACAAATTAAAATCCACTGTTTGTTATGTTGAAATGCTACTATGAAGAAGTGGGGCTTCTCAGTTCTGCAGTTTTGAACAGGAAGTCAATATTACAATCCCTATAACTGAGCCATTTTAGATCAATATCGTGTTTTGCAATGAACAAAACGTGAAATTGCATGTAATGATGCAGCCACACTTGTTATAGTTTGGTCCTGTTTGAGCCCGGTTTAGTCCTGATGTAGACTTGGTTTGGTCCTGTTTCAGTCATGGTCCACTCTAGGTTTAGTTCCAGGCTCACATGTGGTGAAAACATCATCAAACTGCTTAATTAGAGATTTAATCTTGTGAGCACGACTTGTTCCATTGGGATTTATTGCCTTGACTAGTTAAAATTTACTCAAATTAAGATAACTACAAGCAAGTCAATCAATTAACCCACAACGGCATTTGCATCGCCACAGCCGCTGAATGACCTTCTCACGTGATCGCTATGGTAATTAAGCAATACGCCAATTATCACTGCGTCTTTATTGGTCCAACCCATTGAATTCGGTTTGCGAATGTCAAGTCTTAGCGAAGTGTCTCATGTATTTGACCCATATTTCTATGAGTGTGGTTAACCTTTTAGAAGCAGGCACACATCTGCTCTTGAGCTCGATATCAGCCAAAGAGTAGCTATCTGGAGGATGTAGGCTCGTTCGTGCTCTGCGTTGGATGCGCAAAGGGATGCACAGTCCGTCCTCTGCGTTACTCCGTCTGTAATTTGAATGGGACGAGCTCAGTGACGTGCCGCTAGGTTAAGCTTTAGCAGGTACAACCGGAGACTGTGGTGCTCTACTCCCACCTCTGCAACCACCTGACCACGATGACCAGAGCGAGAGTAGCTACAACAGAGCAGAACGAGCTGAAGCTAAAGGTTAAAAAGCTGTTTTTAAATCAGCTGAAGGATTTTGAATTGAGAAAAAGCTTATGATCTGAAAATAGGAAAAAAATCACCAAAAATAAGACGTCTCGGAAAGCTATTGGTACATTTAAAACATTCTAACTCCACACAAAAAGACCCATCATCAACCAAGAACCAATCCGTTATCAGCCACCCATATAATCTAGGTCAAGTCTACCATTGACCATTATATCTACACCAACCTTCTTCGCCCTAATTGTGTGCTTAAGGCGAAGCATCCAATCCCCACACTTCACCTCCAGTTTCCCCAAGATCTTTTCCTCCACGTGTTGACTTTTTCACCGGCAGACGGACCATCTCTATCTGCTCTCCTCCAGCGACCAATCTGAGCCAATCTGCGATCCGTCCACTCAACCATCTCCTCTCCTCTCCTTTCGCTATCTCATTCGTCTTCTGTTGAGTAGTGCCAGCGCGTTCCTCTTCACGGTAAGTAATCTCTGGGAGAGAATGGTAGCTTCCAATCGGAGCGATATCAGGAGCAGAGGGGTTATCTAGTGCCGGAGAAGTCATGGATCAGACCAGAGGGGTCATTGGATACGACGCCATTTAAACGCCGAAAGGTAAAAGATATGCGTACTGGAGTGATTTGTAATGGTTCAAAAAAGTTGGTGAAAGTGTTTTTGTAAATTCCCAGGTTTTTTTTTTCTTGTAATTAAGTCATATAACTTGTCATGCCCAATACAGACACTGAAAGAAGCTCTTAGGGTCAAAATGAGATCACTGTGTGCTGCCCGCATCTAATTATAAAGAAGTAAGGTTGGTGCGCTGTTAGCATGCTAGGTGACTATTTATTTATTTATTTCATGAAATATAAAAAGACATTAACAGTGCCATAACGTTCATTTTCATTATGGATGTTGGGAGAGATCACCTATGAGAGGTAGGCAGATCTGTACTAGCAACAGGTGCTACCAGTGTGTTCTGGGGGATCTGCTAACTACCAGTCAAAAGTTTGGACACACTCTCTCATTCAACTTTTCTTTTTTTTAAACTACATTCTACATTTTATATACATACAGAAGACATCAGATATATGAAGTAAAATATATGGAATTATGTAGCAAAGAAAAAAACTCAAATAACGCTACAATTTTATATATATGTGTGTGTATGTTTATATATATATATATATATATATATATATGTGTGTGTGTGTATATATATATATATATATGTGTGTGTGTGTGTATATATATATATATATATATATATATATATATATATATATATATATTTATATTTATAGTTCAAATCCTCCAAGTACCCACCCCTTTGCTTTGTCAAAAAATATTGTGTAGATTTATTTTAAAAAAACAAAAACTTAATGAGATTGTGTGTCCAAACTTTTATTAATTATTAATTATATTTAATTTTTTTTAAACATAAGCAAAGTCGCCTGTCCACAGACCTGACTTGTATAATGACCAAGAGCTCCCTGCTCGACACATATGACATAAATATGTTTTATGTGACGCAATGGAACATTCCAGAAAAAAAGCAACACCATAGAGACAAGTAGGTGAGAAACCCTCCACCAGAAAAGTTACGTAGTCCAACTTTAAAGGAGGTCCTTGAGTAAACATTGGCAATCCTGTTTTGTGTGTGGAAACAAAAATTCAAACCAATATGAAAAGGCCATAGAAATCATAGTCATTCTGCATGGCAACCCAGCTAGATTCATTTACAAATTTCTCCAACACTCAACAATCACAACACATTCACTGCCAAAACCCGATTGTGGAACCTCTTTCGGCGCAAAATTACGGACAAGTGCTTTGGCGCGCGCCTGCCAATTCGGACTGAAGAAGCTAGCAACATACAACCCTATCACTGGTGGACAGAATGCTCCTGTCTAGACACCTAGATACCCCCAAATCCCCCTTCGAAAGCACGAAAAATACCACGTTTCTTTAATTGTTTCCTTGCCAAGAAGTGTTGAGTACCTCTAGCTAATGCTCGTCTTCCATCATGGCCCCCCTCTCCAGCTGGAAAGCACTGATTGGACTCGGTACCACCCCGCGATTGGAAAAAAAAAAAAAAATTAATTCATTCTTCTATCTGTCCGAGTGTTTTGGTGAATTGGAAACGGGATATAGTTGGTGAGGAATTGGTCTGTCGGTGCAAAGATGGTCTCATCATTGGAAGTCATTTGGGTTGCCGGTTATCGCGTCACTTCTGAAGGGGGGGGGGGACTTGCGGACTGGAGGAGATGGGGGGGGGGGGGGGGGTGAATCAGGGAGTAATTAAGAACTGGAAGATACAGCGGAGAGGGAGTTGGACCGGACATGGGTTGAAAAGGAAAAGAAATCTCTACAAGAACGGAGAAAAAGACATTATTGGGATGACAGTAGCTTGTGCAGGAGAGAAGTCTGTGTGTATTGTTTCTGTGTCCTTGGGCAAGGCAAGGTTGGTCGGAAATGGTCATGGTTGGTAATGGTTGGACAGGCTGTTGGCGTAGAACGAGGTGCCGGTGGTTCAGCGGTTCGAGCGTTTACCCACCGACCCGAAGTTTAGCGCTTTGATCCCAGCTCAGAGAAGCAAATGCTGTTGTTGTGTCCTTGGGCTGAGGGGCTGATGACGCAGACTGGCAACCTCGCTGTAGTCAGTGTCGCACAGGGAAGGTTAATGCCATAAACTGTGGAGCGTTAAGCAAGAACATCTCTATGGTGACAGAAAATTCACCTGAAATGTTACTTGGGCGACTGTAGCTCAGTTGGTCAAATGTTTGTTCACTGATCCGAAGGTTGGCGGTTTGAATCCCACTCTCAGAATAAACATAATTGGTTGAGGGGTCAAAATCCGCCGGTTGTCGGTGTGATTCCAGCTCCCACAGATGAATACTGTCATTGTGTCGCACCAGTGTCTGTCTACAGTGTTGTGTGAATGGGTGAGTGGTTCCTTGTTGTAAAGCGGTTTGAGTGCCTTGATGTTGGAGAAGCGCTATCTAAAAATGTGACCATTTACCACTACATAGTACGCTTTTAAGTTTTCCGCTTTTTGGTTTGTAGTTGAAGATCATGGGGTGCAAACTGGCAAACTTGTCATAATTATTCCAAGCCCCTCCAGCAAAAAAAATACACTGATATAAAAGTTGTTTTGTTGTTTTAGTTTAGTTTTTCATGTTGGATAGCGTCCTTACCATGAGCGGACTTGCATCTCCACAAACCTGACTCTTAATCGTCCTAATGAAGCCCTCACCCTTTTTGTTTCTGTGGAAATGTTGTTTTTGCTATAATATTCCACAGTATGCCATAAAATTCTATTAGTTCCATAGTTTTAACTTTCTATTTCTATTGAATCATGCCAGTGACATGCCACCTCTAGAAAGTTACACCGTATTGCTTTAAGAAAAGGGGGATTGATGCATATTAATGAACTTTTAAACCTACAACTTCCAAGAATAGAGTGAATGAATGATGCATTTTAAAGCATGATCTTGATAGTCCAAAAAATCTGCCAAACATGACAAAATGCTGTTCATAAATGTATTTAGAAGGAAGATTCCTCTTTTTGGTTCCACTATTGCAGTTCTTCAACTTGTTCTAAGAAACCAACAACCCACGGCATTAAAACAACCCATTGATTACTACATACAGTACCCGTATACCTCAGCACAGTGAGTCAGCGTGTAGGCAGTCCATCTCTTAAGAAGTACTTTGACCTATAAACCTCCAAGTGTCAGCAGAACTCAGCCGCCCACATCCGATGACTAACACTTCAGTTCATCTTTGTTAGCCCAATACTCGCTATGTCACTTATTGTAACTTTGTCGCACAAATTGACTCAAAAACGAAATTTCACTTTCCCAAACGCAACTCATATCTTTCGCACAATGGTACCAATTTTCTATCTCCTCTACAGTTTTTTATTCACCCCAGCTCTGGCAGAATAAATCAGGAAGTTATTACAAAAGATAGAGAGTTTTTTTTGTCGCCGGCGCGTTTCATTTCCTCACCTGTGCGCACAGACTGTTCCCGGGTGGAGATAATAACCACGAGCTCCCTGGAAACGCCATTCACGGCACTGGACACCGTTCCATCTTATCGCTATCTGAGGAAAGAGAGGAGAGATATTAGCTTGGCAAATATGGTTCATGTTGTTCAATCTGCCTAGGCTAAACAAGAAATGAACTGGGGCACAAATAAGCATAAATAATGGTCGTCTCTTAAAGGGGCTGAACCCATTTTCTCTGGTAGTAGAGTCAAATTAGTTTTGTTTCCATAGAGAATAATGAAAAAATAGGGAAATATACACAGTCTGCATGTAATTATTAAGCTACTTTACTGATTGCAAACCCGGAAGTACTGCAGATGAGTTACTTAAACCTGCGTTGCCAGAGCCTAAACCTGCAGATAGAGACACATACAAGTGTTTCTCATTCTCAGTAAGGCAGAGGCTGCACTAGCACTGGTTAATGATTAGCGGCTGGGGTTTAGGTAGTGACCATTCAGATCAGAGAGAGTCCTTTTAGGTTTAAACCAACTGGATTTCCCAAATGAGACTCATATGAGGCTTCATGATGTTTTCGTAATTAAGAATAAATCAGCATTACAGTTGTATTTGGACATGTTTACCTCATATCTTCAGAAAACCTTACATACAGTTCTTTAATGGTCAAAAAAGGACAAACTCAGGACTAACCCAGGACTAAAGCGCAGTCTAGGAACACCCTTCAACACTTTTTGTTCGATACAAAACAAAAAGGACACACTGGAGGGACTATGTCTCTCGGTCTGGCCTGGGAACGCCTTGGGGTCCCACCGGAGGAGCAGGAGGACATGTCTGGGGTGAGGGAAGTCTGGGAGTCGTTGCTTAGACTGCTGCCCCCGTGACCCGGCCCTGGATAAGAGGAAGAAAATGGATGGATAGGAAAAAAAACTAAACTAAAATTAGCATCTGAGTAACTTTTTGAGAAATTTATTTTGTGACCACTACTTTGTTCATGGGCACTAAAGTAACTCTCTAAAGTACTCTTACTTAAATACATGTTTCTACATACCCGATAGTCGACATCTTACCCGTGCGTTGCGTTGTATAACCTTTATCATAACCACTGTTCCATCTCCATCCCTCCTCCTCCTCCCCCTTTTCTCCTCCGTCTAATCAGATTTAGTCCCGGCCTTGGCGACGACGTGTCTGGTACAGAGCGAGAGAGAGAAAAAAAAAAAGAAAAACTAGCGCAGATGATCGCCGCTTGTCAAAATACGATCTGGAAGGCTTAGCTGACGATGAGAGAAACGCTATCAGGAGGGAGAATTTACCTGGTCCGTGACATCCAAACAAATCTAGCGCCTGGGGGATGCTATCGGCCAATGCAAACTGATGGATATCTGCTGTAATAAAGAACAGAGTGGACACAGATGGTTATCGATAGTGAACACTGGACACTAGGGGGGTATGGTTTCATGTGGGTTAACAGGAGCTCAGCAGAACAAGACAAAAGCTGATGTCCTTAGGTGTTAGAATGATGAGGAATTGCAACTATTGCCGTAGTGATTAATAATTTAAAACAAACTATATCTTGTGAATGGGAAAAAGTTCTCAAATTGTTGCACGGAACAGAAAGTTTAAACCCATGAATTTGCCCAAAAAATCTTAACAGTAATGGTTCAGTAGGTAACTTTTCTGATTGGGGTAAGTAAGTGAGTGACAAGTATTTATATAGCACCTTTCACAGAGATCAGCTCACATGACGCTTTACAGATTAATTCATAAAGAAGATAAAATTCAGAAACATTATAAAATACATTACAGTTAGAAAACACCAAAATTTGCAAAAAAAATACTAATAAATAAAATCACAGACGGCAAATAAAACAGGTCAGCTAAGAAAGACAAGTTTGCACAAGAATTAGTTTTATATGACTCAGTGGAGCTTGCTGTTTTAAGATCATTACAGTTGTCTCTCGCTATATCACGGTTCACCTTTCGCGATCTCGCTGTTTTGCTGATTTGCATATGAGCGGGCATTATGTTCTGCGTCCTGATTGGCTGAGGGACTGAAGACCATTGTCCATCAGTCTCCTCTGTGCCATGTCTCCTGCACAGTACAGAATGTGTTCAGACAAATTTACATAAATGTTGGGTCACAGTGTGACTCTTAAGTGCTGCACGTTTGCAAGTTTTCTCCCCGACAAAACCCACAATGTCGATGAAACGTTCTGCACCGACGAAGGTTTGAACTTTGAGAGTGTTTAAAAAAGAGAGAAATGTGAGAAAATGTTAATGCCTGTCTGAGAAAAGTGTATAAAGTGAGTGGTGAGGGGTTTTACAGCCTTAAAATATCATGAAAAATAAAGCTGATACTTCATGGATTTCATATATTGCAGGTTATTTTTATAACGTAACCCGATAAACGAGGGACCACTGTATTAATATTATCATCATTATTATTATTTTATTTTTGTTTTATTTATTTTATTTTTCCTTTTTTTTAACTTATTTTATTTTTTTTCTCCCATTTATACTTTTTTATATTTTGTTTTCTCACTTACGAATTACTAGTACTAGAATTCTCCTCTGCTGTCCCCACCTTACCCCCTTCAAAAACACGGAAATATCACACACACAAACAAACTTGTCACATACAATTGTAAATAGCTGTTACAGCTACAAACCATGTTATGTCTTGGTGTATCTTGGCATATCTTGGTAAGTCTCGGTATATCTTGGTATATCTTGGCAAATCTTGGTGTATCTTGGTTTGTTTGTCTTCGTATATCTTGGTATATCTTGGCATATATTGGTATGTCTTGGTATATCTTTGTATATCTTGGTACATCTTTGGTGTCTTGGTATGTCTTGGTATGTCTTGGTACATCTTGGTATGTCTTGGTATGTCTTATCACCATTTGTCACCACTGTCTACGGTCACTATGTTTGTCTATCTTGCATTAAGTAAATTGAAAAAAGATCAAGGGAGAGTGCATTCCATAATTAGGCGCAACAGATTCGAATGCTCCGTCACTCCTTTTTTCAAACCTAATCATGGAGTCCCTCAGACCTGAGACTACGACCTGGTACATGCCTGTGGAGAAGGTCGTACAGGTGACTTTGGGGGCCTGGTCATGGAGAGCTCTGGAGGCTGTGACCAGGATTGTGAAACTGATTCTGTGCTGAACTGGCAACAAATGAAGAATTGCAAGAACAGGAGTGACGTGGCAGTATCCTTGAGTTCTAGTTAGTACTTTTTTTTGCAGCAGTATTCTGTATTAGTTAAGAGATTTGATTGTTTTTATTGAGACTGAAGAAGAAAGTTGTCGATGAGCCATGTCTCAAAAGATTCCAGGTCGTCTAAGTTATTCAGGGATGTGGGTGTAATACTGAAGAATAGATTGACGTGTGGGGGCGATTTATGGAGGTGACCAAAGCCTCTGAGATGTTAGCCATTACACCTGCTACGATGTTCACAAAGATTGCCTAAAAGTTTTCACAATCTTCAGAAGACAGGAATGGGAATGCCTTTGGGAGGACACCAGGCCATTTACGGTGTCTAAAACAACTTTCACTTATTTGCAGTAACAAGATGTCTGGAACTGGCCCCTCGAGCTTCTTCAATTGCCCATTAAGTTCAAATAAGCTCTTTAAAATGGAGATGATGGACTTGGAGCTTGGTGGATTTTGACTAGCACTCAGCCCGTCTACATTTACATCTGAGGTTACAAATAATGTCATTTTTCCATGGATTGGTCTAATATATGATACAGTTTTTTACGTTTCAGAGGTGCAATATTATCAAGAACAGCAGAACAGTGAGAGCTGAAAGTTGAAAACATGGAATTAACTAATCTTGTGCATCAGAAAAAATCATCAAAGTTCTTGAAAGTCTGAACAAAAGACAGCAGATGTTGAATCACTAAGTATACGAGAGCATTGAACCTGCTTAGCAACTGGGATTTCAGGTTTATGGGACCTACCGAAAAGCAAACAGTTGTGATCTGACACTCATAACTCTTCAGATCCTACCATATCTACAGTGAGCCCATGGGAGAAGACAAGATCTAGAGTGTTACCCTGAATATGCATGGGGCCATTAACATGCTGGCAAAAGTTGAAGGATTCAGTGAGATTTATATATTCATTGCAAGATTGTTAGATGAATCATTGATGGTCATATTATAATCTCCAAGCAGGATAATGTTTTCAAGTTTAATAGTAGAGCTTAAAAAAATGACTGAATTCTGACAAAAACATGGCATTAGGGGGCAATATATTAAAGCACAATAAAAAAGGAGTTAAAAGTGCAATTTTTAACACTAAAAGATTAAATTGAAGTAAAATTTCCAGAATTTGTTCGGCTCTATGAAAAGCTATTTTTCCTGAATTATAGCGAAGCCTCCACCGCGACCTAAAGTTCTAGTTCAGGTCACGTTCTCATGCGAAGGAACAGCCTGGAGGACATTGTTCATTTAAGGACATTTATTGATCACATCTCTGCCAGGTCTCAGTGACAAACATAAAGTCCAACTCTTTCTTAATGAAGTCATTAAAATTAATGATTTGTTGGCAATGGAACGAGCGTTTAACAAGACCATCTTAATTGGCTTATCGTTTGAGGCCCGAGTGGCCTCAAATTGCTATGCACGATGCCTCTTGCCAGGGTACAAATTGGCCATGGAAATCTACCACGGTTATTTGTCTCAACGGGAAAGCCTGCTACTCCAGACCAACAGGGAGCGCTATCCAGAACTGTACATATTGTTGCAGGTGCCCGGTGAGAAAGAAGCGTGGTAAACATCCCTGAATAAAACTTCAGATTTACTTTAGATAAGGAAGTCCCATTTTAACAAGGCTAACAAATCAAAGGTAAATTATCATAATACAGGGTCTTTGGGGGTCTGGGTCAGTACTTTATGACTCCAGGCACTGTCAACGACCAAACAAGATGATTGAACAGGAGAGAATGTAGAGTCAGGCGAAAACAAAACAGTAAAAAAAACATATATAAACATAATATAATAATTTCTCACTCACTTTTTTCACGCTGACTTGATCTTGTGACAAACCACTGAATTTCCAATTATGGCAACTTAAATGTTGAGCCAATATGCTCTGTAATACAAAGCTAACACGAATGCAACAGCTGTTTTCTGTTTATGAACGCACTGCACTTACGTATAAAGATTGAACACATTATTTTTAGTGCATAAAACATCTGACATGAGCCAAACCCAAAGCATTACATAAAGAGAGGCTAAAACGAACGAGGTGCAGAGAAAGGAAACAAATGCAGAAAAAGCCGACTATAAACTTTAATTAAGTTAGCTTTGTCCTCATCACACAGCCCTACAAACTTAGAATTACTAAACGTCTTTTTGTGAATTGCTCAGAAGTATAATTTAGATATGATTTAGATTTTATTTAGTAAGAAAACTTGAGTTATTGAGTTAAGGCAGCCCCACGAGAACCATACCAGAGGAAACGAGGCTTATGTAACTTCTCAGGTTTGGATCTGTAATCTGCTTGTCTTATGAAAACCTCTAGAATAAAATGTTCCACAGTATGGTGTTAGCGATCTTGCATTTAATCAATCACATGTGTTAGCCAAAAAATACTTGATTTGGTGGCGTCGCCATGGAGATACATACGTTTTATGCCATTCTGTGGAACTTTCCAGGATAAACTATGACATCTCCCTGGAGACGAGAAGATTTCAGACCCTCCATGAGAAAAGTGACACTAGTGCCCCTTTAATGTTAAATCTATAATGCTGAATCACACTGTATAATGATAACAGTTAGCGATCTCTGTTCTGTTTAGCCCGGTGCTGTAGCATGAATAGCCTCTGATAAGCATCGCAAATTGTCTAAACTCCACGGCAACAGACTTGTGCGGCGAAGGGACTCTTATTGTTATGACCCGCTCCCAATCAATCTCCCTCGTCAGCCGCGCGCTAGCTAGCTTTATTAACAATTCAGGAAGCAGCCGGGGCCCATTTGAAAGCATTAGCTAAACCCACATGTCGCTACCCAGTGTCTCTGCCTCCTCGCTCTTCCAAACACCACTTTCCCGCTCGATAGGAGACAGTCGATGGGCCAAAGATGATCTCGTAGACAGTTGAAGCCGGGCTGGATGAAAAGTGGGTCTAGTATTGGAAGTCCATTTTCACTGAGAAGGGGCGACTTGCTCAACAGTTATGTCACAAATGGGGTCGGCAAATAAGTTTGATTTTGAAGTTTGGATGTAATGTAACGAAATGGCTCTACAATCTTTTTAAACGCTATGTTAAGTAATTTGTTGAATTTATAGTCTACATTTATTTCAGATGCAGATACAGAAGCTAACAAAGAGTTGTGTTTTGTTTTATTAGCACATGAAACATGAAACATTGTTTCTGGTTTGTGGTTTTTTTTTCTGTATTTTAAATGCCACATGAACCATTTTTATCAAAAAGCTGCACTGTTGACCTGCTCTCACTTTGTCTCTGTCAAGGGAGATGAAAATGAGCTAAATCTGGTTTGTGCAACGCTTTTACTGTGTAATGTCAAACAAACAAACACATAAATAAATAAAATGTCAACTCTGATCTAACATCGTCCAGTGGATAGATAATGTTTTTCCAAGTTTTTAAAGTCCATTTAACAGGCCACTTGTGTTGATCAGTGCTGCTCACGTTGCCTTTACTCCAGGTCATCTGATTAAACCGACCTGCGGCTATTGTGGCATCTGTGTACGGATGTATATGGATATGTATATGTGTATGGATATCAGGCCTGAAAATGTTTTTATTTTTAATTCTATATTTCCTTTTTATACTTCATGGCAGAGAACAAAGTAAATCAATAGGGAAAAACTGGCTTTTGCCCCCATTTTGGAGTATGACATCATCTATTGACTCCAATTCACTTTGTATTGAAAAATAAACATTTTCCTCCTCTCTGCTAACTGTTGCTCTTAGGCTCGTAATTTTGATCTAAAAATGTTCGTATTAACCCTCTGTACATGATCCCGAGGTTTTTATTTTAGCTATTTTGTCCCATAAATCAAGATATGATCATTAATAACTGACAAGTCAGGTGCCTTTTTCCCCCAAGGTCGTTTCAGCTAGTGATAGCAACAGGGTTTGATTGACAGCATTGTTAGCAACGGCTCCTTGCTAAACCTGCGGCAGGAGGAGATGTTACCTTTAACAACCTCACTCCTGATTGGCTCTTTGGTTGCTATGATACTTGTGGCCAGAATTACAAATACTGAACTCGACTCCAAATTCGACTCGACCCGAACACTGAGTGACGTTCCACACAGTGAAAGGTTTAAAAAGTAGTTTTATAATTTCGTGCATTTTTCACTCCACACTCGGTGATGGGAGGTTTCTATTGTAGCCACATTTATCATGGGCCAGACTAAAGAAAGCGAGGCTGCCAATCTGCACCTCTGGCCACCACCGACACTCACACACACACACACACACACACACACACACACACACACCACATTCATACTGGGCAATGTGGGTGAAGTGTCTTGCTTAAGGACACAACAACAGTTTACACCTGAGTCAGTACTGCCCCACGGTCACAATTGGGTTGTCAAAAGTATTGAAAATCTTAGTAATTGACACTAAAAACTAGTATCAAAACTAGTTATTTGAGTGTGTATCGATACAAGTCACATTCACAAGACAAAAATGACCCTTTCCTCAATAGCTTTAAAATGAGTATTGAGTCTATTCCTTTGTATCGAAAAGGAATAAGCAGGCAAAGAAAAAGGCAGCGTTCCAAGGCTCCCATGTGCTTCCCATTAAAACCATATGCTCATTAACACATTATTAATTCAATATTCCTCTGCACAAACATACAGCCTGCTGGCCCCTCAGTTCTTAGAGACACCTCAACCCTTTACCTCCATTTTAAACCTGGCTGTCTTCCTCCTCTTTCTCTCTTCGTTCACGTCCCATGTGGCCTTCAACATGTACGCTAGCACTGTTGTCATGGCGCAAAAAACATCCATGTAGCCTCCACGGACTCGAACCCCCAACCCCACTCCTCATCCCACTATCACGACAGCTGCGTTCAACAGGTGTCCAACCGAGATACACACTGCCCTTGACCCCACAGTTGTTTTTTTTTTGTTGTTTTTTTTTTTCATGGCAGACTTGGAACGCACTTTACCGGGCGCAATCAAATCACCTAGCAACGCCGCATCGTCACAGCGACCCAGAGGAAAATCTGGAGGGAGACCTGGCGGAGAGTGCAAATAAGAGCCAAAATAGAAGCACTTTTTTATCATATCAACAACCCTATGAAGAGTACTGGATGAAACTTTGGAGACGGATAATGGTAATCTTTGTGGTGAGATAAGCTGTAATAGGTAATATGTTTGCATTATCAGGATGTGGCAGGATCATAAATACGTTTAATGTGGACCGAGAGTGTATGCTAGATCAGTGCTTTCAGATTAGATAAAAGGTTGTGTAGAAAGTTGGATGCAGCTGTTAGTATCTGGTAAAGTTAAAGTACTTAAAGGTACAATATCTAACTTTCTGGAGGTTTTTCAGTGCAATAAATACAATAAGAGAGTGTGATCAATAACGCTCGGCTTTAGTTAAATTAAGCTTATCGAGGCTAGCAGTTATAGCGGCGAATTTGCAGCAGAGTTCCATATTTGGAATTTTTTAACTGCGAGTATCATAGCAACCAAAGAGCCAATCCGGAGCGAGGCTGTTGAAGGTAACGCCCCTTCCCGGCTGCACTATAGGTTTAACAGGGAGCGAGTGCTTAGCAACGCTGTCAATCAAAGCTGTTGCTAACACTGGCAAGAGTGACCTCGGGGAATGAAGGCGCCTGATTTGTCTGATATTAATGTTCATATGTTGATTTGCGGACACAATAATGAAATATAATGTCGAGCGGGTTAATACGAACATTTTAAGACGAAAATGATGAGCCTGACAGCAGCAGTTACAGAGAGAGGGGACGCAGTTTTTCAATAAAAAGTTAATTGGATCCAGACTCAGTGGAGCTGGAAGTGTGCCCATGCTCACTTCCTATTTGGAGCGCAGCAGCTAGTAGGTTAGCTATGTCCATTTATATTTACAGTCTATGGTGTATGCCTTTCAAAAATTAGCTGCTGCTTTAGACTTGTCCTAGATGTATTTCCTTCAAAAGACTTGGATATTTTTTTCTCAAACCCATTTCAACCTAAATTAAAAAAAAAAAATAATTTAAAAATGACCATATGGTGGTCCATATGCATATTAACATTTTATCTTTTAAATTATGTTTTCACATCGAAACTAATTGCATTCAGGTATGTTTGAGTACTCTGCCCTCAAAACATAGGGTTCCACTTTGTGATGTCATCAGGTGATATTGCAAAATTTTCCATGTGTACTTTTTTAACTAACTTTTTTAACCAACTTTAATCTTGTTTGGGCTTATACTTCTTCTTACCTTCTTGCTCGGGTGGCGACGAACAATTATTTTGGTAACTGATGAATGTGGCAATTATTCTTTCAATTATTGATCCCGAAGAGTCTGGAGTGTGTAGAGCTGAGAAAAATGCATGGATTACTAAATTACTTAACGATTATTTCTTTTTTTTTTTTGTGCAAACCCATAGACATACATGGAGACCAAACAATTATTTCATTAAAACGATTAATTACCTTGCGCCCTCTGCTGGAAAACTGAGGGCTTTGTATTCTTCCCCCCCAAAAAGGATGCTTTCTTTCAGTCGTTATCCATGAAGTTATGCGTCGTCATCATGAATACTCAGTGGGGGCGGGTAAAAAAAAGTGCTTTAAAAACATCTGATCTGTGCGTACAATTGACTACATAAGCATTTAAATTTTCTTTTTTTCTTTTTTACATAAACGCCATCCTTTTACTTGCTTGTTTACGACTAGAATCTGTGTTTCAGCTTTCCAGATTTGAATGTAATTTTCAGTATCATTAGGCACGAAAATGGTTTGCAAAACGCCTCTCTACCCCAAATATGTATTCACCCTTCAAAGCGAGCCCATTTTCCACCGCCGCCCGTAATATCGCTTGCGAGCTACATTTTTTGCAATTGAATTCTGCGGAGGTCTGCTAGCATGCCTCGCTGGTCTAAATCAAAGGCAATGCTTTGTTATCACGTTTCATATGCAACTGGAGGATCGGGGCTAGGTAATGTCATAAAATAGCCCATACGCCAGAGACCCTTTGCGATGTTATTACTAGCTAGCAGGTTCGGACGCATAACTTACTCAAAATATGCCTCGAATAATGCGCACACCAGCATATGAAAATCAGACAGAGGTTGTAAATATAGATATATAAATGCAGGTGTAGGAGAAATAGCTGCGTGTCTTGTAGATGAAGGTGCTCCAATTGGGGCCTAAGGGTGCCGTGATTTTCGTCCACGAGAGGCAGCTAGCTACCCGGAGCTTGTACCAATGGGTTTTTATAAGTGTTGTAAAGTTGTAGCCGTAACGCACCCTAACGTAAATTTCGCGCTGGTTAAAAATAATGCAGTACTGTAAATTTGAATGGGTGATAGAGCAGGTAGTAAAATGATAGTTTGTGTGTTATGTAGTAATCGGGATATATCGGAAAAAATATGGAGGGTTTGTTGTTTTTTAATTTACCGCTTTGCTACCAATAAAAAAAATCGAAATGCTAAATAAATGTCACGTTAAAAATAAGAAAATGAATGAAGAATCTTGTATGGCGTGTGTTGGCGTAGCTTCCTATTCACGTCTGTTTGTGTAGTGATGTAATATAACGTGACTAGCCGGCTGGTTTAGCCGCTCTCCCCATGTCACTTTAAAAAGACTAAGTAAAGCAAAAATATTTTCATTAGACAATATTAAAAATACTGACCAATTATAAACTTTTGGAAATACTATTTTCAGTGTGTCAAATCCTGTATGGTCACTGTTAACAGAAAACCACAACACAAGCATGATCAGGGTATCACATGACGTAACAAAGGGGTAACACTACTTTGACAAACCAAACATGGTCAACACTGCATGAACCTAAAATACATGGCCGAACTAATAGGTAACGCTACATGACTTGAATGATACGTAACAATGCATGATGTACTGTCAACTACTGGGTAACACTGCATGATGTAACTATTGCGTAACATTGCATGACTTGACTTCACTGATGCGTAACACTGCATGACGTTACTATGGGTAACACTGCACGAAATAACTACAGGGTAACACTGCATGACTTGACTAAGGAGTAACACTACATGACTTGACTTGACTGATGCGTAACACTGCATGATGTACTAGTGGGTAACACAGTATGACATAACTAGTGGTAAACCTGCTGAAGTACTAATGCATACACATTGCATGACTTGACTTGACTGAATGCGTAACACTGCATGGCATAACCAATGCACTGCATGATGTGACCAACAGGTAACATTTTCATGACTTGACCTGAGGGTAACACTGTAATGATTAACTAATAAGTAACACAAAATTATTTTAAAAAATAATAATAATGGCACTACATGATTTTCAAAACACTACATAACAAGAAAATGTGTGAGTAAATGTTACATCACCAATAGGTAATGATACATGACTTTATCTAATGGGTAACAGTTTTCAGCATTTAACAAATGTGTAAATGCCACACACTATAAGAATGTATAACACTACATGATTTAAACAATGGGTACCACAAAAATGACTTATAAAAGGAACACTATAAGACTTGACAAATACATAACACTAACATGACCACTACTAATGGGTACACTACATGGCTTTGTAAGATGGCAACAGTCCATCAATATACAACCTAACAAACAAGTAACTACCACTGACGTCCAAGTAACAATACATGACTTAACAATTTTTTAACAACTGAATACAAAAAAACAGAATCAAAGGGCTCACTAACAAAAAATGTAACCCTGTGAAATAAAAAAAAACACACTTTATAAAGTGGTAACATCATCCATGACTTAGCACCAAGTTATGCTACATCACAGTAACATATGAACTATGATACAATGATTTAACAAAGGGTATAACATAACCAGTTGAACTAAATGAGACAATACATGGATGTTTTATAAGTGCTGTGATTTGCATGCAATTTCCAGGTGGGTAAAAGTTACTGCCCTAAATGTGAAGGTGCCCAACCACACCGGTGTAGTATGTAATAATAGACATCTACCTTAAAGTTCATCTGATTTTACTCTTTTAAAGCAGAACCTCTTCTGCAAAATCAACTTTTCAGAGCTTTTAAACCATGTGACAATTGGTTTTCCCCCTCCTCATTTACACTCTCAAAGTTACGATTTGAAGTGATTTATGCATATTTGAGAGCCATTTTTCACAGCTTATGTTTCAAGACATACAATTGCTGATCAACCCCCGTTTTTCACCACCACTGTTTACACTACCCCTCTGGTCTGTACTTACTTATTCGTCCTCCAATACACATTTTATTACTGGTGATATGGTGTAGGATTAGCCTGCGCTGCATAGTCCGATTTTTGGCTCAATGAAAAAAAAAATCCACTGCGTTGCTGCTATCATATGTACAACTATCAGCCCCGGGGCCCAAACATGAAGTTCAATGGGCTTGGTGCTCAATGGCGGCGTTGTCGCAAATTTTATCCTTTAGAAGTAGATACATCCGGTTCTGCCCATACGACCATGTGCAGTTGAGCTCTACCCCCCATGAAATTTTTTGCTACGAGAGCAAACCGGCAGGCAATGAGAATAAATAAGTAAAATATAAATATAATCTTTAATGCTTCAAGAAGCTTCTGAACCATGTTCCTTATCCTTTGTTCTCCTTAACGACATTGTGGGGCTCGTTTCACATTCGCTCACATTCATGTTATAGCACATGACCATATAACCCACAGCACGCTTGAGCTTAGCTAGTAGCGTACAGAGCGTAGTCAAAGCTATCATTAAAAAGCATTTTTTTAAGACACACAGCTGAGAAAAAGTTTGTGATTTGGAAATAAGTAAAAAATCGTGGATTAATATTGAACTAATGAGCCACAGTGGGTACTGTGACAAGACGTTCTGACCTGGATGAGCTGGAAAACTACCCAAACAAAATCATCTTTCTCAGCAAAACTAGCCGTTTGGTAAAATTGTGACGGTTTTTTTTGTTAATCTTTTTTAGTAGAGCTTGCAGAATGTCTAGAAGTACGTTCCATATTCCTTTTTGGATAAATTAGCGTAGCCCAATGGGTCAAAATTTGGCCCTGATCTTAACTTAGGGAATAACGGGGTTAAATTGAAAAGTGGGGATTTGATTATAGCAGTATTTTAATGTAATGTTCATAGTTTCCAAAGAAGAAAAGTGTTCTTTTTTGGGTTTTCCAGGGTTAAAAGGATCAAAAAAACACTTACACCTTACAATATTCTTGAAAAAAACCTATATAAAATGCACCTATATTTTTATTTATGTTTGTTTGTGGCTAGAAACAATCTAGCTTTTTTTAAAATGGTCAGATCATACCTTTGTGTAACAGAGGCTATGTAACTGATTTTATTAGCCTGACAATTTTTTCTAGAGAGATTTTGGCAATAGACAAGAATCAGTGGCTTCAGGGATCACCCAAAAAAAGTTTATTATTGGACTTGAAAAACACCCATTTTTGACAAACACAGTGTCATTTGTCCAACCCAGTGGCTGTTTTTGAAACCGCACAATTATTTTTTTTTTATAACACCCAGCATTTCAAATAAAACATCTCTATATTTTTGCGAGCTAAATCTAGCCTGAAGCACTGCACTATATGGGCTTCCAACCGGCGGCATGTACAATCCATTTTTCTCACATCCCCAAAAATCATTTCCTGACACATTTTTGTGAACATAAATCACTTTGAATTGTCCCCAAATAGGAGAAGAAAGTTTAATCTGTATCGCGGGCACAGATCGTTTCCATGCATTCCGGGCACTTTCAAATCCCACTGGCCCGGATCCAATATGGCTGCCTGCTGGATTGGGGTAGGCGGCATGACGGATTGTTGGTAAGCACCCAGCATGTTCCATCAAAGGCCGGGCTCTTTCTCTTTGTCAGATTGGCGGAGACAGAGGACTTCCCCGCTGGCGTCCTGCCCCCCTAAGGGACCCGGGCCGTGCTCATACATAATTCAGAGATGTTTCTCCCAGTCCTGTGGAGAGAGGAGAAGAGGTGAGCGATGCAATGTGCCCCGCCGAGGAGTGCAGGGAGGAGGAGGGGAGATGCATGAGGAGGAGTGGGAGTCTGGTATAGAGGGTGGAGATGTACAAGGAATAGGTAATTATTGAAGAATTTTGTGGAGTGTAAAGATTGTGACCATTCGGCTTATTGAAATGGGGATTGGAGAAACTATTGAAGCTCATTTCCACACTATATGGCTGTATTACTGTTATAAGTATATAAGTTCATAGATTAAAGTGACTAATAGTAATTCAGAATATTCTTTTTTTGCCCCAGTACAGATACACTTGAAAAGCAACTCTCGGGCTCAAAATGAGAAACGCGTGTGCTGTCTTCTGTTATCCAGGCGTAACAATGGTCCTCTGTTAGCGTACTAGTTGTTACGAGCATTACATGACAGCACAAAGTCTGCTCGGTGGCCTCTGAAATTGAGAATAAGGCTTATAAACTCATCATGGTGAGTACATTCAGGATGTTCTGACTGCATACGGTTCATGAGATCATTTTTGGACCACTGCAAACTGTTTTGAAATGTTTTAAGACAGTAAAAAAAACTCAGTATATAATGCCCTTAATAAATACTGAAAATCGAATGAATTTAAGTACATTTTGAACAGTGTCCCACCATGCTTAAAATCTATAAATATCGACCCACGCATTTATGTATTAATTTTTATGAGTCCAGTGGTTGAGCTTGCAGCACCAGATTCGAGACAATATGCCTCGTAAAAAAATTCCTTCTGTAAATTAAACTCGTAAATGGTACGCGAATCATTTTTATGTAGCCGCTTTTCCACCTTCAAGGCTCTCAAAGCGCTTTACATCAATGAACCGCTCACACCCTTTCACTCACACATTCCTACCCCATGTATGCACAGACACTAGATGGCGGGATGGGTTTAGTGTCTTTAGCCCCAAGGGACACAACAAACGGAGTTTATCTGGTGTGGAGCTTGAATCGCCACCGAACAAACCTGTGGGAAATGCCTACACCTGTGTCAAGATAAGTCTAATTGTTTTTAGGGCAGATGAAAGGGCCTATATTACGCCATTTTTTTTATCTGTTTATTTGCATCCTCTTCACAAACAACCTGGAGTTGTGTTTTGTTCCAGTCAAACATGTTTAATGTACATAAACTCTGCATATTTTAGCTGAGTGTTCTTGCTCGCAAATTGAAAACGCTTTACACCCTTGGGTATGTCCAGGTGGTGAATACATGAATTGCCTCCCCTGCGTTTATTAACACTCTCATGCACCGCCCCTTTGAATCATTTTTGGGATCGGAGTTGCCCAGCCTCATGATAGATACAAGTACAATTGAAGCTACCGCTGTTATCTCGTTTCGAAACTGCTTTCTCTCTTTCCAGCAGATATAGTAGACCTTCCTGTGGGCAATTGTTTCAGCTGTTTCAAGTTCAATTTTTGCATAGGGACCTTTTTTTCCTATACCTGCAATGCATTTATATGTTTCAAATACAACAATTGAAAATTATAACATCTCCACCCTTAGCTCTACACCACTAATTATCTCCTAAACCTTGCTCTGATTCCCCACAGCAGTTTAAAGTTCACACTGTTCCCCTATCCCTCCCTCTCTCCGGCTCTTATTCCCCAGCGCTCTGTTTTTTTTTCCCATTAGGTAGGGATTTGGGAGGTTTTTTTTTTGCGGGCATAAGTAGCCTCGTGGGTGGGGCATGGCGCCGAGCTGACTGACAAATGGGCTAAAAGCAGTCCCACGATCGAGGAGAAAGGCGGGTGGAGTGTCCCCATTGCCCAGGGGACACAAACAGCTATCATTTGATCTGTTTGTAACCATCTACCGAAGTTTGTTTGTGTACAAGTTTCCTTTAAAACAGATAAAGTTCCTGTATTATATGAATTGGGCTTCTTCAGGCTAGTCCATGCCTAATTCCCATGGAAAAAAAAGTTGACTAATGGTAAGCAAAAATTGCATTGATTTTGGGAATTAAATTGAAGCATTAGTGTAAGTGTAACATGAGGCTGCCAACAATAGCTGCCAGCATCAAATCTATCCGTCATTACAATTGGCGTTCCATTACAACTAAACGCCACTACAGTGTTTCCCGTCGTTTGTAAATGCGGGAGTTTTTTACGTTCCAAAAATCACCTGCAACAGGCGAAATCCCCGCGAACTACATAATCCCTTACAAATGTCCTTGTTGCTGGGCATTGTACTACTGAACCCCTTTTTGCGATCCTTGTTAACAACTTAATTCCTGCGGTCGGTCCTTTAAATGTTTTTGTTTTTCCTTTCTTTATGTGACGACTGAAGATTCATATTTATTTCCGTAATGGCTCCCCCTACCAGTCTGCGTTCACTTTCTCACCTTCCCCACAGCATGTCCCAAATCCCAACTTTCCAGCAGAATGTTTCATCAACATTATGGTTTTATTTCGGGTAGAAAACTTGCAAACATACAGCACTGCAGAGTCACACTTCGGGCCCATATTGTGTGAATTTGTCCAAGCCTACATGCCCATTCCGGTACCTGTTCCCCTTAGCCAATCCAGGACGCAGAACACCATGCGCAATATAAACTGTTAAAAAAAAAAAAAGCATTGCAAATTGCACCCCAAAAAATCTTCCGAAACAGCGGAAACATCGCAAAGGTGACCCGCCCGCGATATAGTCAGGGACCACTGGTTTCTGCACAGCGCAATCAGTTTTGTGAAGCTGAGCGTAATTGTTTTTTGTGTCCTGCTTTTGTATATTAATGAAAACCATGTGCTGCCTGGAAAGCATGGGTTACGTAGGCTTTGTGGGCGGAGCAATTGGACAGAATCAGTACTGCTAATCAAAAGGATGGTTTCGAATCGTGCCGGTTACGGACCATTTAGTGATTATGTATACCCGCAATGGATGACATTTAAAACCTTTCCAGGCCTGTGTTTGGTGAGGGAAACCCATTGATGATAGGCAGAAATCTCTAAAAAGGTCCATATTTTTAGAATCCAATTTTTACATAGTATGGACCCTTACCTAGCTCGTGATACAGCATTCACAGCTCCGCCACCGCTATCTCTCCATCTTTCTCTCCAACCTTTGGATTTCCCACGTGCATGCAAAACTCCATTCTCTCTTTCCCAGGCAGAAGGATTTTGGTTGATTTTTTTGTGAGAATACGGAGGCCTCGGGAGGGGTGTAAGCCTTCAAAAGCTGAACCAGACAGATTGGAGAGGAGCAGGTTTTGCCCTTACACTACGACACGGGGTTTACCAAATTTAGTTCCAGTTCCTGTTCCGCCTCTGTTCCTGCCGCCTGCTCCGGTTTGCTCTCCTCAGGTGGCATCAGACATCCACCGCTGGGTAAACGACTTCGAAAGTAATGTCCCCGAACTTGGACCTGGGCTGGCTCATTTTTGAGTTGACCAGGTTTGGAATGGGACCTCTTGGGAGATTACAGTACGGTGGCCCTTTGCTACTGTACAAACCACATTAGGGTTGAATTTCTGTGGACTCTCCGAACTACTGGCTAATAAAAACAATAATTCCATCGACGGACCAGTTGGTTTGACGAGTGTTTGCCAAAGGATGTATGCTACAGGCGTTTGCAAAAGGGTGGGCCGATCACACCCATCAGTCTTGGTAAATTCCTTTTGTATTTAAGTCGATTTTTTTCCATTATAATGTAATCACAAATGCAATAGATTTTATGACATATATCTAGAAAGAACCCACGTACATACGTCTCTAGCCAAAGCCACATATAAAATGTTTGGTTTTTGTTTTTCACGTTGGTTGCGTTTATTAACTTAAAAACAACATGTCTCAACTGGGAAGTAGGCTTGCACTCTCCACAAACCTTACTCCTTATCTGGCCTGGAAGATAGGCCTCCACCTGCTTGTTTCCATGGAACTGTTGTCCCTTGTGGCTTCTAATCTTCCACAGTCCGGGCCTCAAAACTAGTCTAATCCTCCTGGAGCATGGTCCAAAGTAGGGATTTACTTTCTGTTTTTTTTTCCCATGTGATCAACGCAGGTCCCGCCAGACGGGACCCTTTAGTTTATAGTAAAATCCACAAACTTCTCAGCAAAAATGGTATTATCTCGGATGTAAATTGTTTCTTTTTCTTTGCAATGTTGTGTAAGCTGTACCTTATTTTTTTTTTTTGCCCGAGGTTGTGTTTATATTTCAATTTTTGACTCTTTCAGTCCCCTGTCAAAAATTGCCATTCTTATTGGCATTGACAACACACTAGGAATAACACGATAACACAAAGAGAAGTCAGCATCAGCAGCTTATAAAAAAATATGGTAAAATCCTACAATACCAATCACCGAATATCGATATTAATCGCGTTCTATATGCCCATACCCTGTCCAGATGCTCACATTCAATTCACAATTTTAAAAACCACTGACCTCTTGAATGCCACACAAATGGGAGCCCATAAATTTATGACAATTTATCCGAAAGAAACTTAACAAATACAACTGCCTTTGGCCAAAAAATAAAAGTCGCCACCCCAAAACAAAAAGGTCGTTGGCCCCACCGTTTAGCTTCGCTATGACACGCCTTCACTGTCTCCCGTCTTTTTTCCGAGTTCCCGCTTCTGTCAAAGATTTATTTTCCCTCCAGTGTTGCTTTAAATTCTTTCACCAAGATGTTGCATTGATTGACGGTCGAGTCCTGACGCTTGCACAAAGCCTTCCTCCAACACATCCCAAAGTTCTCCACTGGGTTGAAAGTCTGGACTCTGTGGAGGTACAATCGTCTCGGAGCCTATTTGCTTAGTTAAATTCCATGTGGCGACTTTTTTTTTGGCCAGGCATTGTATCTCTTTTCCAAATTCACCCAATGCAATTCCTCGCCAAACTTTTTACTATTCCACCGCAACAGTCCTGTTGTTCTTTCGGCGTCCTCATCCTTTCTTTTTAATTTACTCTGCCCCCCTCCCTTTCTCACAAAGCCCCATAGCCTTGAGTGGTAACAACAATCCCTGCAACCACCCTGTCAACCGAGCATCCGCTCTCCTGTCCACCCCTCTCCGCTCTCTCCTCTCCTCTCCCCGTCTCGTTACGGGGACCAGCACATAACGACGCCACGCCAAGTGTACGGCCATCTTCACTTCTCCCATGAGCCACTGGGGTTGGAGGGGGCTGGAGGGGGGGGTAGAGGGGGTCTTATGGCGTGGGGGGGGATACCAAGCGTGGCTGTAGAGACACCAAAAGATCATTAAGAATTAACCTCGGTCCAAAGTGGGCGGTATTTTTCCACAAGGTGATATGTTACCCTGGGCAGGTGAGGAAAAGTAAGTGGGGGCCAATTCTCTTTTAAATGACTGAAACAGAGATCGCAGAAGAGTCGGGTGAACTCATAGAACTGTGGTTACTATCCAGAGGTTACACTATTAACCTGGATGTGTCATAATTTGGTTTTACAAAATGGTTGTACATTTTGACCAATTTGAAGTTAAACTCAGTGGACCTTACCTCGTGGTTGTGGCAGCTAGGCGGTGGTGGGGGGTATTCCGGATATCTTGAGGGCTTTTAGACCATTCAAAGATATCATCTATTTGTTTCAAATTGCTACGGGCAACAGTGGCAAGATTTTCATCCTTCTGAAACCCTTAGATATTTGCCTTGTCGAGAATGACATCTCTCTGTATTTTTTATTTGGTCGCGACTGAGCCAGGCTCAAACACGGCCGTCTAATCACATTTTTTCCCTTCATTTGATTGAACAACATGGGAAACCAGAAGCTCATTGTCACCCATCCTTTTGAAATAAAACCACATTCCTCTCAACCTCATATTAACAGAGTTTAATGTTTTGGTCATTGATCTCTCTCTGCCAAAAGACGCAATGTGTTTCAGTCCTTCTTTTGATATTTTTTTCCCCTGTTTTTTTTTCTTCTTCCAAGCTGAGGCATATTTTGTTTTTGATACAGCTGGCACAATAACTGTTTGTTCCTGATTGTTAATCCAACTGTCAACACGCCCCATCTGAAACTATGTGGTAAGTTCATGGCTCCCAGCCAACCCGTCGTTACCTGACTTTGTTCTATATTTTGTGTCATTCCAACCAATCTACTTGCATAGAAAATCCACCTAGGTTTTTAAATTTGGGATAAACAAAATAAAGGTTTCATCTCACTTTGTACTTTTTATGGAGGACAGTTTGCCACCTGCTGCTGCCCATTGACGATGTCCATCGCTTTTCCCTTAAAATGGTTCCACAAGATGGCACAACTTAACTATGCTATCCGAACATTTATTTGGTTTTGAGGTTGTTCGACTGTTCAAAAACATCCTTTGGAAAAACATGGCTTCTCACTTGTTTGGGAGGTCCTCCACTTCGCATATTTGACCTGTAACCTGTCTATGCTTTTAAGAGATTAATAATACTTTAATGCAATGGGAAAATAATTCTATAAAAAGCAATCACATCTAAACAGAGCACAAGCGTAATTAGTTTCATCTTGGAGTATTCCTATACCTACAGATGTCCTGGGACAGACTGGCAGAGATGTTGGTGCCCCTAGTTTTTGCATTTTTTCAAGTTTTTATTTCACCAACTTGAACCCAACCCTGCCATTTTTAATAGAGAGTCGGGTTGAAGTGTCCTGCCCAATGAACACATAACCAAAATGGGTGTCGAACATCAACACAGCAACCTCTTAGCCCTAGAGTGGGGGAAGGAAACTGTGAAGTGCCTGTTATGTGGAAGATCTATAGTTTCCTCATTTTTTCCCTCTATAAAATTACAATAACCCAAAAAACACAAACTTGATCAGTGAAATGGTTACAAAATTCAATCCCCCAATCTTTATTTCTCACTTTTTCTACGAGTTTCAAATATTACTTGTCACGCTGATATTATTTGCGTTACTATTAGTGCAAGAAATAATTAATGACCAAAATGTCTGCGCCGAAACCAATCATGCAAATTAGGAACTGTGTTTCCAACATCCAAATTTTGCATTTTCCCTGAATTAGCAGCTCCAAGTCCTCAAATAGCGGACACTGTACCAAATCTTGACACCAACCCACCACGCACTTATTTGGGTTTTCATCCTTTTTTGGGGCACAATTACATTATTTACATTCATTTCCTGAAGAAGGATCATAACCACCCCTCAACCACACGGCTACTCACCAACACCTTAAAATCTTAGAAAATTGAAAAAACAGGACTACAGTAGTTCATTTTTAAACAGTTTGCAGTGGTCTAAAGTTTATTTCCTCACTTACCTTACTTATGCATTCTGAGCATCCAAATTATACACTCCGATGAGTTTTTATAACGCGCTTTTTTTCACAACTTTGAGAGGCCTGAGGCTGTGTTTTGCCATTGTGGTAAGCTTAACAACTAGCATACTAACGCACACTTCCTGATTATTTGGACAAAATAAATGCTTTAGAATTATATGCGAACACAGTATACAACAGTGACCTTAGCTTTTTACCTTACATTATATCTGTACTGTAAACAATATTTTGAAAGACGTGGGTATGCACTGTTATTTAAACCTACTTTAACCTATTTTAACTCAGACTGAGCATTAAACCATGTTCTTGATCCGGTTTTTGTCCCCCAATAAGTCCCCATGATGAGTGTGTTGTGTACAGATTTTAGTCCCCACAGTGTTTATAAATACCCTCGTCCCATCCCCACAACCGCACACAACTACTCGACCTGGAGCCCCCCACCCGCTTCGCTTTCTGTAAAAGGCCAAGTTACAAAGGCTGTGACCTATGTCCCCCGATCTTCCCCCCCAAAACATGCTCCACTTCTGGCACATACATGATCAAAATCCCGCTGGGCCTTTTTTTTCCACCGCCAATCTCTCTCAGCACGATTGGAGCCCCGCATGGACCAAAAATACTTTCGCGCTGGGGTTTTTCCTCTTCCCTTCGTATTGGCTTTTGTTTTCCTCCTCAGCAGAGCGCGGTGGGTGAGAACAGCCTGGACTAAATAGCTTTCATTAAGTTTTGATGACCAGGTCCTCACGTTTGTACAGTCTTGAAGAGCTAACGGGAGCCCAGACTGCTTATGGGCTATTGAGTTCTGCTGCTACTACTAACTGCCCAGCCCCAGCGCCCGCCTTCCAACCCGAATCCCTCCTCCCCGCCCTGCACGTCCCGCAGCGAGGGCTCTACGGCGGGCCGCCAAATTATTCCATGCCCCAAGATCCATGTTAATGACAGAGGTGAAACATGTGTCCCCCCCGGCACGGTTTTTTTACAACACAAATTGCATTAGTTAGCGCTAACAGCCCAAACGCATTAGGGTGTTGATGGCAGAGTGGAGGAGAGGAGGAAGAGGAGGAACTGTTTGTTATGTCGCCATTTGGAGGGGCCAATTTATGAAGGAATCTATGGCAGATATTTTTACAGTGGGTCCCATATAGTGGTTTCTATATACAATTTCG
>JAIEZT010000198.1:11243135-11273984 GCA_019594935.1 Periophthalmus modestus
ACTTCATCTTATTTTAAAAACCTCAATAACTTTTAGGTTCCAAGAACTGTATACCAAATTGGAAAATGTACAGTGCCTGGCCAAAAAAAAAAAAATGCCACCAAAAAAAAGAAGGTCACACACCCTAAATTTCGTTGGACCACCTTTAGCTTTGATTATGAGATTCGCTGTGGCATTGTTTTTTTCGATTTCGCTTCTGCAATGTCACGAGATTTATTCCATCCAGTGTTGCTTCATTTTTGCACCAAGATCTCGCATTGATGATGGTCGAGTCTGACGCTGCACAAAACTTCTCCAGCACATCCCAAAGACTCTCCCTCAGTGGGGTTAAGGTCTGGGACTCTGTGGTGGACAATCCATGTGTGAAAATGAGTCTCATGCTCCTGAACCACTCTGTCACTATTTGAGCCAGATGAATCCTGGCATTGGCTCTTGGAATAAAAATCCACTGATGGAATAACCTGGTCATTCAGTATATTCAGGTAGTCAGCTGACCTCAGTCTTTGAGCACAGACTGTTGCTGAACCTAGACCTGACCACCTGGAGGAGGCTTGGACCTATGTTGCTTAGTTAAATCCAGGTGACGACTTCTTTTTTTGGCTGGGCAGTGTATTTCCCTAGTTGTCTATTGGAATAAGAAGCGTAAAGCCTTGTATGAACAGCCCTTGAGGTCAAAATAAGTCCACTGTGCGCTGTCTACATCAAACTTAAAGGGTATTATCATCAGGAAGTGCGCTGTTAACATGTAGCTGTTGTTAGCATTACCGTGATGGCAAAACTCTAGCCTCTGAAAGTGGCGAATAGCGCTTTTAAACTCATCGCGGTGAGTAATTAGGATGCTCTGAATGCATAAGGTAAGTGAGGAATAACTTGGGACTCTGCAAACCGTTTCAAATGAACTAGTTCTGTTTTCGTTTCCGTGTTTTTTAAGAGCGTGAAAGTCTTGCACGGCGCTTTTGAACGCAGCTCTAGGTACAATTGTTATCATTAATAGATTGCTCGTGGCGCCTTAGTGGATGTCTTCGGCGATTTTTTTCCTTTTACATTTAATCTCCAAATTCCCAATACTTTTCAGCACTTATTTACACCTTACAACTTCAAAATGACATTCCACCGCATCCCCCATGTTTTCCGCGACGCGCAGGAATCTCTAGGTTAATATTGCACTTCTCACGCTGCTTTGTTTGCCTTGCTTTATCCGCTCCGGAGATGAAACGAACACCGTTAAGTCTGCTTTAGCTAGCGCCGCCGTCAACACCAAAGACCCAACTGATAGAACACAAAAAGACAGGCTTCAAATTCACAGGAAACCTTCTCTCTTCTCCAATTCTTTGTCTGACAGTGATGGAGAGGCAGTGTGATGTGTTCGAGGGCTTGGCGTTGCGGTGCGTTCAAAGACGACGCAGGTCTGACAACATCATTAGTGCATCCGTGGGTTTGATGCGGGCAGGTGGTGGTGGAGTTGGTGTCTTTTGGAGTTTCTAGGAGAGGAGATCAATGCAGGAGGAGGAGGAGGCAATGGAAAGCGAAGATAAGTCCCTAGACTGAGCTTAAAAAGGCCCAGACTGGTGGGTGAGAATGCCGTCTTAAGTGCCCGCTTGAGATCATAGTAGATGCTGGCGTTTTATAGATTTTCTTTTTCACAGCTAAAAGGCGGGGTAAGCACACAGAACTGTCATAGGATCGTAGCACGGAATGGGCTTGAGATAATTGCTCAAAAAGGGTGTATGTGAGAATAATAAATAAAATGAAATCAAAAATAATGAAAAAAATACTAGAAAAAGAGCATTTACCACCATTAAGTTTTTTAAGTATCTTAAAAGCAATTTTTTACTACTAGAAAACTTGAAGAAAATGTGTATAAAATTTATTTACTGTATAAATAATACATGGATATATTTGTACGCAATTGTGACATGAATCAATACACATTTATTTTAGAAGATTCCATACTATTGTGCAATAATTCAAACTTTCTTATCTCATTGTAATGTTGCCATCTGAAATATAAATTGTGAATAGTAAGTGCAGATAATTTATAATATTAAAATATAAAATTCATCATTTTAAATTGGCTGGTTGAATGAATTTTCCAAATTTTTGAGGTGATTTTTTTATTTTTTTAGCTACATACAATTTTTTTTTTAGGGGAAACCAACCAATATTATTAAGGTGAGTGCAAATTTTTTTTTTTTTTAGAACATTTTTAGCTACATACAAGTTGAACATTTTTTCACTGTTGACTTTAATAATTTAATGATTTTTTTTTTTTTTTTTTTTTTTTTTAATTTAATAAATACATTCACGTAATTCCATGCCTTTTATTATTTAAAAATTAGGCATTTCAGAAAAAAACATTACAATTTTACTTTTTTTTTTTTTCCACACACCCCAAACCCCAGAACAAACCCACCTGTTGCACCAATCAATATATATATATATATATATATATGTATGTATATATATGTACAAATAATAATCAAGTCATGTTTGGATAGAAAATCTACTACTAATCTCTTTCAACTAGTCTTTATTCCGACTAAAATCTAAATATGGCTCTCTTTGCAAACCAAACAATAGCGTAATTCCTTTGGCTTGTCTATATTTTTCATTTAAAACACATGGGGGTAAAGACAAGGAGCCGAACCACTTGTGTCGGCCCCTTCTCCACAGAGGGCCCTGATGAGGTGTTTGATGATTGGCTTTGGGCTCAAGGGCTTTCTCCACACTCTCCAAAAAGTGCCCTATCCCCTGATTAGACTGGAGAGCCCTAATGGTAAATAGGCACAGACACTTCAACATACATTAGAGCACTACTGAGATAGAAGAGGAGGAGTGAGGAAGAAGGAGCGAAAGAAAAAGAGAGAGAGAAAGAAGTGGGGGGGGGGGGGGGGGGTCTATTAAAAGAGTGCAAACATCAAGATGGCGCACAAGGTCAGGGGAGGATGAGTGGAGTAAGTGTCAAGGGAGTCTCTGAACTGAAAGAGCTGCTCTGAATCTGAATCATTATGTATATATTTTACATTACATTAGCCACATGGTCGTTAAGGTGCTTTTAAAATTCATGTAAAATATATGTAGCTATTTAATGTCATGTTCTCTCCCATACTAAAGGTTTTCCATTGAAAGTAAGCCGCTAAATCAATGCAGTTTGAGACGAGGTTAGCAAATGTTAGCGATATAGACTATACTCATTAACAATTCACAGTTTATTACAGTGAAAAAAAGTTGAATCCCCTGAATAAGGTAGAGATTTTGCACAAAATGCGATCGGCTAAAAACGTTGGAGCCGTAGGTCTAAGGATCATCGAGTTGTATGTAAGTAGTTGTTTTTTCATGAGTATTTCCAGTTTGATTTTAATCTATCTGTGAATGATCATGGTCACTTCAAACTGAAACAATATAACTCCTTCTGTACGATGTCCGTTATCAATATATCCACCGTTAGCCTAGCTTCGCCGTCAGATAAAACTAGCACAGTTCTTTCTAATACTCGACATGTCGTTTGCTGTCTGCCTAACAACCATGTCTGTCCTGCCTCCAACTGTCATTCAAAATTGGGACACATATTTTCGACATGTTTGTTAGCAAGACTGGGGACCCGAGCTGACAGACATACCAGTCGCTATCAACTAGCATGCCCTGCCAAATCTGACAATCGCTAACTCTAGCATACATTTTGACATTCAGATCTAAACCCACAACTATGCACCCGACATGCCCTCCGCCCTCCGCCATGACATCCCCAACTCGAGACACCGCATGAATATTTAAGGAGCTTCAGTCTGCATGCGTTCCATATATGTCAGCGTCGGGAGGACAGGGGACTCACGGAGGTCTGGGTTCATGATTGTTTGTTTCTACGGGTTGAGAAGCAGGGCAAGGGGCTCACGGAGGGTCAGGTGTATGTGTGTTGCGGGGTGGGTAGGGGGCTCACGGAGGCTGGGGTGTGCGATTGTGCGTTACAGTGGCTGGAGAAGGAGGGCAAGGGGCTCGCGGGGGTTCAGGTGCGCGTTTGTGTGTTACAGTTGGGGATGGGTTGGTGCGGTTTGGAGGTGGGCTCGAAACGGCCATCTTCATATATCATGGAAGCGGGTTGTAGCCTAGAGCGCTGGTTCTGTCAAGTGTGTGTGATGAGACTTCTCCACTCTACTCCCCCTTCCTCCGGCTAGCCGCATCCAGACCCGCCCCCACGTCGGTGTGTGCGCGTGGGTGAAGAGGGGGTAGGTAGGAGGAGACGTCTTCTGAAAGCAGGTCAGTGGAGTAGGTTGAGAAGGAGGACGCTCGCCACTTGAGCAGGGCTTTGACCAATGAGCGCGAGGCGATAGTAGCATGTTTTTGCGAGTGTTTTTGAAGTGTTTGGAAATTGCAGTTCTTGTCTTTGCCCTTTTTCTCAAGAACATAAGAGGATAATAAATGTCCTTTTGCAGATAGAATGTTAGACCCTGGCAATTTAATAGAATACATGAAGAAAAATATGTCTACAGGCAAAAACGAATGATACGCCTTGCCCGAGGAAACAGCAACAGATTGAACCGCCAACTTTAGCGTTAATGGACAATTCTAACAGCAAAATCAGCGTGTTGAAAAAGATAATTTGAAATGTATTTGTTGCATACTATCTGCCAACAGCTTGGATATACGTTTGATTTCTAACTAATGAATCCAACTGCTACCTGCCGTCTGCTCTTCAAAACCCATCATTGAACCATAACAACAAATTGGCATCGCTACATCGCCTTTTACGCTAATTTAGCTCATCCCTGTTGAAATGCAGCCACACGTAAAGGGTTAACGACTCTGCCGGTGACGCCTGGTTTCTCCGCGGGCCGTGCGTGATGGGTAAAAGCCACACCCCCGCGGCGTCTGACAAGAGAGCACGACCGATCGCCACGGGAGACCTGCCACGCTTCATGTTATGGATTGGAACGAAACCGGGATGCATGGACTGGCGTTTTGTCTGCGTTTTGTTTAATTGGTACAAATCAAAAAATAAGACTGCGTTTCTCAATCAGTGGTATGGTACTTAAAGCTCCACTGTGTGCCTTTTTTGACCCCCAAAATAGACTAAAAGATAAAAAGAAAAAGAAAAGTATGGATGCTTTTATTACTGGGAAATGTATCGAAACACATCCTTACTGTGAGCGGGCTTGCATCTCCACAAACTTGACTCCTATTTGTTCACAAGAAGGGCCTACTCCAGCTTGTCGCCATGGAAATGCTGCTCCTTTGGCTATAATATTCCACAATATAGCATAAAACTCATTTATTTCTTAGGAGAAAGTTACGAATAGGGAATTTGACACATATGGGTTGGACAAAAAAATAGCTGGTTGCGAAATTTCAAAAAGCAGTTGTACAATTATCCAAAAATGATTTAGAGTAAGGCCAAAATTATGGACTAATCATGATTTTCTTTATTATGAATTGTGTAAAAATCTTGTCTTGTCTCGTTCTCGTCGATCTAACCTTGCATATCGTTTAGTCTTGTGGAAATTGTGTCTCGTCCTATCCCTGGTTATGATTGTAACTTTGTATTTCCGTGGAGTCATGCATGTGATCTGCCACCTCCATAATGTTACTCAGCGTAGCTTTAAATCAGTCAGTTTTTATTTAAAGGATGATTAAAAATGCTTGTGCTATGTTCGCTAAAGACCTCAGAGACTTCTACTTTGACAATGTTTAAATCCATTATTCTACAAACCACTTTAAACCATTTTTACACGAAACTCGCCTTGCCTAAAGAAAGAACAATCTCAGTATATCAATGTAAAATACAACTGAATATTCCATTTGAAGCTTTTTTTTTTGGTTTATCGCTCTTTTCAAATAATTAAATTCTCTTATTTATTTCTATGTTGTTTTTTTTCCCATATTTATTTTGTGCACATATTTTTGTCAAGCTAAATTAAAGTAAATGTCTAGATAAGTAATGAGAAGAGTAATGCATGATCTTACTCCAGACAGGTAGGACGCCAAAGCAGTAGATCACATCCACGTGCTCATAAAATCATTTGAATAAATCATTAAA
Organism: Periophthalmus modestus; assembly: GCA_019594935.1. Lineage (NCBI taxonomy): Eukaryota > Metazoa > Chordata > Actinopteri > Gobiiformes > Gobiidae > Periophthalmus > Periophthalmus modestus. The sequence continues at coordinate 11,249,167 of JAIEZT010000198.1, forward strand.
CGCATTTCCATGAAAAAAAAAAAGCATACATATTTTCGCACCGTGCTCCCTTTTCTTACCGAGATGCAGCGTTCTCATTAAATATTGATCGTCTTATGTTTTCCATCTGTCGACAGTTCTCTGGTACATATTTTGTTCCTGTTTAGCCAAAGTTTTGCAGCTCCAAAAAGTGTCAAAAACTAACATTTAAAACTTAAAAAGGTGAACATAGCAGGTTTCGGTTGGGTTTTGAAGCGAGAAAGTGCTAATGAAAATGTGCCAGGGGGTCAGGAGGGAGTTATTGTACGCCTGTTAAAAAAGTGCAATGTTTTGGAAAAGTGCTGTGAAGCAAAAGAAAAGAAGAGATTGGGTTTAAAGCCATTGTCTCCTGTAGCAAGAATTTTGAGGAAAAAAAAAAAGTGAAAAAATTTAAGACAAAAAACCTGTTTAGTATAGCCAAAAAAGAAAGAAAAAAAAACTCTAAATGTATTTTTGAATATTGTATTTAGGTATATATTAGATTGATATTGTGTGACTGTATTGATATGCTGATATTGTGTTTCAAAGATTTTCTGACTTACAGGGGTGGAAGAAATACTCGATTTTGTTACTTAAGTAAAAGAAAAAAAAAAAAAAAAAAAAAAAATCCACTTAAAGAGTAAAAGTAAAAGTATTTTGCGTAGATTTTGAGATCTAGTAAAAAAGTAAAATGTAGTGATTTTGAAGATGTGTGCTGATGTTTGTTCAACAGAAAACAACTTAATTTTTCCCTTAAGTATTTTTTTTTGTATATTTTTTGTTTGCTCAAACTACGAACGAGTCAAAGTCCTCAGCCTTTGGAGCAGGTCTAAGACAATAACGAAAAAACTGACAATAATGAAATACTTTTACTTTTCAGTCCAGTTAAAAAGATAGAGAGGTAAAAAGTGCAGGACCTGCTGAAGTGAAAGTATCCACTTTAATATCGACTTAAGTAAAGTACAGTTACCTAAAATTTATACTTAAGTGCAGTATTTTACTACTCAGGAGTAAAACCACTGCTGACTTGTTGCAGGAATTTTTCAGCCAGTGGAAATATCTTACAACAATTAAAAAAAAATATTGGGCCAACAACGGCAAAAAAAAATGACAACCAGACATAACCATCCCTAACCACGCACAAATATTACTAGAGTCATTTCAGCAAAAAGCCGACTGACTTCCGGGTTAGAAAACTGCCAAGCACAACGAGGTAGGAGCCGATTCCCGCCTCTTTTCACTACTTTGCCGTAAAAATCATGACAACAAATCGGCGTATTGTCGGCGCCTCCTATGGACAGCTACAGATCATACAATTTTCTTTCGTTTGCTCTAAAACGGCTACATAACGCTGCCGAATCCTACACGTATCACTAATTGAGAAAATAAAACTGTCGAATGAAATGCGTCCGTCACAGCGGGAGTGTATCGTGGGCGGCGAAAACGAGGGTAGATTGGCGCGATGACGTCTTAAATACATGAGTCTGAAGATTGCTCAAACATGCACGATTCATTCAAGGACCCACGCCACAAACAACGGCATACGATAAAGATATTTATTGATGATGAGTTCAGGACCCCTTCTCTCTGTAGATGGTGAGGTCTTCGGGCTGAAAGATGAACAAGAGACACGAAATGGGAGGGAGCGGTCGAGAGAGAGCGGAGACAGACAGAAGACAGACGGTGGTGCTGGGATAGGCTTGTGTGTAAATAGGGCTTCTGGGTAATTAGAGGCATCGTTGAGGTGAGCTGTGGTTCGCCGGAGAGGAGCAGGAGGAGATTGAGGCACAGTCCTGCTCCTGAATCTTAGTCAATCATATTTACCCCATATACTAACGCGTCCAATAAGATGTTTTTACCAGACTGAAGTATGACCATCTCAAAGAAATTACTTTTAATGGGTCATTGTCTCCGCACTGCACATATGAACTGGCAAAAATCACACTTCGCCCTGCTTTCCAATTCCCTTCAAAAGCAATCTATAAGTACTTACCCGCTACGGAAATTAGCTGCTTGGCTGGCTGGAGGATGGCGAAAGGCTCCTATGTTTCTCCAACAATTGTATTCCGCTATCATTTCTGCTCCTCTATGGGCCAAACGGCACCATAAGTCAGCTCATTATGGTGTGATTACATTTGAGAGTATAGTGAGTTGTAGCGTAAGTGTTTCGGCCCCTGTGGGATGGTCGATGCTAGATTAAAAAGCGGGTTTCTGGAGACCGGAGGAGATCGGATCGGAGCGGAGTTTGCGTCCCCGATGGCCGCCGACATGATGAGGTACAATTGTCAACGGGATGAGAGGAACTATGTCTGGGAAAATGAGAGATCCTTGCAGAGATAGGAGGAAGTTGAAGGAAAAGCAGTGTAAAAGTGCGTAGGGATATAGGGATGTTAGTGTGTTACGGTGGAAACAGAATGTCATTAAAGAGCATATGGCAGGTTTAGTTTTGGGTTTTCTACGACTGTTGACTTAGCAGAAATGTAGAATTTTTATATTTGTTTTTTAAACTGTAGTTTTTAAACTGTAGCAGATATTTAGATGTGTTTTTGAGCTGTTCATTTGCTCACAAAAGGTTTCAAAGGTTGTGATGTCATTTGCATAACCTCAACACGTCACGGTATCGGGCTTTAAAAGTCATACCATACTAGGTAAGGTGGGTGAAGTGTCTGTCATAAGAACACAACACATATAACCTTTGTCCATGTCCATGAAGACAAATGAATAAAAGCATCAGACCAAGTTACACGTCAGATCTGCGGAGAGGCAACCCACAGTAAGAACGCATGTTTTTCAGCCCATTTTAAGCAATAAAATTATTGTAATTATTGTGGTTTCCTCCGCAGGGTGGTAATGCCCGAACCCTTAGAGATAACGGATGAGCGGCCAGGTTAGAGGCCGCTGCTCCTACAGGGTGGCGAGAAGAACCAGCTTAGAGGTGGCGAGGAAGCTTGGCTAGAGAGCCGATGCTCCTACGCATCAAGACCTCAAGCTGAGGGAATTTGTGCAGGATGACCCAGGACACACTTTCGGCAGGGACCCTTGGGGTCCCACTGGAGGAACCAGGAGGACCATGGCTGGGGTGAGGAGGCTGGCCTGTAGGAGCTTTCTGCTGGCCTGGGAAAGCACCTTGGACTGCTGCCCCCGGAGACTGGAGGCCATGTCCGGATGAGGGAAGTGTGGGAGTATGGATGGATTGCTGCTGCCCCCGCCCCCTCTCGGCCCTGGATAAGTGGAAGAAAACGAATCATCTGGATTGATTGAATGGAACCTCCGCCCTGTGCTCTCTGGTTCCTCCCCAGGCCAAGATTGTACCCTGTCAGACAGCAGTAATGTAGATAGCATCTAGTGGTGATGTGTGAGAATTCAAGGGCTGGGTCGGTCTGTCTAATTATCGGTGGTTTAAGTCCATACACCTTAACCAAATTTGTTCAGATCCTTTCAGTAATAAAATTGCCAACAAACTTCAAAGTTAGCTATTTTTTAAACCTCTATCTAATTAAAACATGTCTTCTTTGTTTACATGGACAGAAAAGACAAAAGCGTGTTTACTTTTACCAAAAGAAAGAACGGACAGCTCCACTTTTTTTCTCTTTGAACATTCTTCAGCACAAAATCTCCACAAGAAAAAGTTATTGCCACAATTCTGTAAGCCTATATCACCCCAGCCGTTATCTCAATACCCTTTTAAATTGACTTTCTGAGGACAATATTTGGCGCATGGGTTGGGCTGGACACATATGCTGCACAGAACGCTTCACGGACCGGCTAGTGGCCTGTCATTTAAATTCAAGGCCAGCGGTGTCCGAGCAGTCGCTGTAAAAATCAATGCCTCCACTCATCTGTGCTTTTTGTGGCTGTTCTAAAGACACCTCTGTTCCCCTCCTCCAAAAAGTGGCTCTTATGGTGTTTGTCTGGGGGAATTGTCCAGGGAAAACATCATACACATAAAATATACACATTTCAGTCATAGGATCTGTTTATATGTATAGCGAGCACTGGAAGGACAGAAAAGCATGAATGTAGCTGCTATTTCCTGCCACAAAATACTGTTTCATTAGCGGTTTATGTTGCGTAGTATTGAAAAAGCACTATTTTTTCTTTTTTTAGCATTGATTTACTCCCAATTAGCTATGTATATTCCGTACTTCTATATTCTAGCCTTCAAAATCTTATTTTTTTTGTCTTTTAAGGCAAAAAAACACGAGAAGGCTAAGCGTACTCACAAAAACTCATTCATTCATACACCAGCGCAGCCTCTTTGGGGATAGTAAGTGAAGTGTCTTGCTCAAGAACAGTTTGCAACACCACTGTTTGAACTACTACTATTCTCCAAGCAAAAGAGCAATAGGTCTACTTGGAGATATTTCCTTGAGAAAGTAGCTTATAACTTTTAAAGCCGCACCGTGTAACTTTTTAGCCAAAAAAATACACAATATTAGCGCTTTTTTAATGTATATATGTGATATATTGCACTAAAATACATGCATCCTTACTGTGCGTGGGCTTGCATCTCCACAAACCTGACTGCATTTGGCCTCCTTTTGCTTCTTTCCATGGATATGTTGCACGTGAATGTATGATATTCCACAGCACGGGCTAAAACGTATCTATCTCCATGGAGAATGTTCCTAAGTACAGTTTTAAATTTGTATCCTGGTGACACGCCACCTCCAGAAAGTTGTACGCCGCTGGTTTAAACATTCTTTCTTTGTTACGGCACTTTTCTCAACAACATTTTTATCTTGTAATGTTTGTTAGCTTGACCCACGCGTTAGCTTCCATTCATCCACTCCTCTTGCTCTTTAGCACTGTCATACTTTCTCTCGACTGTAAAGCTGTTGGTTCTTTAGAGATAAGACGGGGACCGCATTGGAGGGATGACTGGAGGGGTGGAGTAGTTCCTGCAGCGTATAGCCAAAATGGTCACGCACTGCTAGCTTGTGCCATGTTAGCCCTATCTCTTCACCGCACTGACCCGCTACACCGACTAGCTAGCCTTATCTGCGCCTCCCTTGGCTTCTTCCTCCCTTCTCCCTACGGATGTTGCGCTAGCGAAAAAACACTTCGTCCGAGATATAGGTAGGGTCACAAAGCGGCGCTATCAGGACTGGACACTGTCAGGCTCGCGGTCATTGCGTGTATAATTTTTTTTTTTTTTTTTTTTTTTTGGAAGCTAAGATTGCTAACCCTGCGGCGTTTCATAAAGTCATAGCAAAACAGTCATAAGGAGATTAATTGAAGTGGTAGTCGCAGGTACAAGTAGCTCATTTCTATGCAGCCTAAAGCTATACACCAACAGATGCTAGGCTAACGCACAATGGTATTAATACATATTGAAGGCGGCAGAAGTCTTATCCGGATAATCCAAATTTACATACGGCACTTCCGTTTGGGTTAGCGACAATAGCATTAGCCCCCCTTGTGTGGCTTTTACCATGCAAATAACCTCAACATTAGCAGTATTGTCCGCGGAAAGGAGAGCGAGAAGTCAAATGCAAATATAGGGCAGGTTTCAAACAATGTGAAGTGGAACACCTTTTATATAGTTAATATTATATTGTATTTTACTATATTTTGAATAGGCCCATGGACAAAATCAGCACAAATGCCATGAAATATGTTGGATTCAAATTGCTTCAAGCTCGTTCATTTTAATGTCTTCGGCTCAGTGGAAATTTAATTTGTGGTTCATTTGCCACCTAACCACAAAAAGTATTGGGTTCAAGTCCCAGAATGAGCATTTATGGATAGTAGAGCGCTCCTCCAGGTAGGTACTCCTGACCAAAATCCATTTTTTTCTTGTTAACTGGCGCTCTACCGGATTTTTACGGCTTAAAAATGTGCAAAACAAAGCTAGTTCATTTTAAACGGTTTGCAGAGGTCCAAAGTTATTCCTCACTTACCTTATGCAATCCGAGCATCTTAATTATCCACTGTGATGAGTTTATTGTAACGCTAACAACAACTAGCATGCTAATGTGCACATGCAAGACAAGTTTTGCTCAGATACACGGCAAAAAACACGTAGATGGCCTTTAATAACTAATTGTGTGTAAGGTTAGAATGATTAAATTATTGTAAGTTTCAACTTTCTGTTATATACAATGTTTTTACGACTTTTCACGACTTCTCATTCAAAAGATATTACAATTTATTTTAATTTGTAAATCGCTACGGCAAATGTTCTAATTTTGTATTATTCAGAAACCCATGGACAGGCTATTCCACGGCATGCTGATTTATTTAACATTTTCTCAGTCTGTATTTCAATATAAAGCATTTAATTAGAATTCAGTATTTAAGAGCATTCAAGGCCGTGTTAGCGTGCGCAGGTGCAGGGGCTGTAATGAATGACTGGTCCACATCGCTCTAAGCTAGGTGAAAGTCCCAAGGTGTAGCCAAGCATATGTCTTCTGTGAAAATATAATACGTTCTTTTTTAAACTGAATATCAAAGCAGCATTTTATCCCTTCAGTGTGAATAAACCCATCAAGATTGGCCACAGTGAACAAAGTCAATCTCTTTATATTCATAAGACGACGGGGGGTTTAAAATTGTCCATATTCCGAAATGAAAGTATTTGCAGCCAATAGATGTTTTTGATACAGCTTTGATACAGATAGTGGCTCAGTTGGTAGAGCGTTTGTCCACCGATTCGAAAGTTGGCGGTTCGAATCCCACTCTCGACATAAACATCCTTAGTTGAGAGGTCAAATCCAGTGACTCACAGGTTGGCGGTGCGATTCTAGCTCCCACGAATGAATGATGTCGTCGTCGTGTAACCCACCTCCCAAACAAAAAAGACGCTCAACAAGGCTAGCGGTTACGGAGCGAATTTGGAGCCAGACTTCATTTTTGGAGTATCATAGCAACCAAAGTCAATCTGAAGTGGGGCTGTTGAAGGTAACGCCTCTTCCCGCCAGCATCACTGGTTTAGCAGGGAGCCGGCGCTTAGCAACGCTGTCAGTCAAACCTGTTGCTAACGCTGGCGACCTCGGGGAAAGAAGGCGCCTGATTTTTCTGCTATTAATGTTCATATCTTGATTTATGGACACGATCGCGAGATAAAACACGTTTTACAATACAAAGTGAATTGGAGTCAGAGTCGATGGGTTGGAAGCGTGCCCATGCTCATTTCCTAGTTGGAACATGGTGGCTAGCGGGGTAGCTGTGGTCCATTTATATAATCAGAAAATGTATATAGAAACACTATATGGACCCACTGTAAATATCTGCCATAGATCTTCATAAATTGGCCCAAAATGGCTTACATAACAGTTCCTCCTCTTCCTCCTCTCCTCCACTCTGCCATAAACCCTAATGCGTTTGGGCTGTTAGCGCTAACTAATGCAATTTGTGCTTTTAAAACCGTGCCGGACACATTGTTCCCCCTCTGTCATTAACATGGATCTTGGCATGAATAATTTGGCGGCCCTCCGTAGAGCCCTCGCTGGGACGTGCAGGGGGGAGGAGGAGGATGTCGGGTTGGAGGCGGGGGGGTGGGTGGCGCTGGGCAGTAGCAGCAGAATCAATAGCCATAAGCAGTCTGGCTCCCGTTAGCTTTCAAGATCTACAACCGGAGGACGTGGTCATCAAAACTTAATGAGCTATTTAGTCCATGCTGTTTCCCCCACCGCTCTCTGCTGAGAAAACAAGCCAATACGAAGGGAGGAAAACCCCAGCGCGAAAGTATTTTGGTCCATGCGGGCTCCCATACGTGCTGAGAGAGATTGGCGGTGGAAAAAGGCCAGCGGATTTATCATGTATGTGCAGAAGTGGAGCTATTGTTCGGGAGATCGGGGGACATAGGTCACAGCCTTTGTACTGGCCTTTACAGCAAAGACGAAGCGGGGACGGTCGCTAGTATGTGTGCGGGTGTGTGCGGGAGGGTATTTATAACATTGTGGGGACTAAAATCTGTACACACACACTCATCATGGGGACCTTATGGGGACAAAAACGGGATCAAGAACATGGTTTAATGCTCAGATATGAGTTAAAGTAGGTTAAAGTTAGGTTTAAATAACATTGCCTACCCAAGTTCTTTCAAATAAGGCCACTGTGTACTGTGTTCTGCATATAATTCGAAGGCATTTTATTGTCCAATAATCAGGAAGTGTGTGTTAGTATGCTAGTTGTTACCTTTACCACAGTGGCAAAACTCTGCTCAGGCCTCTCAAAGTTGTGAAAAGTTATAAACTCATCGAAGTGTATAATTTGGATGCTCAGAATGCATAAGGTATGTGAGGAATAACTTTGGACCACTGCAAACTGTTTAAAATTAACACACATTTTTAAGATTTTAAGGTTAGGTGAGTAGCGGCTGTGGTTGAGGTTATGATCCTTCTTCAGGAAATGAATGTAAATTAATGTAATGTGCCCCAAAAAGGATGAAAACCCAACATGTGCGCGTGTGTGTTTGTGTCAAGATTTTGGTACAGTCCGCTTTTTTGAGGACTTTGGAGCTGCTAATTCAGGAAAATGCAAAATTTGGATGTTGGAACAGTTTCTAATTTGCATGCTTGGTTTCAGCGCATACATTTTGGTCATTTATTATTTCTTGCACTAATAGTAACGCAATAATGTTAGCTTGACAATTAATATTTGACACTGTAGAAAAGTGAGAAAATAAGATTTGGGGGATTGAATTTTTAACCATTTTACTGATAAATTTTGTGGTTTTTTGTTTATTGTAATTTTATTAGAGGGAAAAAATGGGGAAAATATAGATCTTCCACAAGACTCAAGCTGAACTAATTCTGCTTGTCTCTGTGAAGATGTTATTGCTTTTTATAGAATATTTTCCCGTTGAATTAAAGGTATCTATCTTAAAGCAGACAGGTTACAGGTCAAATCTGCGAAGTGGAGACCTCCCACACAGTGAGAATGCATTTTTTTTCAAGATGTTTTTGAACAGTCGAACACCTCAAAAGAAATAAATGTCGGACAGATATGTTTAATGCCATACTGTGGAACATTTTAAGGAAAGCAATGACATCTCAATGGAGACAAGCAGGTGGCAAACTGTCCTCCATAAAAGTTACAAAGTGAAACCTTTATTTGTTTATCCAATATTTAAAACTAGGGTTGGATTTTTATGCAAGTAGGTGGTTGGAATGACAAAAGATATAACAAATCAGTAACGAATTGTTGGCTGGGATCCAGAATACACACAGTTCAGATGGGCGTGATTGACAGTTGGATTAACCAATCAGGAACACGTATTGTCCAGCTGTATCAAAACAAATATGCTCTGCTTAGAAGAAAAAAAAAACAGGGGAAAATATCACAAAGGACTGATAAACATTGCGTATTTTTGCAGAATCAATGACCAAAACATTAAACTCTGTTAATCTGAGGTGAGAGAAATGTGATTTTATTCAAAATGATGAGTGACCAATGAGCTCCTTTGTTTCACATGTGTCAAATGAAGGAAAAAATGTGATTAGACGGCCGTGTTTGAGCCTGGCTCCAGTCGCGACCAAGTACAAAATACAGAGAGATGTCATTCTCGACAAGCAACTATATGGGTTTCAGAGTGATGAAAATTTTGCACTGTTGCCGTAGCAATTTGAAACAAAATATTATATGTTTTGAATGGTCTAAAGCCCTCAAGATATCACGAATAAACAGCTAGCTGAAAACCATGAGTAAGGTCACTGAGCAAATCAAATGTCAAAATGTACAACCATTTTTGTAACCAAATCTGTACATCCAGGTTAATAGTGTAACCTCTGATAGTAACCACAGTTCTATGAGTTCACCGCCTCTTCTGCGATCTCTGTTTCAGTCATTAAAGAGAATTGCCCCCACTTCTTTTCCTCACCTGCCAGGTCACATATCACCCTTTGGAAAACCGCCACTTTGGGACCGAGGTTAATTCTTAATGATCTTTCCTGTTTCTCCGCACGCTTGTATCCCACGCCATAAAGCCCCTCTACCCCCCTCCACCCCCCTCCAACCCCAGTGGCCTCATGGGAGTTAAGATGGCCGTAACTTGGCGTGGCGTTTATGTGCTGTCCCCGTAACGAGACCGGGGAGAGGAGAGAGAGGAGAGGGGTGACAGGAGAGCGGTGCTCGGTGACATGTTGGTTGCAGGGATTGTTACCACTCAAGGCTATGGGGCTTTGGAGAAGGGAGGGGGCAGAGTAAATAAAAAGAAAGGATGAGACGCCGAAGAACAAAGGTGTGCGTGGAATAGTAAAAAGTTTGGAGGAATTGCATTGGGTGAATTTGGAAAGAGATACACTGCCCGGCCAAAAAAAAAGTCGCCACCTGGATTTAACTAAGTAAATAGGTCCGAGCCGATTGTCCTCCACAGAGTCCAGACCTTAACCCCATTGAGAATCTTTGGGATGTGCTGGAGAAACTTTGTGCAGCGTCAGACTCGACCATCATCAATGCAAGATCTTGGTGAAAGATTAAAGCAACACTGGATGGAAATAAATCTTTGCAGAAGCGAAATCGAAACAAGCGACAGTGAAGGCGTGTCATAATCGAAGCTAAAGGTGGTCCAACGACCTTTTTTTTTTGGTGGCGACTTTTATTTTTTGGCCAAGCAGTGTATTTGTTAAGTTTATTGGGATAAATTTGTCAAATATTGGTCCATTGTGGCATTCAAGAGTCAGTGGTTTAAAATTGTGAATGAATGTGAGCATGGACAGGGATGGGCAATATAACGGGCTTCATTATCGGTATCGGTGATGGTATTTTAGGATTTTACCCAATATTTTTTCATAAGCTGCTGATGCTGACTTCTCTTTGTGTATCGTGTTATTCCTAGTTTGTTGTAAATCCATCAGATTGGCATTTTTGAACAGACTAAAGAGTCAAAATTGAAATATAACACAAATCGGGCAAAAAATATAGGTAAGCTTACACAACATTGCAAAGAAACAATTTTACATCCGAGATAAATACATTTTGCTGAGAAGTTTGTGGATTTTACTATAACCTAAAGGTCCAGTCTGCGGGACCTGCGTGATCCCATGGAAACAGAAAGTTAAATCCATACTTTGGAACATTCTCCAGGGAGATAGATACGTTTGAGGCCATGCTGTGGAAGATTATAGCCAAAGGGACAACATTTCCATGGAAACAAGCAGGTGGAGGCCCTCTTCCAGGCCAGATAAGAGTCAGGTTTGTGGAGATGCAAGCCTACTCCCAGTGAAGACATGTTTTTCAGTGTAATAAACGCAACCAACGTGAAAAAAAAACAACATTTTTATATATTTTTTGGCTAAAGACGTATGTACTGTGGTTCTTTTCTATGCTCATATGTCATATCTATTGCATTTTGATACATTTAATTGGAAAAAAATCGACTTAAATTACAAAAGAATTGCCAAGACTGATGGTTTGATCGCCACCCTTGCAAACTGCTTTTTACATACATCATCCTTTGGCAACACTCTTCACCCCAACTTTCCTGTGTGAATTATGTTTTATAGCCGGTAGTTCGGAGAGTCCACAGAAAATCAATCTAATGTAGTTGTTTGTACAGTAGCAAAGCACTGTACTGTAATCTCCCAAGGTCCCATCCAACTGTCACTCAAAATGAGCCAGCCCAGGTCCAAGTTCGGACATTACTTTTCCGAGTCGTACCCAGCGGTGGATGTCTGCTGCCCCTGAGGAGAGCCCAACCGGAAGCAGAGCCGGACCAGACCAGCGGACCAGACTGGACTAATTGGTCAACCCCGTGTCGTAGTGTCAGCAACCTGCTCCTCTCCATCCGTCTGTCAGCTTTGAAGGCTTACCACCCCTCCCGAGGCTCCTTCTTCTCACAAAAAATCACCCAAATCCTTCTGCCTGGGAAAGAGAGAATGGTGCACGTGGGAATCAAAGGTGGAGAAAGACGGAGAGATAGCGGGTGAGCTGTAGCTGCTGTATCTGAGCTAGTTAAGGGATCCATACTATGTAAAATATGGATCCAAAATATGGACTTTTTGGAGATTTCTGCTATAATAATGGGTTTCCCTCACCAAAAACATGCCTGGAAAGGTTTTAAATGTCATCCATGCATGTCTAAATAATCTAATGGTCTCTACCAGGCACTATTCGAACCCTCCTTTTGATTAGCAGTACGATTCTGTCCAATGCTCCGCCCACAAGCCTACGTCACCCATGCTCCCGCAGCACATTTTTTCATTAATATACAAAAGCAGGAAACAAAACAATACGCTACAGCTTCACAAACCTGATGCGATGTGCAGTACAGCGGTTCACCTTTTGCGATGTCGCTGTTTCGCAGATTTTTTGGGGTGCAATTTGGCGTGCTTTTTTTTTTTACAGTTTATGATTGTGCATGGTGTTCTGCGTCCTGATTGGCTAAGGGACAGTACAGAATGCATTCAGCTTGACAAATTCACACAAATGTTTAGCAGTGTGACTCTGAAGTGCTGTATGTTTGCAAGTTTTCTCCCCGACTAAACCCATAATGTTGATGAAACATTCTGCTGGAAGTTGGACTTTGGGACATGCTGTGGGAAGGTAGAAGTTACGCGGCTGTAGGGGGCGCCGTTACGGAATAAATGAATCTTCAGTTCGTCACATAAAGAAGGAAAATAACATAAGGACGACCACAGGAATAAGTTTTAAAGGATGCAAAAAGGGTAGTAACTGCCCGCAACAAGACCTTTGTAAGGATGATGTACTTCGCGGATTTCGCCTGTTGCAGGTTATTTTTGGAACGTAACTCCCGCATTAAACGAGGGAACACTGTAGTGGCGTTAGTGTAATGGACGCCAATTGTAATGCGATAGATTTGATGCTGGCAGCTATTGTTGGCAGCCTCCTTTACACTTACACTATGCTCAATTTAATTCCAAAATCATTAATCTTTTGCTTACCATTAGCAACTTTTTCCATGTGAATTAGCACGACTAGCCTGAAGAATACATCATATAATACAGGACTTTACCTGTTTTAAAGAACTTGTACACAACAACTTCGGTATATGGTTCTCAACAGATCAATTATAGCTGTTTGTGTCCCTGGGCAAGACACTTCACCCGCCTTTGCCTCCTATCGTGGGACTGCTTTTAGTCCATTGTCAGTCAGCTTGGCGCCTGCCCCACCCCCCGAGGCTCCTTCTTCCCGCAAAAACCTCCCAAATCCCCCTACCTGGGAAAACAAGAGCGCGCTGGGGAATAAGAGCCGGAGAGAGGGAGGGAAGGACAGGTGAACTTTAACTGCTGTGGGGATCAGAGCAAGTTTAGGAGATAATTAGTGTTGTAGAGCTAGCTGGAGATGTTATACTTTTCATTTTATTTAAACAATATTAAATGCATTGCAGTTATAAGATCTATGCAAAATGAACTTATAATGCTGTTATCTTCAGTTCAGTTGAAATTGCCACAGAATGTCTACGATATTTGCTGGAAAGAGAAGCAGTTTTCAACAAAGATACAAGCTGTAGCTTCAATCCCTGTCTATCCTGAGGCTGCAAATGATCCAAATGGTTCTAGTGACGGTGCATGGAGTTTAAAAAACGCAGTGGAGCACTTCCTGTATCACCACATGACATCACAAGGTGTAAGCGTTTTCAATTTGAGAGAGAAGAACTCAGCCTAAATATGCAGAGTTTATGTGTTAAACATGTTTGACTGGAACAAAACACAACTCCAGAAAAAAAATTGCATAATATAGGCCCTTTAAATCTGCCCATAAAAACAATAGACTTATCTTTGACCAAGTGTAGGCAAAAACCAGAACCATTCTTTATAACAAAATAATCATAAATCTAACATCTTGCCCAGTAGTAGAGTTCACTGATCTAAAGGTGGTTCGAATCCCGCTTTGACATAAACTTCATTGGTAGAGCGGTCAGATGCACTGATCCACAGGTCGCCGGTGCGATTCCAGCTCCCACAGATAAACGCCGTTGTTGTGTCCTTGGGCAAGACACTAAACCCATCCCGCCTCTAGTGTCTGCGTACACTGGTGTATGAATGTGTGAGTGAATGGGTGAGTGGTTCCTTGATGTAAAGCGCTTTGAGAGCCTTGAAGGTGGAAAAGCGCTACATAAAAATGATCGCTTACCATTTACGAGTTAATTTACAATCAGAATACAGAGGATATGTCTCGAATCTTGTGCTGCAAGCTCAACCACTGACTCATAAAATTAATACATAAATGCGTGGGTAGATATTTATAGCTTTTAGCACTGTGGAACTGTTCAAAATGTACTTAAATTCAACTATGAAGTGATATTTTTTAGATTTTTTTGTCCCCTCAGTATTTATTAATGGCATTATATCTGATTTTTTTACTGTCTTAAAACATTTCAAACAGTTTGCAGTGGTCCAAAATGATCTAACTTACCGTATGCATTCAGAACATCCTAATTACTCACCATGATGAGTTTATAAGCCTTCTTCTCAACTTTCAGAGGCCAGAGCGGACTTTTGCTGTCACGTAATGCTCGTAACAACTAGTATGCTAACAGAGGACCATTGTTACGCACTGGATTGCAGAAGACAGCACACAGCGTTCTCATTTTGAGCCCGAGAGTTGCTTTTACAGTGTATCTGTACTGGGGGCAAAAAGAATATTCTGAATACTATAGTCCACTTTAATCTATGAACTTCTATAGCTATAACAGTAATACAGCCATATAGTGTGAACATGAGCTCAATAGTGTTCTCCAATCCCATTTCAATAAGCCCGAATGGTCCAATCTTTACACTCCACAAATTCTTCAATAATTACCTATTCCTTGTACATCTCCACCTCTCCCAGACTCCTCCCTCCTCCTCCTCCTCCTCCTCCTCCTCCCTGCACTCCTCGGCGGGCACATTTCATCGCTCACCTCTTCTCCTCTCTCCACAGGACTGGAGCAACATCCTCTGAATTATTGAGCACGCCCCGGGTCCCTTAGGTGGGCAGACGCAGCGTGGAAGTCCTCTGTCTCCGCCATCCTGACAAAGAGAGAAGAGCCCGCTTTGATGGAACATGCTGGGGGTGCTTACAACAATCCGTCATGCCGCCTACCCAATCCAGCGGCAGCCATATTGGATCCGGGCCAGTGGGATTTGAAGTGCCCCCGGAATGCATGGAACGATCTGTGCCGCGATACCAGATAAACTTTCTTTCTCCTATTTGGGAAATTCAAAAATTGATTTCTGTCAAAAAATGTGTCAGGAAATGATTTGGGGATGTGAGAAAATGGATTTTACACGCGCAGGTTGGAAGCCCATATAGTGCAGTGCTTCAGGCTAGATTTAGCTCGCAAAATAATAGAATGTTTTATTTGGAAATGTGGGTATTAAATAATGTGCGTTTCAAAACAGCCACTGGGTTGGAAATGACACTGTGTTGTCAAAAATGTCAAGTCAGAATAAACTTTTTTTGGTTGATCCCTGAAGCCACTGATTCTTGTCTATTATTGCAAATCTGTTAGAAAATTGTCAGTCTAAAATCATTTACATAGGCTCTGTTACACTTAAAGGTATGATCTGACCATTTTAAAAGCTAGATTTGTTTCTAGTCACAAACATAAATAAATATAGGTGTATATATGTAGTTTTTTCAGAATATTGTAAGTGTAAGTGTTTTGTTTGGTCCTTTTAACCCTGGAAAACCCAAGAACCATTTTCTTCTTTGGAAAATTATGAACATTACATTAAATTACTGCTATAATCAAATATCCACTTTTTCAATTTTAACCCTTTATTCCCTAATTTATTATCAGGGCCAAATTTGACCCATAGGGCTCGCTAATTTATCCAAAAAGAATATGGAACACGTACTTCTAGACATTCTGCAATGGTCGACTGGGGCAGGGCAGAACCTTCTAAGGGATAAATTTGCGACACGCGCCATTGAGCACGGCCCAGTTGACTTTTGTGTTTGGGCCCCGGGGCTTGATAGCCCGTACATAATGCTAGCAACGCAGTGGATTTTTTTTTTTTCATTTGAGCCAAAATGACTATGCAGCGCAGGCTAATCCTACACATATCACCAGTTAAGAAAATTTTATTGGAGGACGAAGTAAGTACAGACCAGAGGGTGTGTACCAGAGGTGGTGAAAACTGGGTTGATCAGCAATATGACATCTTGAAAATACGCTGTTAAAATGGCTCAAATATGCACAAATCACTTCAAATACAAGTTTGAGAGTGTAAAATGAGGAGGGGAAACAATTGTAACTCTCTGAAAAGTTGATTTTGCAGAAGAGGTCTGCTTTAAAAAGAGTAAATTCAGATGAACTTAAGTGTATATATCCATTATTACATACTACAGCGGTGTGGTTGGCACCTTCACATTTATGGCATTACTTTTACCCACCTGGAAATTCATGCAAATCACAGCACTTATAAAACACATCCATGTATTTTCTCCTTTAGTTCAACTGGTTATGTTATACCCTTTTTTGTTAAATCATGTACTCATAGTCATATGTAATGTGATGTAGCATTACCTGTTTGCTAAGTCATATGGTGTTACCCTTTATAAAGTCTGTTGTTTTTTTTATTTCACAGGGTTACATTTTTTGTTAGATCCCTTTATTCTTTTTTTTTTTTTTTTTAATTTCAGTGTTAAAATTGTTAAGTCATGTATTGTTACCTGGATGTCATGTAGTGCCCATTAGTTAGTGGTCATGCAGTGTTATGCATTTGTCAAGTCATATGGTGTTACTTTTATAAGTCATTTTGTGTTACCCATTTGTTAAATCATGTAGTGTAATGCATTCTTATAGTTGTGTGGCATTACACATTTGTTAAGTGCTGAACTGTTACCCATTAGATAAATCATGTATCAGTTTCCTATTTGTGATGTAGCATTTACTCACACACAATTTTCTTGTTACGTAGTGTTTTTTTAAAATCATGTAGTGCCATTATTATTATTTTTTTTATAATTTTGTGTTACTTATTAGTTAAACAAAGTGTTACAAATGTTACCCCCATGTCACCCAGTCAGGTCAAGTCATGTAGTGTTACCTGTTGGTTACGTCATGCAGTGTTACTCATTAGTTATGCCTTGCAGGGTTACGCACTAGTCATGCAGTGTTACCCATTAGTTACATCATGCAGTGTTATCCACTAGTAACATCATGCAGTGTTACACATCAGTCAAGTCAAGTCATGCAGTGTTACTCCTTAGTCAAGTCATGCAGTGTTTACCCTGTAGTTATTTCGTGCAGTGTTACCCCTCTAGTAACGTCATGCAGTGTTATGCATAAGTCAAGTCAAGTCATGCAATGTTACGCATTAGTTACATCATGCAGTGTTACCCCCTAGTTACAGTACGTCATGCATTGTTACGTATCATTCAAGTCATGCAGTGTTACACATTAAATAAGTCATGTAGCGTTACCCATTAGTTCGGCCATGTATTTTAGGTCATGCAGTGTTGCCTGTTTGGTTTGTCAAGTAGTAAGTAGTGTTTTCTGTTAACAATACAGGATTTGACACAATTTGAAATAGTTATTCCAAAAGTTTATAATTGGTCAGTATTTTTAATATTGTCTAATGAAAATATTTTTGCTTTACTTAGCCTTTTTAAAGTATATGGGGAGAGCGCTAACAGCCGGCTAGTCACGTTATATTACATCACTACACAAACAGACGTGAATAGGAAGCTACGCCAACACCGCCATACAAGATTCTTCATTCATTTTATTTTTTAACGTGACATTATTTAGCATTTTCGATTTTTTTATTGGTAGCAAAGCTGTAAATTAAAACGAATCCTCCATATTTTTTCCAATATTCCGATTACTACATACATACAAAGTATCATTTTACTACCTGCTCTATCAGCACCCATTCAAATTTACAGTACTGCATTATTTTTAAACCAGCGCGAAATTTACGTTAGGGTGCGTTACGGCTACAACTTTACAACTTATAAACTTATAAAAACACCATTGGTACAAGCTGCGGTGTAGCTAGCTGCCTCTCGTGGACGAAAATCACGGCACCCTTAGGCCCCAATTGGAGCACCCCTTCATCTACAAGACACGCAGCTATTTCTCCTAACACCTGCATTTATATATCTATATTTACACTCTCCTGTCTGATTTCATATGCTGGTGTGCGCATTATTCCGAGGGCATATTTTGAGTAAGTTATGCGTCCGAACCTGCTAGCCTAGTAATAACATCGCAAAGGGTCTCTGGCGTATGGGCTATTTTATGACATTACCTAGCCCCGATCCTCCAGTTGGCATATGAAACGTGATAACAAGCATTGCCTTTTGATTTAGACCAGCGAGGCATGCTAGCAGACCTCCGCAGAATTCAATTGCAAAAATGTAGCTCGCAAGCGATATTATCGGGCGGGGCGTGGGAAAATGGGCTCGCTTTGAAGGGTGAATACATATTTGGGGTAGAGGCGTTTTGCAACCCATTTTCATCGGCCTAATAGATACTGAAAAGTTTTAAAAACACCATTCTTATGCTGTCTAATGATACCTAAAATTACAAATCGGGAAAGCTGAAACACAGATTCTAGTCGTAAACAAGCAAGTAAAAGGATGGCGTTTTGTGTAAAAAAGAAAAAGAAATTAAAATGTGATTATGTAGTCAATTGTAGCACAGATCAGATGTTTTAAAGCACTTTTTTTTACCCGCCCCCACTGAGTTTTTCATGACGACGCCGCATAACTTCATGGATAACGACTTTTTTGGGGGGAATACAAAGCCCTCATTTTTCCAGCAGAGGGCGCAAGGTAATTAATCGTTAAATGAAATAATTGTCTGTGTCTCCATGTATGTCTATGGGTTTGCAAAAAAAAAAAGAAATAATCGTTAAGTAATTTAGTAATCCAATGCCTTTTTCTCAGCTCTACACTCCAGACTCTTCGTGATCAATAATTGAAAGAATAATTGCCACATTCATCAGTTACCAAAATAATTGTTCGTCGCCACCCGAGCAAGAAGGTAAGAAGTATAAGCCTAAACAAGATTAAAGTTGGTTAAAAAGTTAGTTATGGAAATTTTTGCAATATCACCTGATGACATCACAAAGTGGAACCCTACGTTTTGAGGGCAGAGTACTCAAACATACCTGAATGTAATTAGTTTCGTTGTGAAAACATAATTTTAAAGATAAAATGTTAATATGCATATGGACCAGTGATTTTTAAATATTTTTTTTTTTTAATTTAGGTTGAAATGGGTTTGAGAAAAATATCCAAATGTCTTTTTGAAGCAAATACATCTAAGTCTAAAGCAGCAGCCAATTTTTGAAAGGCATACACTATAGACTGTATATATAAATGGACATAGCTAACCTACTAGCTGCTGCGCTCCAAATAGGAAGTGAGCATGGGCGCGCTTCCGGCTACATTGAGTCTGGATCCAATTAACTTTTTATTGAAAAACTGTGTCCCCTCTCTCTGTAACTGCTGCTGTCAGGCTCATCATTTTCGTCTTAAAATGTTCGTATTAACCCGCTCGACATTATATTTCATTATTGTGTCCGCAAATCAACATATGAACATTAATATCAGACAAATCAGGCGCCTTCATTCCCCGAGGTCACTCTTGCCAGTGTTAGCAACAGCTTTGATTGACAGCGTTGCTAAACTCGCTCCCTGATATAGCGCAGCCGGGAAGGGGCGTTACCTTCAACAGCCTCGCTCCGGATTGGCTCTTTGGTTGCTATTTACTACGCGCGGTCGGAAAATTCCAAATATGGAACTCTGCTGCAAATTCTGCAATTCCGCCGCTATAAACTGCTAGCCTCGATAAGCTTAATTTAACTTGAGCCGAGCGTTATTGATCACACTCTCTTATTGTGTTTATTGCACTGAAAAACCCTCCAGAAAGTTAGATATTGTACCTTTAAGTACTCTTTACTTATAACTTTACCAGATACTAACAGCTGCCATCCAACTTTCTACACAACCTTTTATCTAATCTGAAAGCACTGATCTAGCATACACTCTCGGTTCCACATTAAACGTATTTATGATCCTCCTGCCACATCCTGATAATGCAAACATATTACCTATTACAGCTTATCTCCACCACAAGATTACCATTATCCGTCTCCAAAGTTTCATCCAGTACTCTTCATAGGGTTGTTGATATGATAAAAAGTGCTTTCTCTATTTTGGCTCTTATTTGCACTCTCCGCCAGGTCTCCCTCCAGATTTTCCCTCTGGTCCGCTGTGACGATGCGGCGCCAGGCTAGGTGATTTGATTGCGCCCGGTAAAAGTGCGTTCCATGTCTGCCACGAAAAAAACCACCAAAAAAAAAACAACTGTGGGTCAAGGGCAGTGGTATCTCGTTTGGACACCTGTTGAACGCAGCTGTCGTGATAGTGGGATGAGGAGTGGGGGTTGGGGGTCGAGTCCGTGGTAGGCACATGGATGTTTTTTTTGCGCCATGACAACAGTTGCTTAGCCGTACATGTTGAAGGCCACATGGGACGTGAACGAGAGAAGAGGAGGAAGACAGCCAGGTTTAAAATGGAGGTAAAGGGTTGAGGTGTCTAAAGAACTGAGGCCAGCAGGCTGTAATGTTTGTGCAGAGGAATATTGAATTAATAATGTGTTAATGAGCATATGGTTTTAATGGGAAGCCACATGGGAGCCTTGGAACGCTGCCTCTTTTTCTTTTGCCTGCTTATTCCTTTTCGATACAAAGGAATAGACTCAATACTCATTTAAAAGCTATTGAGGAAAGGGTCATTTTTGTCTTGTGAATGTGACTTGTATCGATACACACTCAAATAACTATTTTTGATACTAGTTTTAGTATCAATTACTAAAGATTTTTTCAATACTTTTGACACAACCCCCAATTGTGACCCACGGGGGGCAGTACTACTGGCGCAGGTGTAAACTGTGTTGGGTTGGGTCCTTAAGCAAAGACACTTCACCCACATTGCCCCAGTATGAATGTGGTGTGTGTGTGTGTGTGTGTGTGTGTGTGTGGTGTGTGTGAGTGTCGGTGGTGGCCAGAGGTGCAGATTGGCAGCCGTCGCTTTTCTTTAGTCTGGCCCATGATAAATGTGGCTACAATAGAAACCCTCCCATCACCGAGTGTGGAGTGAATAATGCACGACGAATTATAAAACTACTCTTTTTATCAACCTTTCACTGTGTGGAACGTCACTCAGTGTTCGGGTCGAGTCGATTTGGAGTCGAGTTCAGTATTTGTAATTCTGGCCACAAGTATCATAGCAACCAAAGAGAGCCAATCAGGAGTGAGGTTGTTAAAGGTAACATCTCCTCCTGGACGTCCGCAGGTTTAGCAAGGAGCCGTTGCTTAACAATGCTGTCAATCAACACCTGGTTGCTATCACTAGCTGAAACGACCTTGGGGAAAAAGGCAACCTGACTTGTCAGTATTATGATCATAGTTCTTGATTTATTATGGACAAAATAGCTAAATAAAAAACCTCGGATCATGTACAGAGGGTAATACGAACATTTTTAGATCAAAATTACGAGCCTACGAGCAACAGTTAGCAGAGAGGAGGAAAATGTTTTATTTTTTTCGCAATACAAAGTGAATTGGAGTCAATAGATGATGTCATACTCCAAAATGGGGCAAAAAAGCCAGTTTTCACCTATTGATTACTTTGTTCCTCTGCCATGAAGTATAAAAAGGAAAAATATAGAATTAAAAAATAAAAACATTTTCAGGCCTGATATCCATACACATATACATACTCCATATACATCCTGTACCACAGATTTGCCACAATAGCCGCAGTCCAGGTCGGTTTAATCAGATGACCTGGAGAGTAAAGGCAACGTGAGCAGCGCAGCTGATCAACACAAGTGGCCTGTTAATGGACTTTAAAAACTTGGAAAAACATTATCATATCCACTGGACGATGTTAGATCAGAGTTGACATTTTATTTATTTATGTGTTTGTTTGTTTGACATTACCACAGTAAAAAAGCGTTGCACACAAAGAAACCAACAGATTTAGCTCATTTTCATCTCCCTTGACAGAGACAAAGTGAGAGAGCAGGTCACAGTGCAGCTTTTTGATAAAATGGTTCATGTGCATTTTTAAAAATACAGAAAAAACACAAACCAGAACAATGTTTCATGTTTCCAGTGCTAATAAAACAAAACACAAAACTCTTTGTTAGCTTCTGTATCTGGGTCATCTGAAATAAATGTAGACCTATAAATTCAACAAATTACTTAACTATAGCGTTTAAAGATTGTAGAGCCATTTCGTTAAATGTTACATCCAAACTTCAAATCAAACTTATTTGCCGACCCCATTTGTGAACATAACTGTTGAGCAAGTCGCCCCTTCTCAGTGAAAATGGACTTCCATTACTAGTAGACCCACTTTTCATCCAGAGCCGGCTTCAACTGTCTACGAGATCATCTTTTGGCCCATCGACTGTCTCCTATCGAGCGGAAGTGGTGTTTGGAGAGCGAGGAGAGCAGAGAGACACTGGGTAGCGACATGTGGTTTAGCTAATGCGTTTCAAATGGGGCCCCCGGCTGCTTCCTGAATTGTTAATAAAGCTAGCTAGCGCGCGGCTGACGAGGGAGATTGATTGGGAGCGGGTCATAACAATAAGAGTCTCCTTCGCCGCACAAGTCTGGTGCACGTGGAGTTTAGACAATTTGCGATGGCCTTATCAGTGAGCCTATTCATGCTATCAGCACACCGGGCTAAACAGAAAAGAGATCGCTAACTGTTATCATTATACAGTGTGATTCAGCAATTATAGATTTAACATTAAAGCGGGCACTATGTCACTTTTCTCATGGAGGGTCTGAAATCTTCTCGTCTCCAGGGAGATGTCCATAGTTTTTATCCTGGAAAGTTCGCTACAGAATGGAGATAAACGTATGTATCTCCATGGCGACGCCACCAAATCAAGTATTTTTTGGCTAACAACATGTGATTGATTAAATGCAAGATCGCTAACACCATACTGTGGAACCATTTTATTCTAGAGGTTTTCATAAGACAAGCAGATTACAGATCCAAACCTGAGAAGTTACATAAGCCTCCGTTTCCTCTGGTGGATGGTTCTCGTGGGGCTGCCTTAACGTTCAATACCTCAAGTTTTCTTAAGCTAAATTAAAAATCTAAATCATATCTAAATTATACTTGCTGAGCAATTCACACAAAGACGTTTAGTAATTCTAAGTTTAGTAGGGCTGTGTGATGAGGACAAAGCTAACTTAATTAAAGTTTATAGTCGGCTTTTTCTGCATTTTTGTTTCCTTTCTCTGCACCCTCGTTCGTTTTAAGCCTCGCTCTCTTTATGTAATGCTTTGGGTTTGGCTCAGTACAGATGTTTTTATGCACTAAAAATATCATGGTGTTCAATCTTATACGTAAGTGCAGTGCGTTCATAAACAGAAAACAGCTGTTGCATTCGTGTTAGCTTTGTACATTGCAGAACATATTGGCTCAACATTAAGTTGCCATAATTTGTGAAATTCAGTGGGTTTGTCACAATCACCTATCAAGTCAGCGTGAAAAAAGTGATGTGGAAATTATTATCTTATGTTTATATGTGTTTTTTACGGTTTTGTTTTCGCCTGACTCTACATTCTCTCCTGTTCAAGTCATCTTGTTTGGTCGTTGACAGTGCCTGGACGTCATAATCGTACTGACCCCAGGCCCCCAAAGGCCCTTGTATTATAATAATTTTACCTGTTGATTTGTTAGCCTTGTTAAAATGGGACCTGTCCTATCTAAAGTAAATCTGAAGTTTATTATTCATGGATGTTTACCCACGCTTCTTTCTCTAGCACCGGCACCTGCAACAAATATGCAACAGTTGCACTTCCGGATAGTCGTCCTCCCTGTTGGTCTGGAGTAGCAGGCTTTCCCGTTGAGACAAATAACCGTGGTAGATTTCCTTGGCCAATTTGTACCTCTGGCAAGAGGCATCGGGCATAGCAATTTGAGGCCAATCGGGCCTCAAACGATAAGCGCAATTAAGATGGTCTTGTTAAACCGCTCGTTCCATTGCCAACAAATCATTAATTTTTAAATGACTTTCATTAGAAAGAGTTGGCTTTATGTTTGTCCACTGAGACCTGGCAGAGATGTGATCAATATAATGTCCCTTAAATGAACAACTGTCCTCCAGGCTGTTCCTTCGCATGAGAACGTAGGACCTGAACTAGAACTTTAGGTCGCCGGTGGAGTGCTTCGCTATAATTCATTGAAAATAACTTTCCATAGAGCCGAACAAATTCTGGAAATTTTACTTCATTTTATCTTTTTAGTGTTAAAAATGGGCACTCTTAACTCCTTTTTTATTGTGCTTTATATATTGCCATTGCCCCCTAATCATCCATGTTTTTGTCAGAATTCAGTCATTTTTTTAAGCTAGCTCTATTATTAAACCTTGAAAACATTATCCTGCTTGGAGATTATAATATGACCATCAATGATTCATCTAACAATCTTGCAATGAATATATATAATCTCACTGACAATCCTTCAACTTTTGCAGCATGTTAATGGCCCCATGCATATTCAGGGTAACACTCTAGATCTCGTCTTCTCCTCATGGGGCTCACTGTAGATTTGGTAGGATCTGAAGAGTTATGAGTGTCCGATCACAACTGTTATGCTTTTCGGTAGGTCCCATAAACCTGAAATCCCAGTTGCTAAAGCAGGTTCATGCTCTCGTATACTTAGTGATATCAATATCTGCTGTCTTTTGTCAGACTTCAAGCATTTTGATGTTTTTTTTTTCTGATGCCCATACGTTACATGTTCCATTGTTTTCACGTTTCAGCTCTCACTGTTTGGTCTTCGTTCTTTGATAATACGTGCACCTCTAAAAACGTAAAACTGTATCATATATTAGACGCAAATCGATTGGTAAAAATGACATTTATTTGTAACCTCAGATGTAA
>JAIEZT010000198.1:11274084-11300013 GCA_019594935.1 Periophthalmus modestus
TGGATTGGAACAGAAAGGAGGAATGTAGAGTAAGCCGAAAACAAAAAACACCAGTTAAGAGAAAAACACTATTAAATAAGAAAATAAAAGATTTAATAAATTCTCACTCATCTTTTTCACGCTGACTGAGCTTTGACCAAAACCCCTGAAGTGTCACACCCACCAACAAGCCCCACTATGGCAACGTATAATGTGAGCCATATGGCTCTGATAATACAAAGCCTAACACCGAGATGCCCAACAAGTGGTTTTTGTGTATTGAACACGCCGACTGCACTAGAGTATAAGAATTGAACACATTTATATTTTAGTGCATTAAAAAAAACATCTTGACATGAAGCCAAAAAACCCAAAGCATTACAGTAAAGAGAGGCTTAAAACAGAACGAGGTTTTGAGAAACGCGGAAAACGGAAACAAAATTGCGAGAAAAAAAGCCGCCTATAAACTTTATTAAGTTGTGTGTTCCTCATCACCAGCCCTACAAACTTAGAATTACTAAATACGTTTTGTGAATGATCAGGGAACCAGTCGAATTGGATATGAGTTTAGATGTTCATTAGTAAGAAAATCCCCCCTTTGAGTGTTGAGTTAAGGACAGGCACCCACGACGAACCATACCAGAGGAAACCGAGGATTTATGTAACTGCTCCGGTTTGGATCTGTAATGCTCAGGTCTTATGAAAACATATAGAATAAACCCTGTTCTTCAACCAGTATCGGTGTTAGCGAATTTGCATTAATCAATCCAGCAGGTTGTTAGCAAAAAAAAAAAAATACTTGATTTGGTGGCGTGCAATGGGACCAAGGATAATACGTTTGTATTGCCATTCTGTGGGGAACCTTTCCAGGATTTAAACTATGACATTTCTCCCTGCTGCTAGAGAGGAAGATTTAGGACCCATCCATGAGCAAAAAAAGTGACATAGTGCCCTTTAATGTTGGAATATATAATTGCTGCTGAAATCACAACTGTATAATGATAACAGTTAGCATCTATTTTCTGTTTCGTCCGGGCTGTAGACCTACTGAATAGCCATTCTGAATAAGCTCGCAATTGTGGCTAAAACTCCACCTCTCGGCCAAACAGACTTGTGCGGGCGAAGGGACCTCTAGATTGTATGACCCGACTCCCAATCAATATTCCTAATCTGGTAATGCTGCAGAGCGAGCTAGCTTATTAAACAATTCGGAAGGAGCCGGGGATTCCCATTTCGAAAGCATTAGCTCAAACCAAACATTGTTGTCCCAGTGTCTCTGACATCCTCGCACTCTTCCAAACCCACTGTCCGGCTTCGATAGGAGGACAGTCGAGGCTGGACAAAGATGGATCTAGTAGACGTGAAGCGGCTGGATTGAAAAGTGGGGTTAGTATGGAGGCGTCCATTTCACTGGAAGGGGCCGACCTTGCTCAAACAGTATGTCACTAAAATGGGGGCGGCAACAAGTGTGATTGTGAAGTTTGGATATGTAAATGTAACGGAACTGGCTCTACAGTCTTTAAACGCCATATGGTAATGTAAATTGTTTGGAATTAATAGTATACATTAGTTCAAGATGCAAGATTCCAGAAGCAACAAAAGAGTGTGTTTCTGTTTATTGCACATGAAACAGACCACATGTCTGGTTGGGTTTTTCTGTAATTTTAAATTGCCACATGAACCATTTTATCAAAAAGCCGTGCAATGTTGACCTGCCCCCTCTAACTTTGTCTCTGTCAAGGGAGATGAAATGAAATGAAGCTAAATCTGGTTTGTGCAACGCTTTTTACTGGTGTAATGTCAACACCAAAACCACATAAATAATATAAATGTCAACTATTTGGGGGGGGGGGTCTAACATCTGTCATCGTCCAGGGGATAGATAATGTTTTTTCAGTTTTTTAAAGTCCATTAAAAGGGCCACTGTGTTGATCAGTGCTGCTCACGTTGCCTTACTCCGGTTCATCTGATTAAACCGACCTGACGGCTATTGTGGCATCTGTGTACGGATGTATATGGATATGTATATGTGTATGGAATATCAGGCCGAAAATGTTTTTATTTTTACATTCTATATTTCCTTTTTATACTTCCATGGCAGAGAGACAAAGTAATCAATAGGGAAAAACGGCTTTTGCCCCCATTTTGGAGTATGACATCATCTATTGACTCACAATTCACCTTTGTATTGAAAAAAATAAACCATTTTATGCCTCTCTGCTAACCTGTTGCTCTTAGGCTCGTAATTTTGATCTAAAAATGTCGTACTTAACACCTCTGTACATGATCCCGAGGTTTTATTTAGCTATTTTGTCCATAAATCAAGATATGAGATCATTAATACCTGACCAAGCAGGTGCCTTTTTTTTTTTTTTTTGTTTTCCTTTCCCCCAGGGGTCGTTTCAGCTATTCGATTTAGAACAGTTTTGATTGACAGCATTTGTTACAGCACGGCTCCTTGCTAAACCTGCGGCAGGAGGGAGATGTTACCGTTAACAACCCATCACTCCCTGATTGGCTCTTGGTTGCTAGATACTTGTGGCCAGAATTACAAATACTGAACTACGACTCCAAATTCGACTCGACCCAGAAACACTGAGTGACGTTCCCACACAGTGAACGGTTAAAAAAAGTAGTTTTGAATTTCGTGCATTATTGCACATCCCACTCGGTGTGGGAGGTTCTATTGTAGCCACATTTTCATGGGGCCAGACCTAAAAGAAAGCGAGGCTGCCAATCTGCACCTCTGGCCACCACCGAACACTCACACACACACCCACACACAACACACACCACCCCACACACCACAAAGCCATACTGGGCAATGTGGGTTGAAGTGTCTTGCTTAAGGACACAATCAACAGTTTACACCTGAGTCAGTACTGCCCCCAACGGTCACAATGGGGTTGTCAAAAGTATTGAAAATCTTAGTAATTGACCTAAAACCTAGTATCAAAACTAGTTATTTGAGTGTGTATCGATACAGAAAACAAGTCACACAAGACAAAAATGACCCCTTCCGTCAATAGTTTTAAAATGAATATTGAGTCTATTCCTTTGTATCGAAAAGGAATAAGCAGGCAAAGAAAAAAGGGCAGCGTTCCAAGGCTCCCATGTGCTTCCCATTAAAACCATATGTCATTAACACATTATTAATTCAATATTCCTCTGGACAAACATAATACGCCTGATGGCCTCAGTTCTTTAGACACTCAACCCTTACCTCCATTTTAAAACCTGGCTGTCTTCCTCCTCTTCTCTCGTTCACGTCCCATGTGGGCCTTCAACATGTACGCTAGCAAATGTTGTCATGGGCGCAAAAAACATCCATGTAGCCTCCACGGGACTCGAACCCCCAACCCCCCATCCTCATCCCACTATCCACGACAGCTGCGTTCAAACAGGTGTCCAACCGAGATACACACTGCCCTTGACCCACACAGTTGGTTTTTTTTGTGTTTTTTTTTTTTCATGGCAGACTTGGAACGCACTTTACCGGGCGCAATCAAAATCACCTAGCAACGCCGCATCGTCACAGCGACCCCAGAGGAAAGACTGGAGGGAGACTGGCGGAGAGTGCAAAAAAGAGCCAAAATAGAAAAGCACTTTTTATCATATCAACAACCTATGAAGAGTACTGGATGATGAAACTTTGGAGATGGATAATGGTAATCTTTGTGGTGAGATAAGCTGTAATAGGTAATATGTTTGCATTATCAGGATGTGGCAGGGGGAATCATAAATACGTTTAATGTGGGACCGAGAGTGTATGCTAGATCAGTGCTTTCAGATTAGATAAAAGGTTGTGTAGAAAGTTGGATGCAGCTGTTAGTATCTGGTAAAGTTAAAGTACTTAAAGGTACAATATCTAACTTTCTGGAGGTTTTTCAGTGCAATAAATACAATAAGAGAGTGTGATCAATAACGCTCGGCTTTAGTTAAATGAAGCTTATCGAGGCTAGCAGTTATAGCGGCGAATTTGCAGCAGAGTTCCATATTTGGAATTTTAACTGCGAGTATCATAGCAACCAAAGAGCCAATCCGGAGCGAGGCTGTTGAAGGTAACGCCCCTTCCCGGCTGCACTATAGGTTTAACAGGGAGCGAGTGCTTTAGCAACGCTGTCAATCAAAGCTGTTGCTAACACTGGCAAGAGTGACCTCGGGGAATGAAGGCGCCTGATTTGTCTGATATAATGTTCATATGTTGATTTGCGGACACAAGAATGAAATATAATGTCGAGCGGGGTTACTACGAACATTTTAAGACGAAAATGATGAGCCTGACAGCAGCAGGTTAAGAGAGAGGGGACGCAGTTTTTTTCAATAAAAAGTTAATTGGATCCAGACTCAGTGGAGCTGGAAGTGTGCCCATGCTCACTTCCTATTTGGAGCGCAGCAGCTAGTAGGTTAGCTATGTCCATTATATTTACAGTCTATGGTGTAGGCCTTTCAAAAATTAGCTGCTGCTTTAGACTTGTCCTAGATGTATTTCCTTCAAAAAGACTTGGATATTTTTTCTCAAACCCATTTCAACCTAAATAAAAAAAAAAAATAATTTAAAAAATGACCATATGGTGGTCCATATGCATATTAACATTTTATCTTTAAAAATTATGTTTTCACATCGAAACTAATTGCATTCAGGTATGTTTGAGTACTGCCCTCAAAACATAGGGTTCCACTTTGTGATGTCATCAGGTGATATTGCAAAATTTTCCATGTGTACTTTTTAACTAACTTTTAACCAACTTAATCTTGTTTAGGCTTATACTTCTTACCTTCTTGCTCGGGTGGCGACGAACAATTATTTTGGTAACTGATGAATTGTGGCAATTATTCTTTCAATTATTGATCCCGAAGAGTCTGGAGTGTGTAGAGCTGAGAAAAATGCATTGGATTACTAAATTACTAACGATTATTTCTTTTTTTTTTTGTGCAAAACCCATAGACATACATGGAGACACAAACAATTATTTCATTTAACGATTAATTACCTTGCGCCCTCTGCTGGAAAAACTGAGGGCTTTGTATTCTCCCCCCAAAAAAGGATGCATTTCTTTCAGTCGTTATCCATGAAGTTATGCGTCGTCATCATGAAATACTCAGTGGGGGGCGGGTAAAAAAAAGTGCTTTAAAACATCTGATCTGTGCGTACAATTGACTACATAAGCATTTAAATTTCTTTTTCTTTTTTACATAAACGCCATCCTTTTACTTGCTTGTTTACGACTAGAATCTGTGTTTCAGCTTTCCAGATTTGAATGTAATTTTCAGTATCATTAGGCACGAAAATGGTTGCAAAACGCCTCTACCCCAAAAATATGTATTCACCCTTCAAAGCGAGCCCATTTTCCACCGCCGCCCGGTAAATATCGCTTGCGAGCTACATTTTGCAATTGAATTCTGCGGAGGTCTGCTAGCATGCCTCGCTGGTCTAAATCAAAGGCAATGCTTGTTATCACGTTTCATATGCAACTGGAGGATCGGGGCTAGGTAATGTCATAAAATAGCCCATACGCCAGAGACCCTTTGCGATGTTATTACTAGGCTAGCAGGTTCGGACGCATAACTTACTCAAAAATATGCCTCGGAATAATGCGCACACCAGCATATGAAATCAGACAGGAGGTTGTAAATATAGATATATAAATGCAGGTGTAGGAGAAATAGCTGCGTGTCTTGTAGATGAAGGTGCTCCAATTGGGGCCTAAGGGTGCCGTGATTTTCGTCCACGAGAGGCAGCTAGCTACCCGGAGCTTGTACCAATGGTGTTTTATAAGTGTGTAAAGTTGTAGCCGTAACGCACCCTAACGTAAATTTCGCGCTGGTTAAAAAATAATGCAGTACTGTAAATTTGAATGGGTGATAGAGCAGGTAGTAAAATGATAGTTTGTGTGTATGTAGTAATCGGAAATATCGGAAAAAATATGGAGGGTTTTGTTTAAATTTACCGCTTTGCTACCAATAAAAAAAATCGAAATGCTAAATAATGTCACGTTAAAAAATAAAATGAATGAAGAATCTTGTATGGCGGTGTTGGCGTAGCTTCCTATTCACGTCTGTTTTGTGTAGTGATGTAATATAACGTGACTAGCCGGCTGTTAGCGCTCTCCCCATGTACTTTAAAAAGACTAAGTAAAGCAAAAATATTTTCATTAGACAATATTAAAAATACTGACCAATTATAAAAACTTTTGGAATAACTATTTCAAGTGTGTCAAATCCTGTATTGTCACTGTTAACAGAAAACCAGCAACACAAGCATGATCAGGGTATCACATGACGTAACAAAGGGGTAACACTACTTGACAAACCAAACAGGCAAACACTGCATGACCTAAAAATACATGGCCGAAACTAATAGGTAACGCTACATGACTTGAATGATACGTAACAATGCATGATGTACTGTAACTACTGGGTAACACTGCATGATGTAACTATTGCGTAACATTGCATGACTTGACTTCACTGATGCGTAACACTGCATGACGTTACTAGTGGGTAACACTGCACGAAATAACTACAGGGTAAACACTGCATGACTTGACTAAGGAGTAACACTACATGACTTGACTTGACTGATGCGTAACACTGCATGATGTAACTAGTGGGTAACAAAGTATGACATAACTAGTGGGTAACACTGCATGAAGTAACTAATGCATAACATTGCATGACTTGACTTGACTGATGCGTAACACTGCATGGCATAACCAATGCACTGCATGATGTAACCAACAGGTAACATTTCATGACTTGACTGATGGGTAACACTGTATGATTTAACTAATAAGTAACACAAAATTATTTAAAAAATAATAATAATGGCACTACATGATTTTCAAAAACACTACATAACAAGAAAATTGTGTGAGTAAATGTTACATCACAAATAGGTAATGATACATGACTTATCTAATGGGTAACAGTTCAGCATTTAACAAATGTGTAATGCCACACAACTATAAGAATGTATAACACTACATGATTTAACAAATGGGTAACACAAAATGACTTATAAAAGTAACACTATAAGACTTGACAAATACATAACACTACATGACCACTAACTAATGGGTAACACTACATGGCTTTAAGAATGGCTAACAGTCCATAAATATACAACCTAACAAACAAGTAACACTACATGACGTCCAGGTAACAATACATGACTTAACAATTTTAACACTGAAATAAAATAAAAAAGAATAAAGGGCTCTAACAAAAAAATGTAACCCTGTGAAATAAAAAAAACAACAGACTTTATAAAGGGTAACATCATATGACTTAGCAACCAGGTAATGCTACATCACATTACATATGACTATGAGTACATGATTTAACAAAAGGGTATAACATAACCAGTTGAACTAAATGAGACAATACATGGATGTTTTATAAGTGCTGTGATTTGCATGAATTTCCAGGTGGGTAAAAGTAATGCCATAAATGTGAAGGTGCCAACCACACCGGTGTAGTATGTAATAATAGACATACACTTAAGTTCATCTGAATTTACTCTTTTAAAGCAGACCTCTTCTGCAAAATCAACTTTTCAGAGCTTTTAACCATGTTACAATTGTTTCCCCTCCTCATTTACACTCTCAAAGTTATATTTGAAGTGATTTATGCATATTTGAGCCATTTTTAACAGCTTATTTTCAAGACATCATATTGCTGATCAACCCCAGTTTTCACCACCACTGTTACACACCCTCTGGTCTGTACTTACTTCGTCCTCCAATAACATTTTATTAACTGGTGATATGTGTAGGATTAGCCTGCGCTGCATAGTCATTTTGGCTCAAATGAAAAAAAAAATCCACTGCGTTGCTAGCATTATGTACAACTATCAAGCCCCGGGGCCCAAACATGAAGTCAATGGGCTGTGCTCAATGGCGCGTGTCGCAAATTTATCCTTTAGAAGGTAGATACATCCGGTTCTGCCCATCGACCATGTGCAGTTGAGCTACCCCCCATGAAATTTTGTGCTACGAGAGCAAACGGAGGCAAGAGAATAATAAGTAAATAATAAATTATAATCTTTATGCTTCAAGAAGCTTCTGAACCATGTTCTTAACCTGTGTCTCCTTAACGACAGTTGGGCTCGTTCACATCGCTCACTCATGTTATAGCACATGACCAATATAACCAATCAGCGCTTGAGCTTAGCTAGAGCGGACAGAGCGTAGTCAAAGCTAGCAATTAAAAAGCAGTTTTTAAGACAACAGCTGAGAAAAAGTTTGTGATTTGAAAATAGGTAAAAATCGTGGATTAATATTGAACTAAAATGAGCCACAGTGGTAGTGACAAGACGTCTGACCTGATGAGCTGGAAAACTACCCAAACAAAATCATCTTCTCAGCAAAAAACCTAGCGGTTGGTAAAATTGTGAGGGTTTTTTTGTTAATCTTTTTAGTAATAGCTTGCAGAATGTCTAGAAGTACGTTCCATATTCTTTTTGGATAAATTAGCGAGCCCAATGGGTCAAATTTGGCCCTGATCTTAAATTAGGGAATAAAGGGTTAAAATTGAAAAAGTGGATATTTGATTATAGCAGTAATTTAATGTAATGTTCATAATTTTCCAAAGAAGAAAAGTGTTCTTGGGTTTTCCAGGGTTAAAAGGATCAAACAAAACACTTACACTTACAATATTCTGAAAAAAACCTATATATATGCACCTATATTTATTTATGTTTGTGGCTAGAAACAAATCTAGCTTTTAAAATGGTCAGATCATACCTTTAAGTGTAACAGAGCCTATGTAAATGATTTTAGACTGACAATTTTCTAAGAGATTTGCAATAGACAAGAATCAGTGGCTTCAGGGATCAACCAAAAAAAGTTTATTTTGACTTGACATTTTTGACAACACAGTGTCATTTCCAACCCAGTGGCTGTTTTGAAACGCACATTATTTAATACCCACATTTCCAAATAAAACATTCTATTATTTTGCGAGCTAAATCTAGCCTGAAGCACTGCACTATATGGGCTTCCAACCTGCGCATGTAAAATCCATTTTCTCACATCCCCAAATCATTTCCTGACACATTTTTTGACAGAAATCAATTTGAATTTCCCAAATAGGAGAAAGAAAGTTTATCTGTATCGCGGCACAGATCGTTCCATGCATTCCGGGGCACTTCAAATCCCACTGGCCCGGATCCAATATGGCTGCCGCTGGATTGGGTAGGCGGCATGACGGATTGTTGGTAAGCACCCCAGCATGTTCCATCAAAGCGGGCTCTTCTCTTTGTCAGGATGGCGGAGACAGAGGACTTCCACGCTGCGTCTGCCCACCTAAGGGACCCGGGCCGTGCTCAATAATTCAGAGGATGTTGCTCCAGTCCTGTGGAGAGAGGAGAAGAGGTGAGCGATGAAATGTGCCCGCCGAGGAGTGCAGGGAGGAGGAGGAGGAGGAGGAGGAGGAGTGGGAGTCTGGGAGAGGTGGAGATGTACAAGGAATAGGTAATTATTGAAGAATTTGTGGAGTGTAAAGATTGGACCATTCGGGCTTATTGAAATGGGATTGGAGAACACTATTGAGCTCATGTTCACACTATATGGCTGTATTACTGTTATAGCTATAGAAGTTCATAGATTAAAGTGACTATAGTATTCAGAATATTCTTTTTTGCCCCAGTACAGATACACTTGAAAAGCAACTCTCGGGCTCAAAATGAGAACGCTGTGTGCTGTCTTCTGTAATCCAGGGCGTAACAATGGTCCTCTGTTAGCGTACTAGTTGTTACGAGCATTACATGACAGCAAAAGTCTGCTCTGGCCTCTGAAAGTTGAGAAGAAGGCTTATAAACTCATCATGGTGAGTAATTAGGATGTTCTGACTGCATACGGTCAGTGAGATCATTTTGGACCACTGCAAACTGTTTGAAATGTTTTAAGACAGTAAAAAAATCAGATATAATGCCATTAATAAATACTGAAAATCGAATTGAATTTAAGTACATTTTGAACAGTTCCACAATGCTAAAAGCTATAAATATCTACCCACGCATTTATGTATTAATTTTATGAGTCAGTGGTTGAGCTTGCAGCACAAGATTCGAGACATATCCTCTGTATTCTGATTGTAAATTAACTCGTAAATGGTAAGCGATCATTTTTATGTAGCGCTTTTCCACCTTCAAGGCTCTCAAAGCGCTTTACATCAAGGAACCGCTCACCCATTCACTCACACATTCATACACCAGTGTGCACAGACACTAGAGGCGGGATGGGTTTAGTGTCTTGCCCAAGGACACAACAACGGAGTTTATCTGTGGGAGCTGGAATCGCACCGACAACCTGTGGATTGCCTACACCTGGTCAAAGATAAGTCTATTGTTTTATAGGCAGATTTAAAGGGCCTATATTACGCAATTTTTTTATCTGTTATATTGCATCCTCTTCACAAACAGACCTGGAGTTGTGTTTTGTTCCAGTCAAACATGTTTAATACATAAACTCTGCATATTTAGGCTGAG
This sequence comes from Periophthalmus modestus, assembly GCA_019594935.1. Lineage (NCBI taxonomy): Eukaryota > Metazoa > Chordata > Actinopteri > Gobiiformes > Gobiidae > Periophthalmus > Periophthalmus modestus. The sequence continues at coordinate 11,284,556 of JAIEZT010000198.1, forward strand.
TTCTTCTCTCAAATTGAAAACGCTTACACCTTGTGATGTCATGTGGTGATACAGGAAGTGCTCCACTGCGTTTTTAAACTCTATGCACCGCCCCTTGAATCATTTGGATCATTTGCAGCCTCAGGATAGACAGACATTGAAGCTACAGCTTGTATCTTCGTTGAAACTGCTTCTCTTTCCAGCAGATATAGTAGACATTCTGTGGCAATTTCAGCTGTTCAAGTTCATTTTGCATAGGACCTTTTCCTATAACTGCAATGCATTTAATATTGTTCAAATAAAATGAAAAGTATAACATCTCCAGCTAGCTCTACAACACTAATTATCTCCTAAACTTGCTCTGATCCCCACAGCAGTTAAAGTTCACCTGTCCTTCCCTCCCTCTCTCCGGCTCTTATTCCCCAGCGCTCTGTTTTTCCCAGGTAGGGGGATTTGGGAGGTTTTTGCGGGAAGAAGGAGCCTCGGGGGTGGGGCAGGCGCCGAGCTGACTGACAAATGGGCTAAAAGCAGTCCCACGATAGAGGAGAAAGGCGGGTGAAGTGTCTTGCCCAGGGACACAACAGCTATAATTGATCTGTTGAGAACCATATACCGAAGTTGTTGTGTACAAGTTCTTTAAAACAGGTAAAGTCCTGTATTATATGATGTGTTCTTCAGGCTAGTCATGCTAATTCACATGGAAAAAAGTTGCTAATGGTAAGCAAAAGATTCATGATTTTGGAATTAAATTGAGCATAGTGTAAGTGTAAATGAGGCTGCCAACAATAGCTGCCAGCATCAAATCTATCGCATTACAATTGGCGTCCATTACACTAACGCCACTACAGTGTTCCCTCGTCGTTAATGCGGGAGTTACGTTCCAAAAATAACCTGCAACAGGCGAAATCCGCGAACTACATAATCCTTACAAAGGTCTTGTTGCGGGCATTTACTACCCTTTTTGCATCCTTGTTAAAACTTATTCCTGCGGTCGTCCTTATGTTATTTTCCTTCTTTATGTGACGAACTGAAGATTCATTTATTCCGTAATGGCGCCCCCTACAGCTGCGTAACTTCTACCTTCCCACAGCATGTCCCAAAGTCCAACTTCCAGCAGAATGTTTCATCAACATTATGGGTTTAGTCGGGGAGAAAACTTGCAAACATACAGCACTTCAGAGTCACACTGCTGAACATTTGTGTGAATTTGTCAAGCTAAATGCATTCTGTACTGTCCCTTAGCCAATCAGGACGCAGAACACCATGCGCAATCATAAACTGTAAAAAAAAAAAAGCATGCAAAATTGCACCCCAAAAAATCTGCGAAACAGCGACATCGCAAAAGGTGACCCGCGATATAGTCAGGGACCACTGTTCTGCACATCGCATCAGGTTTGTGAAGCTGTAGCGTATTGTTTTGTGTCCTGCTTTTGTATATTAATGAAAAAAATGTGCTGCGGGAGCATGGGTGACGTAGGCTTGTGGGCGGAGCATTGGACAGAATCGTACTGCTAATCAAAAGGAGGGTTCGAATAGTGCCGGGTAGAGACCATTAGATTATTTAGACACGCATGGATGACATTTAAAACCTTTCCAGGCATGTTTTTGGTGAGGGAAACCCATTATTATAGCAGAAATCTCTAAAAAGTCCATATTTTAGATCCATATTTTACATAGTATGGATCCCTTAACTAGCTCGGATACAGCAGCTACAGCTCACCCGCTATCTCTCCATCTTTCTCCACCTTTGATTCCCACGTGCACCATTCTCTCTTTCCCAGGCAGAAGGATTTGGGTGATTTTTTGTGAGAAGAAGGAGCCTCGGGAGGGGTGGTAAGCCTTCAAAGCTGACAGACAGATGGAGAGGAGCAGGTTGCTGACACTACGACACGGGGTTGACCAATTAGTCCAGTCTGGTCCGCTCTGGTCCGGCTCTGCTCCGGTTGGCTCTCCTCAGGGGCAGCAGACATCCACCGCTGGGTACGACTCGGAAAAGTAATGTCCGAACTTGGACCTGGGCTGGCTCATTTTGAGTGACAGTTGGATGGGACCTTGGGAGATTACAGTACGGTGCTTTGCTACTGTACAAACAACTACATTAGATTGATTTTCTGTGGACTCTCCGAACTACTGGCTATAAAACATAATTCACACAGGAAAGTTGGGTGAAGAGTGTTGCCAAAGGATGTATGTAAAAGCAGTTTGCAAGGGTGGCGATCAAACCATCAGTCTTGGTAATTCTTTTGTAATTTAAGTCGATTTTTTTCCAATTAAATGTATCAAAATGCAATAGATATGACATATGAGCATAGAAAAGAACCACAGTACATACGTCTCTAGCCAAAAAATATATAAAAATGTTGGGTTTTTTTCACGTTGGTTGCGTTTATTACACTGAAAAACATGTCTTCACTGGGAGTAGGCTTGCATCTCCACAAACCTGACTCTTATCTGGCCTGGAAGAGGGCCTCCACCTGCTTGTTTCCATGGAAATGTTGTCCCTTTGGCTCTAATCTTCCACAGCATGGCCTCAAACGTATCTATCTCCCTGGAGAATGTTCCAAAGTATGGATTTAACTTTCTGTTTCCATGGGATCACGCAGGTCCCGCAGACTGGACCTTTAGGTTATAGTAAAATCCACAAACTTCTCAGCAAAATGTATTTATCTCGGATGTAAATTGTTTTTCTTTGCAATGTTGTGTAAGCTTACCTATATTTTTTGCCCGATTTGTGTTATATTTCAATTTTGACTCTTTAGTCTGTTCAAAAATGCCAATCTGATGGATTTACAACAAACTAGGAATAACACGATACACAAAGAGAAGTCAGCATCAGCAGCTTATGAAAAAATATTGGGTAAAATCCTAAAATACCATCACCGATATCGATAATGAAGCCGTTATATTGCCCATCCCTGTCCATGCTCACATTCATTCACAATTTTAAACCACTGACTCTTGAATGCCACAATGGACCAATATTTGACAAATTTATCCGAATAAACTTAACAAATACACTGCTTGGCCAAAAAATAAAAGTCGCCACCAAAAAAAAAAGGTCGTTGGACCACCTTTAGCTTCGATTATGACACGCCTTCACTGTCGCTTGTTTCGATTTCGCTTCTGCAAAGATTTATTTCCATCCAGTGTTGCTTTAATCTTTCACCAAGATGTTGCATTGATGACGGTCGAGTCTGACGCTGCACAAAGCTTCTCCAGCACATCCCAAAGATTCTCACTGGGGTTAAAGTCTGGACTCTGTGGAGGACAATCGGCTCGGACCTATTTGCTTAGTTAAATCCAGGTGGCGACTTTTTTTTTGGCCAGGCAGTGTATCTCTTTCCAAATTCACCCAATGCAATTCCTCCAAACTTTTTACTATTCCACGCACACCTTTGTTCTTCGGCGTCTCATCCTTTCTTTTTATTTACTCTGCCCCCTCCCTTCTCCAAAGCCCCATAGCCTTGAGTGGTAACAATCCCTGCAACCAACATGTCACCGAGCACCGCTCTCCTGTCACCCCTCTCCTCTCTCTCCTCTCCCCGGTCTCGTTACGGGGACAGCACATAAACGCCACGCCAAGTTACGGCCATCTTAACTCCCATGAGGCCACTGGGGTTGGAGGGGCTGGAGGGGGGGTAGAGGGGCTTTATGGCGTGGGATACAAGCGTGCGGAGAAACAGGAAAGATCATTAAGAATTAACCTCGGTCCCAAAGTGGCGGTTTTCCAAAGGGTGATATGTGACCTGGCAGGTGAGGAAAAGAAGTGGGGGCAATTCTCTTTAATGACTGAAACAGAGATCGCAGAAGAGGCGGTGAACTCATAGAACTGTGGTTACTATCAGAGGTTACACTATTAACCTGGATGTACAGATTTGGTTACAAAAATGGTTGTACATTTTGACATTTGATTTACTCAGTGACCTTACCTCGTGGTTTTCAGCTAGCTGTTTATTCGTGATATCTTGAGGGCTTTAGACCATTCAAAAGATATAATATTTTGTTTCAAATTGCTACGGCAACAGTGCAAGATTTTCATCATTCTGAAACCCTTAGATAGTTGCTTGTCGAGAATGACATCTCTCTGTATTTTGTATTTGGTCGCGACTGGAGCCAGGCTCAAACACGGCCGTCTAATCACATTTTTTCCTTCATTTGACACATGTGAAACAAAGAAGCTCATTGGTCACCCATCATTTTGAATAAAACCACATTTCTCTCACCTCAGATTAACAGAGTTTAATGTTTTGGTCATTGATTCTGCAAAAATACGCAATGTTTTTCAGTCCTTTGTGATATTTTCCCCTGTTTTTTTTTCTTCTAAGCTGAGCATATTTGTTTTGATACAGCTGGACAATACGTGTTCCTGATTGGTTAATCCAACTGTCAATCACGCCCATCTGAACTATGTGTATTCTGGATCCCAGCCAACAATTCGTTACTGACTTGTTATATTTTTTGTCATTCCAACCATCTACTTGCATAAAAATCCAACCCTAGTTTTAAATATTGGATAAACAAATAAAGGTTTCACTTTGTAACTTTTATGGAGGACAGTTTGCCACCTGCTTGTCTCCATTGAGATGTCATCGCTTTCCTTAAAATGTTCCACAGTATGGCATTAAACATATCTATCCGACATTTATTTGGTTTGAGGTGTTCGACTGTTCAAAAACATCTTGGAAAAAAATGCATTCTCACTGTGTGGGAGGTCTCCACTTCGCAGATTTGACCTGTAACCTGTCTGCTTTAAGATATATACCTTTAATTCAATGGGAAAATATTCTATAAAAAGCAATAACATCTAAACAGAGACAAGCGGAATTAGTTCAGCTTGAGTATTTCTATACCTACAGATGTCCTGGGACAGACTGGCAGAGATGTGGCTGCCCATATTTTGCATTTCAAGTTTTACTTTCACCAACTTGAACCCCAACCCTGCCATGTTTTATAGAAGCGGGTGAAGTGTCTTGCCCAATGACACATAACCAAAATGGGGTCGAACATCAACAGCAACGTCTTAGCCTAGAGTGGGGAAGGAACTGAAGTGCTGTGATGTGGAAGATCTATATTTTCCCATTTTTTCCCTCTAATAAAATTACAATAAACCAAAAAAACACAAAATTGATCAGTGAAATGGTTAAAAATTCAATCCCCCAAATCTTATTTTCTCACTTTTCTACAGTGTCAAATATTAATTGTCAAGCTGATATTATTGCGTTACTATTAGTGCAAGAAATAATAAATGACCAAAATGTATGCGCCGAAACCAAGCATGCAAATTAGGAACTGTTCCAACATCCAAATTTTGCATTTTCCTGAATTAGCAGCTCCAAAGTCCTCAAATAGCGGACTGTACCAAAATCTTGACACAAACCACACACGCACTTATGTTGGGTTTTCATCCTTTTTGGGGCACATTACATTAATTTACATTCATTTCCTGAAGAAGGATCATAACCTCAACCACAGCGGCTACTCACCTAACCTTAAAATCTTAGAAATGTGAAAAACAGGACTACAGTAGTTCATTTTAAACAGTTTGCAGTGGTCTAAAGTTATTCCTCACTTACCTTATGCATTCTGAGCATCCAAATTATACACTCCGATGAGTTTATAAGCGCTTTTCACAACTTTGAGAGGCCTGAGCAGTTTTGCCATTGTGGTAAAGCTAACAACTAGCATACTAACGCACACTTCCTGATTATTGGACAATAAAATGCTTTAGAATTATATGCAGAACACAGTACACAGTGACCTTATCTTTTACCTTACATTATATCTGTACTGTAACAATATTTTGAAAGAACTTGGGTAGGCACTGTTATTTAAACCTAACTTTAACCTATTTTAACTCATATCTGAGCATTAAACCATGTTCTTGATCCCGTTTTTGTCCCCATAAGGTCCCCATGATGAGTGTGTGTGTACAGATTTTAGTCCCCACAGTGTTATAAATACCCTCCCGCACACACCCGCACACATACTAGCGACCGTCCCCGCTTCGTCTTTGCTGTAAAGGCCAGTACAAAGGCTGTGACCTATGTCCCCCGATCTCCCAAACAATAGCTCCACTTCTGCACATACATGATAAATCCGCTGGCCTTTTTCCACCGCCAATCTCTCTCAGCACGTATGGGAGCCCGCATGGACCAAAATACTTTCGCGCTGGGGTTTTCCTCCCTTCGTATTGGCTTGTTTTCTCAGCAGAGAGCGGTGGGGGAAACAGCATGGACTAAATAGCTCATTAAGTTTTGATGACCACGTCCTCCGGTTGTAGATCTTGAAAGCTAACGGGAGCCAGACTGCTTATGGCTATTGATTCTGCTGCTACTGCCCAGCGCCACCCCCCGCCTCCAACCCGACATCCCTCCTCCCCCCCTGCACGTCCCAGCGAGGGCTCTACGGAGGGCCGCCAAATTATTCATGCCAAGATCCATGTTAATGACAGAGGGGGAACAATGTGTCCGGCACGGTTTTAAAAGCACAAATTGCATTAGTTAGCGCTAACAGCCCAAACGCATTAGGGTTTATGGCAGAGTGGAGGAGAGGAGGAAGAGGAGGAACTGTTATGTAAGCCATTTTGGGCCAATTTATGAAGATCTATGGCAGATATTTACAGTGGGTCCATATAGTGTTTCTATATACATTTTCTGATTATATAAATGGACACAGCTTACCCGCTAGCCACCATGTTCCAACTAGGAAATGAGCATGGGCACGCTTCCAACTCCATCAACTCTGACTCCAATTCACTTTGTATTGTAAAACGTGTTTTATCTCACGATTGTGTCCATAAATCAAGATATGAACATTAATAACAGACAAATCAGGCGCCTTCTTTCGCCAGCGTTAGCAACAGGTTTGATTGACAGCGTTGCTAAGCGCCGGCTCCCTGCTAAACCAGTGATGCTGGCGGGAAGAGGCGTTACCTTCAACAGCCCCACTTCAGATTGGCTCTTTGGTTGCTATGATACTCCAAAAATGAAGTCTGGCTCCAAATTCGCTCCATAACCGCTAGCTTTGTTGAGCGTCTTTTTTGTTTGGGAGGTGGGTTACACGACGACATCATTCATTCGTGGGAGCTAGAATCGCACCGCCAACCTGCGAGTCAGTGGATTTGACCTCTCAACTAAGGATGTTTATGTCGAGAGTGGGATTCGAACCGCCAACTTTCGAATCGGTGGACAAACGCTCTACCAACTGAGCCACTATCTGTATCAAAGCTTTATCAAAAACATCTACTGGCTGCAAATACTTTCATTTCGGAATATGGACAATTTTAACCCCCGTCGTCTTATGAATATAAAGAGATTGACTTTGTTCACTGTGGCCAATCTTGATGGGTTTATTCACACTGAAGGGATAAAATGCTGCTTTGATATTCAGTTTAAAAAAGAACGTATTATATTTTCACAGAAGACATATGCTTGGCTACACCTTGGGACTTTCACCTAGCTTAGAGCGATGTGGACCAGTCATTCATTACAGCCCTGCACCTGCGCGCTAACACGGCCTTGAATGCTCTTAAATACTGAATTCTAATTAAATGCTTTATATTGAAATACAGACTGAGAAAATGTTAAATAAATCAGCATGCCGCGGAATAGCCTGTCCATGGGTTTCTGAATAATACAAAATTAGAACATTTGCCGTAGCGATTTACAAATTAAAATAAATTGTAATATCTTTTGAATGGGAAGTCGTGAAAAGTCGTAAAAACATTGTATATAACAGAAAGTTGAAACTTACAATAATTTAATCATTCTAACCTTACACACAATTAGTTATTAAAGGCCATCTACGTGTTTTTTGCCGTGTATCTGAGCAAAACTTGAATTTCATGTGCACATTAGCATGCTAGTTGTTGTTAGCTTTACAATAAACTCATCACAGTGGATAATTAAGATGCTCGGATTGCATAAGGTAAGTGAGGAATAACTTTGGACCTCTGCAAACCGTTTTAAATGAACTAGCTCTGTTTTGCACATTTTTAAGCCGTAAAAATCAGGTAGAGCGCCAGTTAACGAGAAAAAAATGGATTTTGGTCAGGAGTACCTACCTGGAGGAGCGCTCTACTATCCATAAATGCTCATTCTGGGACTTGAACCCAATATTTTTTGTGGTTAGGTGGCAAATGAACCACAAATTAAATTTCCACTGAGCCGAAGACATTAAAATGAACGAGCTTGAAGCAATTTGAATCCAACATATTTCATGGCATTTGTGCTGATTTTGTCCATGGGCCTATTCAAAATATAGTAAAATACAATATAATATTAACTATATAAAAGGTGTTCCACTTCACATTGTTTGAAACCTGCCCTATATTTGCATTTGACTTCTCGCTCTCCTTTCCGCGGACAATACTGCTAATGTTGAGGTTATTTGCATGGTAAAAGCCACACAAGGGGGGCTAATGCTATTGTCGCTAACCCAAACGGAAGTGCCGTATGTAAATTTGGATTATCCGGATAAGACTTCTGCCGCCTTCAATATGTATTAATACCATTGTGCGTTAGCCTAGCATCTGTTGGTGTATAGCTTTAGGCTGCATAGAAATGAGCTACTTGTACCTGCGACTACCACTTCAATTAATCTCCTTATGACTGTTTTGCTATGACTTTATGAAACGCCGCAGGGTTAGCAATCTTAGCTTCCAAAAAAATAAAAAATAAAATTATACACGCAATGACCGCGAGCCTGACAGTGTCCAGTCCTGATAGCGCCGCTTTGTGACCCTACCTATATCTCGGACGAAGTGTTTTTTCGCTAGCGCAACATCCGTAGGGAGAAGGGAGGAAGAAGCCAAGGGAGGCGCAGATAAGGCTAGCTAGTCGGTGTAGCGGGTCAGTGCGGTGAAGAGATAGGGGCTAACATGGCACAAGCTAGCAGTGCGTGACCGTTTTGGCTATACGCTGCAGACTACTCCACCCCCTCCAGTCATCCCTCCAATGCGGTCCCCGTCTTATCTCTAAAGAACCAACAGCTTTACAGTCGAGAGAAAGTATGACAGCGCTAAAGAGCGAGAGGAGTGGATGAATGGAAGCTAACGCGTGGGTCAAGCTAACAAACATTACAAGATAAAAATGTTGTTGAGAAAAGTGCCGTAACAAAGAAAGAATGTTTAAACCAGCGGCGTACAACTTTCTGGAGGTGCCGTGTCACCAGGATACAAATTTAAAACTGTACTTAGGAACATTCTCCATGGAGATACATACGTTTTAGCCCGTGCTGTGGAATATCATACATTCACGTGCAACATATCCATGGAAACAAGCAAAAGGAGGCCAAATGTAGTCAGGTTTGTGGAGATGCAAGCCCACGCACAGTAAGGATGCATGTTTTTTAGTGCAATATATCACATATATACATTAAAAAAGCGCTAATTTTGTGTATTTTTTGGCTAAGAAGTTACACGGTGCGGCTTTAAAAGTTATTAGCTACTTTCTCAAGGAAATATCTCCAAGTAGACCTATTGCTCTTTTGCTTGGAGAATAGTAGTAGTTGAAACAGTGGTGTTGCAAACTGTTCTTGAGCAAGACACTTCACTTACAATCCCCAAAGAGGCTGCGCTGGTGTATGAATTAATTAGTTTTTGTGAGTACGCTTAGCCTTCTCGTGTTTTTTTGCCTTAAAAGACAAAAAAAATACGTAAGAAGGCAATTTTGAAGGCTAGAATATAGAAGTACGGAATATACATAGCTAATTGGGAGTAAATCAATGCTAAAAAAAGAAAAAATAGTGCTTTTTCAATACTACGCAACATAAACCGCTAATGAAACAGTATTTTGTGGCAGGAAATAGCAGCTACATTCATGCTTTTCTGTCCTTCCAGCGCTCGCTATACATATAAACAGATCCTATGACTGAAATGTGTATATTTTATGTGTATGATGTTTTCCCTGGACAATTCCCCCAGACAAACACCATAAGAGCCACTTTGGAGGAGGGGAACAGAGGTGTCTTTAGAACAGCCACAAAAAGCACAGATGAGTGGAGGCATTGATTTTTACAGCGACTGCTCGGACACCGCTGGCCTTGAATTTAAATGACAGGCCACTAGCCGGTCCGTGAAGCGTTCTGTGCAGCATATGTGTCCAGCCCAACCCATGCGCCAAATATTGTCCTCAGAAAGTCAATTTAAAAAGGTATTGAGATAACGGCTGGGTGATATAGGCTTACAGAATTGTGGCAATAACTTTTTCTTGTGGAGATTTTGTGCTGAAGAATGTTCAAAGAAAAAAAAGTGGAGCTGTCCGTTCTTTCTTTTGGTAAAAGTAAACACGCTTTTGTCTTTTCTGTCCATGTAAAACAAAGAAGACATGTTTTAATTAGATAGAGGTTTAAAAATAGCTAACTTTGAAGTTTGTTGGCAATTTTATTACTGAAAGGATCTGAACAAATTTGGTTAAGGTGTATGGACTTAAACCACCGATAATTAGACAGACCGACCCAGCCCTTGTATTCTCACACATCACCACTAGATGCTATCTACATTACTGCTGTCTGACAGGGTACAATCTTTGGCCTGACAGAGGAAGAGCAGAGAGCACAGGTGAGACTGAACAGAGGCCAGATGAGGGGGTAGGAACCAGCTGAGAGGGGGTGGGGGTTCCATCAATCCATCCATTCGTTTTCTTCCACTTATCCGGGGCCGGGTCGCGGGGGCAGCAGTCTGAGCAGCTACTCCCACACTTCCCTCACCCCAGACATGTCCTCCAGCTCCTCCAGTGGGACCCCAAGGTGTTCCCAGGCCGAAAGTGTGTCCTGGGTCTTCCCTGAGGCCTCCCTGTTGAGGTGTTCCGGGAAGCATCCTGCACAAATTCCCAAGCCACCTCAGCTGGCTCTTCTCGATGTGTAGGAGCAGCGGCTCTAGTCCAAGCTCCTCACCGTACCTCTAAGGGTTCGCCCAGCCACCCTGCGGAGGAAACCCAATAATTAACAATTATTTTATTGCTTAAAATGGACTGAAAAACATGCGTTCTTACTGTGGGTTGCCTCTCCGCAGATCTGACGTGTAACTTGGTCTGATGCTGTTACTCATTTGTCTTCATGGACATGGACAAAGGTATATGTGTTGTGTTCTTATGCAAGACACTTCACCCTCCTTACCTAGTATGGTATGACCTTTAAAGCCCGATACCTCGACGTGTAGAGGTTATGCAAATGACATCACAACCTTTGAAACCTTTTGTGAGCAAATGAACAGCTCAAAACACATCTAAAATCTGCTACAGTTTAAAAACAAATATAAAATTCTACATTTCTGCTAAGTCAACAGTTGTAGAAAACCCAAAACTAACCTGCCATATGCTCTTTAATGACATTCTGTTTCCACCGTAACACGCTAACATCCCTATATCCCCACGCACTTTTACACTGCTTTTCCTTCAACTTCCTCCTATCTCTGCAAGGATCTCTCATTTTCCCAGACATAGTTCCTCTCATCCCGTTGACAATTGTACCTCATCATGTCGGCGGCCATCGGGGACGCAAACTCTGCTCCGATCCGATCTCCTCCGGTCTCCAGAAACCCGCTTTTTAATCTAGCATCGACCATCCCACAGGGGCCGAAACACTTACGCTACAACTCACTATACTCTCAAATGTAATCACACCATAATGAGCTGACTTATGGTGCCGTTTGGCCCATAGAGGAGCAGAAATGATAGCGGAATACAATTGTTGGAAACATAGGAGCCTTTCGCCATCCTCCAGCCAGCCAAGCAGCTAATTTCCGTAGCGGGTAAGTACTTATAGATTGCTTTTGAAGAGAATTGGAAAGCAGGGCGAAGTGTGATTTTTGCCAGTTCATATGTGCAGTGCGGAGACAATGACCCATTAAAAGTAATTTCTTTGAGATGGTCATACTTCAGTCTGGTAAAACATCTTATTGGATGCGTTAGTATATGGAGTAAATATGATTGACTAAGATTCAGGAGCAGGACTGTGCCTCAATCTCCTCCTGCTCCTCTCCGGCGAACCACAGCTCACCTCAACGACGCCTCTAATTACCCAGAAGCCCTATTTACACACAAGCCTATCCCAGCACCACCGTCTGTCTTCTGTCTGTCTCCGCTCTCTCTCGACCGCTCCCTCCCGTGTCTCTTGTTCATCTTTCAGCCCAAAGACCTCACCATCTACAGAGAGAAGGGGTCCTGAACTCATCAATAAATATCTTTATCGTGTGCCGTTGTTTGTGGCGTGGTCCTTGAATGATTCTTGCATGTTTGATCAATCTTCAGACTCGTGTATTTAAGACGTCATCGCGCCAATCTACCCTCGTTTTCGCCGTCCACGATACACTCCCGTTGTGACGGACGCATTTCATTCGACAGATTTATTTTCTCAATTAGTCATACGTGTAGGATTCGGCAGCGTTATGTAGCCGTTTCAGCGCAGACGAAAGGAAATTGTATGATCTGTAGCTGTCCATAGGAGGCGCCGACAATACGCCGCTTTGTTGTCATGATTTTTTACGGCAAAGTAGTGAAAAGAGGCAGGAATCGGCTCCTACCTCGTTGTGCTTGGCAGTTTTCTAACCCGGAAGTCAGTCGGCTTTTTGCTGAAATGACTCTAGTAATATTTGTGCGTGGTTAGGGATGGTTATGTCTGGTTGTCATTTTTTTTGCCGTTGTTGGCCAATATTTTTTTTAATTGTTGTAAGATATTTCCACTGGCTGAAAAATTCCTGCAACAAGTCAGCAGTGGTTTTACTCCTGAGTAGTAAAATACTGCACTTAAGTATAAATTTTAGGTAACTGTACTTTACTTAAGTCGATATTAAAGTGGATACTTTCACTTCAGCAGGTCCTGCACTTTTTACCTCTCTATCTTTTTAACTGGACTGAAAAGTAAAAGTATTTCATTACTGTCAGTATTTTCGTTATTGTCTTAGACCTGCTCCAAAGGCTGAGGACTTTGACTCGTTCGTAGTTTGAGCAAACAAAAATATACAAAGAAAAATACTTAAGGAAAAAATTAAGTTGTTTCTGTTGAACAAACATCAGCACAAATCTTCAAAATCACTACATTTACTTTTTTACTAGATCTCAAAATCTACGCAAAATACTTTTACTTTTTACTTTTTAAGTGGATTTTTTTTTCTTTTTTTTTTTCTTTTACTTAAATAACAAAATCGAGTACTTCTTCCACCCCTGTAAGTCAGAAAATCTTTGAAACACAATATCAGCATATCAATACAGTCACACAATATCAGTCTAATATATACCTAAATACAATATTCAAAAATACATTTAGAGTTTTTTTTCTTTCTTTTTTTGGCCATACTAAACAGGTTTTTTGTCTTAATTTTTTTCACTTTTTTTTCTTCTCAAAATTCTTGCTACAGGAGACAATGGCTTTAAACCCAATCTCTTCTTTTCTTTTGCTTCACAGCACTTTTCCAAAACATTGCACTTTTTTAACAGGCGTACAATAACTCCCTCCTGACCCCCTGGCACATTTTCATTAGCACTTTCTCGCTTCAAAACCCAACCGAAACCTGCTATGTTCACCTTTTTAAGTTTTAAATGTTAGTTTTTGACACTTTTTGGAGCTGCAAAACTTTGGCTAAACAGGAACAAAATATGTACCAGAGAACTGTCGACAGATGGAAAACATAAGACGATCAATATTTAATGAGAACGCTGCATCTCGGTAAGAAAAGGGAGCATGGTGCGAAAATATGTATGCTTTTTTTTTCATGGAAATGCGTTTAATGATTTATTCAAATGATTTTATGAGCACGTGGATGTGATCTACTGCTTTGGCGTCCTACCTGTCTGGAGTAAGATCATGCATTACTCTTCTCATTACTTATCTAGACATTTACTTTAATTTAGCTTGACAAAAATATGTGCACAAAATAAATATGGAAAAAAAAACAACACAGAAATAAATAAGAGAATTTAATTATTTGAAAAGAGCGATAAACCAAAAAAAAAAAGCTTCAAATGGAATATTCAGTTGTATTTTAAATTGATTTACTGAGATTGTTCTTTCTTTAGGCAAGGCAAGTTTCGTGTAAAAATGGTTTAAAGTGGTTTGTAGAATAATGGATTTAAACATTATCAAAGTAGAAGTCCCTGAGGTCTTTAGCGAACATACCACAAGCATTTTTAATCATCCTTTAAATAAAAACTGACTGATTTAAAGCTACGCTGAGTAACATTATGGAGGAGGCAGATCACATGCACGACTCCACGGAAATACAAAGTTAAAATCATAACCAGGGATAGGACGAGACACAATTTCCTCAAGACTTAACGATATGCAAGGTTAGATCCACGAAAATGAGACAGGACAAGGTTTTTACACAATTCATAATAAAGAAAATCATGATTAGCCCATAATTTTGGCCTTAGTCTATATTATTTTTGGATAATTGTAGAACTGCTTTTTGCAACTTTGCTACCAGCTATTTTTTTGTCCAACCCATATGTGTCAAATGTTCCATTCCCTATTCGTAACTTTCTCCTAAGAAATAAATGAGTTTTATGCTATATTGTGGAATATTATAGCCAAAGGAGCAGCATTTCCATGGCGACAAGCTGGAGTAGGCCCTTCTTGTGAACAAATAGGAGTCAAGTTTGTGGAGATGCAAGCCCGCTCACAGTAACGATGAGTTTCGATACATTTCCCAATAATAAAAGCATCCATACTTTTCTTTTTATCTTTTAGTCTATTTTGGGGGTCAAAAAAGGCACACAGTGGAGCTTTAAGTACCATACCACTGATTGAGAAACGCAATCTTATTTTTTGTGTGGTACCAATTAAACAAAACGCAGACAAAACGCCAGTCCATGCATCCCGGTTTCGTTCCAATCCATAACATGAAGCGTGGCAGGTCTCCCGTGGCGATCGGTCGTGCTCTCTTGTCAGACGCCGCGGGGGTGTGGCTTTTACCCATCACGCACGGCCCGCGGAGAAACCAGGCGTCACCGGCAGAGTCGTTAACCCTTTACGTGTGGGCTGCATTTCAACAGGGATGAGCTAAATTAGCGTAAAAGGCGATGTAGCGATGCCAATTTTGTTGTTATGGTTCAATGATGGGTTTTGAAGAGCAGACGGCAGGTAGCAGTTGGATTCATTAGTTAGAAATCAAACGTATATCCAAGCTGTTGGCAGATAGTATGCAACAAATACATTTCAAATTATCTTTTTGAACACGCTGATTTTGCTGTTAGAATTGTCCATTAACGCTAAAGTGGCGGTTCAATCTGTTGCTGTTTCCTCGGGCAAGGCGTATCATTCGTTTTTTGCCTGTAGACACATTTTTCTTCATGTTATTCTATTATTAAAATTGCCAGGGTCTAACATTTCTATCTGCAAAAGGACATTTTATGTATCCTCTTATGTTCTTGAGAAAAAGGGCAAAGACAAGAACTGCAATTTCCAAAACACTTCAAAACACTCGCAAAAACATGCTACTATCTGCCTCGCGCTAATTGGTCAAAGCCCTGCTCAAGTGGCGA